>CM032452.1:70902370-71276858 GCA_019049505.1 Pachyrhynchus sulphureomaculatus | reverse complement strand
CCACCGGCGCGTATCGAGGTCATGTTTAGTTAGTAGCATCTCTTGAATGAACGCACACCAAGTTTCAGCCATATTGGTCTATTTCTTTGTGTTTGGCATTCGTGTGAATCAAGGAAGTCGAGTGATTTTCAAGAAATGGACGAAAAAGAATTTCGTGTGGTGATTAAACATTACTTTATGAAAGGCAAAACGCCTCAGGAGACTAAAGAGAAGCTTGATAAACATTATGGTGACTCTGCACCTTCGATTAGAACAGTTTATAAGTGGTTTCAAAATTTTCGGACTGGCCATATGGGCACAAGTGACGCTGAACGTTCTGGACGGCCTGTGGAGGTTACGACTCCAGAAATCATTGATCAAATCCATGATATGGTGATGGATGACAGAAGAGTTAAGGTGCGTGAGATTGCTAGTGCTGTGGGCATCTCGACTGAACGGGTACATAATATTTTGCATAAACATTTGGACATGAGAAAGCTATCCGCAAGATGGGTGCCGCGATTGCTCACGCTTGACCAAAAACGGAATCGTGTGAAGTGTTGCAAGGATCGTTTGCAGCTGTTTCAGAAGAATCCGGAGGACTTTAAGCGTCGTTTCGTCACTGTGGATTAAACATGGATACATTACTATACTCCTGAGACCAAACAACAATCTAAACAATGGGTTACCAAGGGGGAATCTGCACCAAAAAAGGCGAAGACCGTTCCTTCGGCCGGAAAGGTTATGGTCTGTCTTTTGGGATTCGCAAGGGATAATCCTCATCGACTATCTGGAAAAGGGTAAAACTATTACAGGTGAATACTATTCATCGTGATTGGACCGTTTGAAAACCGAGCTGCAAGAAAAACGCCCGCGATTGGCCCACAAGAAAGTCCTTTTCCATCACGACAACGCACCAGCACACACCTCAGCAGTTGTGGTCGCAAAATTAATGGAAATAGGATTCCAACTCGTTTCACATCCCCCCTATTCTCCAGACTTGGCTCCCTCGGACTACTATTTGTTCCCCAATTTGAAGAAATGGCTGGCGGGACAAAGATTTTATTCAAACGAGGAGGTGATTGCAGACACTAATGGATATTTTGCAGACTTGGACAAATCCTATTATTCGGAAGGGATCAACAAACTAGAACATCGTTGGACAAAGTGTATAAGCCTAAAAGGAGACTATGTCGAAAAATAAAAAAGGTTTACCCCAAACACATAAGTAGTTTTAATTTTTGCACGCATTTTTCAAACCAGCCTTGTATACTGAGTAGCGACATTTATTTGTCTGCCCCTGACCGAGTTGTGCTTTTAATATATATTTTATCTATTTCCAAAATTCATAGATTTATTATATGGTGAATATTTGCATCATTTGATTGTAGAAATAAATTACATCTATAAACCATATATGGTACGTTTTTTATTAGGTAATCCATTTGCGTGATCATAAAAACTACAATAATAAAATTGTATACAACATTCTCTTAGGAAGTTAAAAAAAAAATAATGGCATATTCCTTTACATCTTTACATTTTTCGAATAAATACACAACACAAATCGCTATCTGCTTGTAATTTCTACCCACTTTTATACTTCGGGCGACCAAGCACTTACTTTTTGGAATGTTAATTATACGTTTCGTTGTACTGTATGCTTCAGCTTTCAGGAAAATTATGTTTATATTCAATATTCTAATGGTACTTCGTTAAACGTGAGTAATTGCTGTAAATTAAACACTGCCGGTATTAGTCTCGTCAAATACACAATACGAAATATTTTGTAATTGAATAAACTCATCTGTGTCAATAGCGATTTTTTACATTTTGTCAATTCATTCCAACCCTCCTTGATTGGTAAATGAAATTTTAACTAATTAACTTCAACAGGACAACATTACTATCTGTTCAAAATAAGTCAGGAAATATATGTTTACCTGAAGTGTTATAATTAAATAAGTATTTACCCTTGTCGTCAACTACGACTGGGATTTTAATAATAACTGGACTGTCGTATTGTTGAGATACTTTAACATCAGAAGATCCCTATTTTACGTTATTATATAGTCCTTTATTTTTAAAGATTAAGACGTTCATTTTCAAATATCCTAAGATTGTTAATTGTCACACATTTTATGGCTTAAAAAAAACCTATATAATTCGGAAATTTATTATTTTTTGATTTTTATGCTATAAACCACAATATTATTTTGTTATTACTGGTGGCATTTGGTAATTATGACATAAAAATCAACTTATAAACTTCAAAATAAAGAATTTAATTAATTAACTTTCGAAATAGTTTTTTTGAGTACCGCTTATTGAGTATTCATGCCGGTTTGAACAGCTAGCACAAACAGAAGAAGCAAAAGGAATAAAAATCAATGAAAAATCAATAACATAAGATATGCGGACGACATAATCTTATTAGCAACCAACCTAGATGACATACAAATACTAATTAGGAGGAACACCATTTGGTACAGTGATAACACAAGAGAAAATTGAAGAACAGAGCATTATAGGAAATGGACAACTTCCATGGTTGCAGAGGTTAACTACACAACAAACCTTCTATTTGGATCGGTTGTCCCGAGAATACGTAAGGCCTATATGCATACCAACTCTCAAAATGTAGACGGCCCTTAAAGAAAAGAAATCCGGTCGATAGGTAAGAATGGATGAGAACTGATTTATTTGTAAATAGCTAAATAATCCTGAACTCAAAAAAAAATACAGAACTGTATCATTTTGAAAATATGTTCATTTATATTATTATTCTTCACATTTAGGTAAGTTTTATTTAATAAATCACCAAAAAGGAAAATATCTTGTTAACGGGTCCGACGAACCATAAAAGCAAAACAGGGCCCGACTCTTTTTAAATCATATTTTCAAGCTGCTAATGGCGCGTTTTCGAATTACTAACGAGAGGAAAAAGAAACAAAATAGACCATTATCTCTGCTGAAATTTAGATTAACAAAGGAAATAAAATATTAAATTAACTATACAAAGATAAATGCCATATAGACATATTTTTTTCTTATTATGGCAGGCATATCCTTCATCTTTGTCTTTATATTCGTTACCTTTTCTTGTCAAAAAAACCAGTCAGGTGCAAGTTGAACTTGCGCAATTAATGTTCCATATCATAATTGCTTTTAAAATAAAATAAAATAAAATCCTTACCTAAGCTAAGCTAATTAGGTCCCTGACATCTTAAGATCCAATGTGTATTTTTATGTTTATTCTTAGTCAATAATATATAACAGTTATAAGATCTTAGCTACCTCATAGCCATAAATCAATCTAGCTCAATCTAGAATCTAGTAAGGAAAGTGTAAAACAAATATTAACTACATAAATATTTGTTTAATTGTAAACAAATAAAATAAAATTATATATCGGTACAAGAGCGACTCGCCACTCGGTTACAGTAATGTACTTAAAAGTATATTACAAAAACTTCCGCTATACGTTAAGAAAAAAAGTTTTCATAGTACACAGAACCACAAAAAAAAATTTATAGTTGAAAGGTGAGATACCCTACTATATGTTTTTTAGTGTGCTGACAACCAATCCGAACTAATCAGAATTGGCTCATCACCCAAAAATAGCCAGAACTACGTCTGTAAGTAAATAAAAAAATTAAATGAACAGACCCACCATACCTGTACGTATTGTGGAGTGCTTAAACCAGCTCAACCTTTCAATATTTGCTACCCAATTTTCAAACATAATTTTCATCGCGCCTCCCCCCCTCTCAAACAATAACAATACATGCAATAATAATGTATTTTCAGTATTTTGATACTAAAGCTACACTACGACCTTAATTACAAACCTTACAAACTACCACGAATAAGTAAATTTATTCATATTTGGCAACACATATCTGCTGCGTTGACAAAACTAAAATTGATGCCTCTCTATTGCTCTCTATCACGTCCACCATATCGGTAGCGGCTTCGCGAGAAGTTCCGAGTTGTTCGAACATTCGGAAAGTCTGCCCAAAAGTGTATAAATGCTGCACCTCGTTCAATTACAGCCCATCTCAGTCGAGTTGATCCTTCCACTGCTATCGGATTTATCGTGAATGTGTATGTTGTAATTTACGTGTTAATTGAAATTCAAGGTATTAAGTATTCACGGCAGTAAATGTATACAGAATCATGGATAAATTTTTAAGTGGGCGTAAGCGAGCATTAGACGATAGTGAAGCATCAACAAGTGCACAGACGAGCCTGGTTCCGGAAATAAAATCAAGAAAATATTCTCAAGAATACTTAAATTTAGGGTTTACAAGTACTGAAGTAAATGAAGAAGAAAGGCCTCTGTGTGTTTATTTGCTCACAAATTTTGGCAGCAGACAGCATAAAACCAAATAAACTTAAACGACATTTGGAAACGCTTCATAGTAAGTACCTTAACAAACCTCGAGAATTCTTCGAATTAAAATTAAAATCATATGTAAAGCAGAAATCATTTTTTAAAAAAACTTTGTTTGTGAATGAAAAAGCTTTACTTGCCTCTTACAAAGTTTCATATTAAATAGCCAGATGTAAAAAGCCTCACATCATTGGTGAAGAGCTTGTTTTGCCAGCAGCTATTGAGATTGTACAAACTATATTTGGAGATAATTTTACCAAACAATTGCTATCCATACCTATATCAAATGATACTGTTGCCCGTCGAATTGGTGATATAGTTGAAGATGTACAGCGTCAGCTTTTCGGGAAGTTGCGTGACAAATTGTTTTCAATTCAGCTTGATAAGGCAACAGATAGCAATAAAGATGCTCATTTCATTGCCTATGTTCGATTTTGTGATGGTATGTCAGCAGTAGAAGAACTATTTTTCTGCAAACCAATAGAACTCAAAACAACATCACTCGCACTATTTGCTATCTTAAATGATTTTATAAACGAGGCAAATATTGAGTAGAAAAATTGCGTCGGAATATGTACCGATGGTGTTCATCCAATGTGTGGAAGATTTTAAAGTATACAAGCACTTGTGAAACAAAAATCTCCACTGTGTATATGGACACATTGTATGATCCACAGAGAAGCTCTGGCTTCCAAAGAAATGAGTCCTGCTCTGAATAATGTACTCACTACAATTGTAACCGTAGTAAATTATATTAAAATGAGACCCCTAAAATCTAGAATTTTTTCTGCACTTTATAAAGACATGGGTGCCGAACATTCAGCGTTACTATTTTAGTGCGAGGCAAGATGATTATCACGTGGGAAATGTTTGCAACGTGTTTATGAAATAAGAAATCAAATCGCCATTTTTCTAGTAGAGGAAAACCGACCGGAAGCCGAGAAGTTTCAAGATAGTTTATTTGTGATGAAATTGAGCTGCTTGGTCGATATATTTGAGATACTAAATACCTTAAATCTTCAACTCAAAGAAACAAAAACACATATATTCGATACAAGTGATAAAATTAATGCTTTTTGTAGAAAACTGGAATTGTGAAGCAGAAATGTAAAGCAAAAAAACCTAGAAATGTTTGCAAATTAGGTGAATGTATTAAAACATTCAAGGCTGAAGAACATGTGAAAGTTGTTTTAGTAACCACTGAAAATCATCTAGTCATGTTGACAAAGAATTTTAAAAAGTATTTTCTTACTGACGGTAACTTGGTAGCAAGTTACGAGTGGGTTAGGGATCCATTTCAAAATACTCCCGAAGGGCTCTCAACTTCCGAAGAAGAAATCTTCATAGACTTCACGGCAAGTGGCGAAATCAAAAGACAATTTAATAATAAATCACTCTTTGAATTTTGGGCAGGGGTGAATGATGAGTTTTCTGCACTGAAAATAAGAGCATTTCGTATACTATTACCATTTTCAACATCCTACCTTTGCGAAACCGGATTTTCTGCGGTGGCTGCTTTGATAACAAAATATAGATCTCGACTAAATATAGAAAAAGAACTCAGAGTGTCTATTTCTAATATTAAACCATCCTTCGAAAAATCTTTGCTCTGCAAAACAGGCCCAAGGGAGTCACTAATAATTATTAAACTTGTTTTTAATTTAGTATTGATATGTTAATTATTGGGTAAATACATACATTGTCCAGTACTAATACAATCCTATTTATAGGTGTATTATATGAGTGTAAATGTGTATTTTAATTTTTATTATATCAGAATGTATTTTGTTTTGCTTTCCTTTCAATAAGTTATATTAAATGTTTTTAATGAACGTTTTTGATAATAATTTCTTTTCGATACGCTCGCGCCCCCACAATAGTGTAATCCCGCCCCTCTAGTGGGACACGCCCCACAGGTTGAAAAAAACGCTGGTTTAAACCGAATATGCCAAAAGAATTGACTTATACATTGTCCAGTACTAATACAATCGTATTTATAGGTGTATTATATCAGTGTAAATGGGTATTTTATTTTTTATTATATCAGAATGTATTTTGTTTTGCTTTCCTTTCAATAAGTTATATTAAATATTTTTAATGAACGTTTTTAATAATAATTTCTTTTCGATAAGCTCGCGCAACCCCCCCCCCCCCCCCCCCAATAGTGTAATCACGCCCGCCTAGGGGGACACGCCCCACAGGTTGAGAAACGCTGGCTTAAACCGAATATGCCAAAAGAATTGACTTATTAAGCCAAGATTGAAATAATTTCAAAAAGTCCATTCCTTTCATTCACAGGTTGCTGGATTATGGTGAGTCCCCTCGCTTCTCGCCCGCTGGATGCTTTATTAAAGTGATTCCCCCTGCACATCATCCTCGTGATGCTGGATAACACTGAGTCATTTATCCAGTAACAAATGGTCTTAGGTGATGGTGCAGTCCCCATGAACTTCTTTCAGTTCAGTTTCTATCTGGGTTACAGTATACCTTTTCAAATAAAAATGTTTTACACTGCGTGATACTAGGCTTTATGGATTTCTACGAAACGTGTAACGGCGATCACTTAGGATAGCTACCAATAAACAACTGCGTTTTGCATATGTTTGAAACTTTGAATACAATTGTTACAAGAATCACGCTTACCGACAGTCATGCCGCTTAACAAAATTTCCCGCCCTTTCGTAGAAATTTACCAGACTTACACTCCATCCTCGTATAACATTTATTTTTTAAAAATCTGTTTATTTCACATGTTAATATTTAATTTCCCATTTTTAAGCAGTTTTTCAAAGGGCTTAATGAAATATACAAACATGAAATCTCATAAATATGTAACTGCATAAAATCTGTAAGGTCGTTTGAACCATATTCTGAAGAAAAGAAACAAAACTGTGTATAAAGGCGATTAGAAAAGTTAACAAAAAAATAACGTTTTACTTTGTATCTTTCACGGCTCTGATTAGATAAGGAGTCATGGTTCTTAGGCTCGGATCGTACCAAATTGTAATGATTTTCCTTCATTTCGCCTACAATTGCACAACTCTATATTCAGGTGACCATAAAAAGATAGCAGAAAACAACGGCCTTATCAGATTTTTTTCCAGTAGTAAAGTAGACACCACTATTGTTTACATCTATAATATATATAAAATGCAACGTCTCTCTGTCTGTCCGTCTGTCTGTCCGTTAGTGCGCCTATCACTGAAAAACTACTTATCCGATTTACGTACTTTTTTTTTAAACATACATATGTTCTCTGGCCAGGTTATAGGCTATATTTTATTACGATAGCATAAGGAATGAGGTAAAATAGTAAATGATGTCGGAAATAGGTTTGCCGCTAGCGCGTTGCCTTTGCAATACACAGCCTAAACCATTAAATATGGAAAAATATTATGTAGCAAAGAATATCTCTAATGTATAATCTATAATATATATAAAATGCAATGTCTCTCTGTCTGTCTGTCTGTCCATTAGTGCGTTTATCACGCTGGAACCACTTACCCGATTTACCTGTCTTTTTTTAAATTCATGCATATATTCTTTGGCCAGGTTATATAATAATAATAATAATCTATATCTATAATATATATAAAATGCAATGTTTGTCTGTCTGTCTGTCTGTCCGTTAATGCGCTTATCCCTCGAGATCCACTTATCCGATTTACGTGATTTTTTAAATTCATACATATGTTCTCTGACCAGGTTATAGGTATATATTTTATTAAATCTATAATATATATAAAATGCAACGTATTTTGTCTGTCTGTCTGTCCGTTAGTGCGCTTATCACTGGAGAACCACTTATCCGATTTTCGTACTTTTTTTTTTAAAACATACATATGTTCTCCGGCCAGGTTATAGGCTATATTTTATTACGATAGGTAGCATAAGGAATGAGCAGTGACAATAATAGTAAATGAAGTCGGACAAAGTTTGCCGCTAGAGCGTTCTCTTGCAATACACAGTCCAAACCATTAAATATGGAACAATATTATGTAGCAGAGAATATCTATAATATATATAAAATGCAATGTCTCTCTGTCCGTCTGTCTGTCTGGTCTGTCTGTCCGTCCGTTAGTGTGCTTATCACTGGAGAACTACTTATCCGATTTACGTGCTTTTTTTTTAAACATACATATGTTCTCTGGCCAGGTTATAGGATATATTTTATTAGGTGACATAAGGAATAATAGTGAATTAAGTCGGAGAAAAGTTTGCCGCTAGCGCGTTCTCTTGCAATACACTCCCTAAAGCATTAAATATGGAACAATATCATGTAGCAAAGAATACAATATATATAAAATGCAACGTCTCTGTCTGTCTGTCTGTCCGTTAGTGCGCTTATCACTCGAGAACCACTTATCCGATTTATGTGTTTTTATAAATTTATACATATGTTCTATATAATTCGATATAAGCCTAGATAATGGGAGATAAGGTGAGATAATGGGAGATAAGGAGAAATAATGGGAGATAAGTCGAGATAAGCCTCGATAATGGGAGATAAGGTGAGATAATGGGAGATAAGTATAAATAATGGGAGATAAGGAGAGATAATGGGAGATAAGCAGAGATAAGTCTAGATACTGGGAGTTATTCTGAGATAATGGGAGATAAGGAGAAATAATGGGAGATAAGGAGAAATAATGGGAGATGAGAGAGATAAGCCTAGATAATGAAAATTATGTAGAGATAATGGGAATTAAGGAGAAATATTGGGAGATAAGGAGAAATAATGGGAGATATTTTATTACGTTGGGTAACAAAAGGAATAAGCAGTGACGATAGTAGTGAATCAAGTCCACGCGAGCGGAGCCGCGGGCCCGGCTAGTATTATATATGACCTTTTCTCATTCCGTTGTCTATTTATATTTATTGGAAGCAGTAGAGTAATTTACTAGATTCAGAATAAAATTATTTTATCCCAAAATACAACGTTTCTATTTATGGGGCGTCTTTGTAGCAAATAATCGCAACTCGTGCTGCTCGGAATGGATTGGTGTTTGTCTTCCTTTTTAAATAAAAACCGGCAAGTACAAATTGAACTTGCGTAATTAGTGTTCTGTACGTTGATTACTTTTAAAATAAAAATTTTTGTTACAAGGAGGTATAAAATGATCAGTGACTTCACAAAACACATCCCTATGAGTTTTCAGTAAAGTTTGTTTCCGATCTTTACTGAAAACTGATGACTTTGAAATTTTTGTTTTTTTTTTATATACTAGATACATTATTAAAGGTAATGCACTCATGATAATTTTCGTTCAATCTACACCCTGTGGAGAATATTTCAGAATTTTTTCAAAATTTTTTGATCGATACTTTTCGAGGTAAGTGGGAGGGACAGCGATTTTTCGCGATTTTTTAAAAATAATACAAAGTGTGCACAAGTATTATATTATATATATTTTTGAACTCGTGTTTTTACAAGCTTTCATTTGATATCCCACTCGATGACCTAGTAAAAAAAATTTTTTCACTTCCGATTTCACCTCTCAAAACTAACCCCTTAAATTAAAACTACGCGGCTCTGATGAGGCCATCAATTCCTATATTAGTACCAAATTTCAACTTTCTATGTCAAATAGTTTCGGAGAAAATCGGGTGTGACAAACAGACAGACAGACGGACAGACACTGAAGTGATCTTATAAGTGTTCTATACAGAACAGTAGAAAGGTGGACAAATATACTTATATACTAATAGCAATAAAATGCCTCGTTTTTTTCAACGTGTTATTAGCGGATTATTAAGGAAGAAAATAACATGAAAAAAGACTGGGTATTCGAAATAAATTACACGCAACGCAAGTAATTAATTCGATGTCATTTCGAGTGAGAAATCACTCTAATATCACGCGACCAATGAAATTATTAGAATATCATGTACTCAGTTATTGAAACTTTAAAATCTAGTAAAGTTAGTAAACTTGTGAAAAGAAGTTAATACTAAATTAGCAAAAACAGTAGGATGTTTTTAGTAATTTTTTTATTAGGCAATTTAGAAAACATAATTTTTTTTTAATGAATTTATATCTGCTAGTTTGCCAACTAACAATTTAATTTCCATTTGCTTAAAATTTCCAAGCCATCATTTTTTTTTCTTCAGATGTGTTGCTTCATAAATGACGGTCTATAATCTAACGAATACCGCAATGCGTATGGGCTGTGGAATGTCTATAATTGCGATAGGGTGTGAATAGATACATTATTTAGAGAATCCGTGTTTTTAATATTTAGCAAGTTTTCCGTTCACGTAAAAAAGTTATACTTAATTAGTTGCATACAGTAGTATGTTTTTATTCATTGCCGTAGTAATTTCCTTTAGAATTTATATTATATAATATATATATATATATATATATATATATATATATATATATATATATATATATTTTATATATATATATATATAATATATATGATAAATTTATATATACATATATATATATATATATATATATATATATATATATATATATATATATATATATATATATACAGTCCCTGGCCAAATTATTAGACGCACTGCAAGATTTCATGTAAAATATTAATTACCGAGTGATATTGTACCGTTTTATTATTTTAAATTGATTTGTTTTTTATTTTTATATTATCCAATCAATTACCTATTTATTTGACATAAATAAAACAGCATTAATTTAGAAAAGCATAAGTTGATTAAGTTTTAAAGAAAAGTGAAATTAATGTTACTAAAAGTCAATATTTAGTTGAGCCACCTTTAGCCGCTATCAAAGCTTTAATTCTGCGCGGCATGCTATCAATGCAAGATTGTACTGTCTCCTGCATTTGAGGATGATGATTCCACACATGAATAATCTTTTCTAGGAGCTGGGTTTTGTTGGTAATCACATCTTTAGCCACTTCTCTTTTCATCAGCTCCCACACATTTTCAATGGGGTTCATATCAGGGCCAATCCAACAGAGGGATATTTTTTTCTGCCAAAAAAGCTTTAACAGACCGAGCAGTGTGGCAGGGAGCTCCATCTTGCATGAAAGTGAATGGTTCCCCATTTGGAAACCATTCTCTGAGCTGCGGAATCAACCGATTTTGTAATACTTCTTTGTACTGATCTTGCCTCATTATTCCTTTGACGACGTACAGACGTCCAGTGCCCTTGCCGCTGATGACTGACCAAATCATCACTTTGGTGGGATGTTTAACCGTCGGGACGACACAATCAGGATGAAACTTTTCTCCATGACGACGACGCACATACTGAGCTTTATTCTGCAAAATTTCGAATGTGCTTTCGTCACTGAAGCAGACCTGTCAAAAATAGGAAAAATATATAAACTTCCATGTTTATTTGCTTTATTTAACTGAAAATGATAATAATGTATCAATTATTGATTAAATTGCTGTATCTTACCGATCTCCAGAAGTCCACATCTTTGTCTTGCCATTGTTTGGGCCCACTTCAGGCGCTTTGCTTTCATTGCAGCTGTTAACTTGGGCTTCCTGGCGGGGCGACAGGCCTTAAAATCTAATTCTTTCAATTTTCTTCGAACAGTGCGCTCAGAAGCATTTACGCTAGCATCCTGGAGTTGTGATTTTATTACCTTTGTGGTAGCAAATCTGTTTTCTACACAAATTTTCTTCAAACATCTCTCTGACCGTGGAGTGAAAATTGGTTTTCTACCGCATCTTTTCTTTCTTTTCGGCTTAATTCCTTCCCTGACTCAATTTTCTTTTTTATGCGTCGTACACTAGCTTCAGAAACCTCCAATCTTCGTGATATTTCTCGGTTTGTAAATGTTTTCGCAATCACAAGGGCCTTCACTTCAGCTTTTTTACGTGGTGAAAGATCGCCTTTTCTACCCATAATGAAAATAGTCCAATTACTTTTTTAAAACACTGCATACAAAATAAACTAATAACTGAGTAGTATAAAACTGTTAAACAAACAATCACAGTCCATAAAGCCACAGAAACACGTCCGTACCTGACTCGATTCCGATCGCGACTGATACAGTTTTGTACTTGTTTACGTTCATGTATCACTTTGTCAACACAGTGTTGCTATATGTTAAAAATAAATACAAATATGTAGTCTACAACAATTCTTTTAAATAAAAATCAATAATATTGTAGTTTAAATATACCATTATTGCATAAAAACTCTTAAGAAACATAAAAAATTACTAAAAAAAATACAGTGCGTCTAATAATTTGGCCAGGGACTGTATATACAGTGTGACAATTTAAGTCCGCATCATATGGGATTTTTTTTTAAATACTCCCTTTAGCCCAGATCTGGTTATGGCATCCATTTGTGCTTCAAATAATATCAGAAATAAAGTATAGTAAGTCATTTTTTACGCATGATGTCACTTGTCAAAAATGATATTTTCGTAAAAATTTTTGAAAAAACGTATAATTTGGCCAAATTTAAAAAAAAAAAGTTATTAGACAAAATGGTTTATTTTGTGAATCTAGATCTGTTTGTCAAATTTCAACGGCCTACTACGATTTTGAATTTTTGGCAGTTTTTTGACATTTCGGCAATTGTTTTTCATCTTGATTTATTGTAACCTTATTTAAATCGTTTAATTTTTCAAAAACTAAGCACCTATAATCTATTTAAGAACAAAATGAAGTCGTGTCCATAATTATTTTATAAAATATTAAAATTCACACATTATGATGAATCATATTTGATGCAAAGTTCGATTAACTTTTGTTTTTAAATAGAAAAATATTCCTCGCTCACCTAGTTTGATAGTGAACACACTTGAACGTTTGTAAATTAACACAAATCTTACATTTAAATCTATGTATTTAAAGTTTGTTTCTTTCTATAAACGCTATATTAACAGTTGGCTATTTTAACCTATTTAATAAATACTTTGTATCAAATACACGCCTACTGCAATATTCTACATTTTGGTGTGTCCACCGTTTCGTTCAATGCAACGAATGGTTCTTCTAGAAATTTCTTTGACGGAATTTGACAAACTCGGGAGGTATCTCCTGAACAAACTGCCTAATTATAGTTTCTAGATGATCGATATCTCTAAATGGTCTAAACTTGTATACTTTTTGTTTGAGATAACCCCATAAATAGAAATCCAATGGGGTGATGTCGGGCGATCGAGGTGGCCAACAATTATCCTGATCTTGCCCAATGGCTCTGTCATGAAATAGTTCATTTAAAGTGTTTCGTACTTGCAAAGTATTGTGTATGGGTGCACCATCTAATTGATACCATAAAGCATATCTTAGGTCCACAGCCATGTTATCCAGAACTTCTAAAATTTCGTTATTTAAAAAATCTAAATATAGTTGTGAGTTTAAATTATGTCTAAAAAAATATGGCCCTATTATTTGGTCATTTAAAATGCCACACCAAACGTTAGTTTTAAACGTGTATTAGACACGACACTCAATTATGAAGTTTGGATTTTCTTGGGCCCACCATCGACTATTCTGTAAACCTACTACTCTGTTAGAAGTAAACGTGGCTTCATTAGTCCAGTTGTTAATTTGGTGTTTATAGTAAGAAACATTACATTGTTAAAAATTTAAATGCGTTACTAAAAAGATCAAAATGTAAGATTTGTGTTAATTTACAAACGTTAAAGTGTGTTCACTATCAAAATACGAAACATTTTTCTATTTAAAAACAAAAGCTAATCGAACTTTGTATTAAATATGATTCATGATAATGTGTGAATTTAAATATTCTATAAAAAATTATGGACACGACTTCAGTTTGTTCTTAAATAGATTATAGGTGCCTAGTTTTTGACAAATTAAATGATTTAAATAAGGTTGCAATAAATCAAGATGAAAAACAATTGCCGAAATATCAAAAAACTGCCAAAAATTCAAAATCGTAGTAGGTCGCTGAAATTTGACAATCAGATCTAGAATCACAAAATAAACCATTTTGTCTAACAACTTTTTTTAAAATTTGGCCAAATTATACGTTTTTTTTCAAAAATTGTTACTAAAATGTCATTTTTGACTGGTGACGTCATGCGTAAAAATGACTTACTATACTTTATTTCTGATATTATTTGAGGCACAAATGGATGCAATAACGAGATCTGGGCTAAAGTGATTATTTAAAAAAAAATCCCATATGATGCGGACTTAAATTAACACACTATATATATATATATATATATTTATATATATATATATATATATATATATATATATATATATATATATATATATATATATGTATATACAATGTGTCCCAAAAAGTTTTATACAAGTGGAGAGAAAGTTTATCTTACTTATTACAAAAAAATCTATTCTTGATAAAAACTTCTGCTTCACATGGAAATCCATAATCAAGCATCAAAAGTTTAAAATATTTGATAGTATACAGGGAAAATAGAAAATAATAATTTATAATTTTCAAAACAAAATGATATTAACACAAATTTAATATGGATGTAATTGTAGCAAAGCAGATAAGAAGGTTATCAAATTTTTAACAAAATATGATACAATCAAAATTAGCGCTCTAGTTTTTAATTAATTTCGTTTTCCTTTATTCAATAAATAATCCGACAATTACTGACGTGTTTAGTGGAGTTTTTATTTTAATTTTTCAACTGGAAGGCCACAAATTTAAACGTGAGCACAATCTTTTGGTTCCTATTAACATTTTCAATTAATATTTTGCTCTGTATTTAAATTTAAACACACTTTACTCTTCATTATAAATCATTATTTTTTATTTTCCCTGTATACCATCAAATATTTTAAACTTTATGGATTTCCTTGTGATGCAGAACTTTTTAACAAGAATAATTTTTTTGTAATATGTAAAATAAACTTTTTCTCCATTTGTAGTATGTGTGAGTATATATATATATATATATATATATATATATATATATATATAATATATATATATATATATATATATATATATAGATATAGATATAGATATATATATATATATATATATATATATATATATATATATATATTATATATATATATATATACTGATTTACCAAATTTGCATTTTTTCGTTTAGCAAATTACCATCTAATTTCCGTCAATTTAACATTTCAGAGACATTAATTTTCTGTAGATAAATTTTTAATTAGAGAGCTAGAATTTCATAACGTTTTAACATCTTTCTTTGTACAGCTTATACAGAGTTGTACTCTTCATTTTGGCTCAGTTCATTATTTCAGGAGGTATTTAAGTTGAAGTGGCCAATAAAAAATAAAATAAACTGTAATTATAGTTGCTATATGCAATATACATTTTTTCAAAACTTGTGGTTTTTATCTTTGGTTTATAGATAATATTCAATGCTTCGAGATATTTTAGAAGATGCCAACTGATAGCCTTTTCCATGACTTTCGATATTATTGAAAGCAGTGCGACTGTTCGGTAGTTGTTTGGCAAGGTTTTCTTGCCTCTTTTGGGTATAGGCTTAACTAAATAATTTTATTTGTTCCAGATCGTCCAGAACTTCTTGGTTCGAATCCTAGTAAGTATAAAATTTTAATACAGTTAGTCAGTTCATGAATCTAAATGGAGCAAATGGTCAGAAATGTTGATATTATACCATTGATTCATATACACCGACATACAGACATTCGGAATACATGTATATTTTTACTACGAACCCCAACAGAACTAGTTAAATATTACTTTATTTTCGATTGAAGAGCTCTACGTAGGCTATCATATAAAACACCAAAAACGATTATTAAGCCGTCTACTTCCAGCGAACACTTTTCATGAAAGTACTAATAGAATAGACTCAACTCAACCTTTCTTCCAAGTTCCAAGGAATTAAGCTTTTTGCTGAATTCTGAGTCTCCAGTCAGGCGAACGGCTCTTCTGAACAGAATTCAACAAATGCCGAGTATGTTTGGGAGTCAAGCATGAGAGCAATATCCCATCGTTGGTCTAGTTTGAGCTTTATACGGGTACAGTAGCTGTTAGGGAGTGTAAAACTTTCCTGTATGGAATAATATTCCTAGCTTTTGAGAAGCTATGCATGTTCATGCTATGACATATTTACTTCCCAATTAACCCCCAGCAAGTTGAGTAATGGTGCTGGAAGAATGGAGTGTTTCGACATAACTGTGTTGTATTCCGCAGAGTTATCTTTCTTAGAAAAAACTGCCGCTGGGTTTTACAACGTTAAATTTCTCATGGTTGCTCTCACCCAAGTTAGAATTTCTTCCGGTTCTTTGTTAAATTGATCAACTTCCTGCCCCCTCGGATATTTGCATGGATGGCTGATGTTTGAGTATTTACAGTAAATGAAGAAACACGTGTACATCGGCAAAGCTGTGGATGGGATTACTAGCCCTTTCCAGGAGATCGTTGAAGTAAAAGAGAGTAGAAGACAGTATGGAGCCTTAAGGCACACTGGCATTAATAGTGAAGTTGTACTTTTCATTTTGACTGGGTTCATTATTTCAGGAGGTATTTAAATTCAAGTGGCCAATATAAAATAAGTGAAGTATGTGAAATATGCATTTCTCCAAAACTTGTAGTTTTTATTATTATTTTATAGATAATTTTCAATACTTCGGGATATTTTAGAAGGTGCCGACTGTTCGGTAGTTGCTTGGCAAGGTTTTCTTGCTTTTTTTGGGTATTAGGTGAACTATAGAGCATTTGCAGCAGGAAGAAAATATTCACTTTCTGTAGGATGGGTTGAAAAGTCTACAGAAAACCTGCGTTAGTTCTCTGGTGCATTTTTGAGTACTATGGCAAGTATGCCGTCAGCGCCAGAAGCTTTTTTGGTGTATAGCTTCATTAAAATACGTTTTATGATACGTCTAAGCACAAGTGATTCCCAGCTTTGGAAAGCGATAAGAATGTCACTATTTTTATCAATACGCTTCGTAAGAGCCAGCTTTGAGGGATAGCTATAATAAGGTGAGAAACACTCCAATCAAGCTTGGTGAGTGTGTGTGTTTCGCTCAGTGGTAGATACTAGGGCGTTATTTTAATAGTTACTTCTTATGAGAATTAGTTCTTGTTGTGAATTACCTATAATAGATATAAAATGCAACGTCTCTCTGTCTGTCTGTCTGTCTGTCCGTTAGTGCGCTTATCACTGGAGAACCACTTATCCGATTTACGTACTTTTTTTTTTAAAACATACATATGTTCTCTGGCCAGGTTATAGGCTATATTTTATTACGATAGGTAGCATAAGAAATGAGTAGTGACGTAAAATAGTGAACGATGTCGGAAAAAAAGTTTGCCGCTAGCGCGTTGCCTTGCAATACACCGCCTAAACCATTAAATATGGAACAATATTATGTAGCAGAGAATATCTATAATCTATAATATATATAAAAAGCAATGTCTCTCTGTCTGTCTGTCTGTCTGTCCATTAGTGCGTTTATCACGCGAAAACCACTTATCCGATTTATGTGTCTTTTTTTTTTAAATTCATACATATATTCTTTGGCCAGGTTACATAATAATAATAATAATCTATATCTATAATATGTATAAAATGCAACGTCTCTCTGTCTATCTGTCTGTCCATTAGTGCGCTTATCCCTCGAGATCCACTTATTCGATTTACGTGATTTTTTAAATTCATACATATGTTCTCTGGCCCGGTTATAGATATATATTTTATTACATCTATAATATATATAAAATGTAACGTATATCTGTCTGTTTGTCCCTTTGTGCGCTTATCACTGGAGAACCACTTATCCGATTTATGTGCTTTTTTTTAAACATGCTAAACCATTAAATATGGAACAATATCATGTAGCAAAGAATATCTATAATATATATAAAATGTAACGTCTCTCTGCCTGTCTGTCTGTCCGTTAATGCGCTTATTACTGGAGAACCAGTTATCCGATTTACGTGCTTTTTTGTTAAACATACATATGTTCTCTGGCCAGGTTATAGGATATATTTTATTACGTTAGGTGACATAAGGAATAAGCAGTGACGATAATATTGAATCAAGTCGGAGAAAAGTTTGCCGCTAGCGCGTTCTCTTGCAATACACTGCCTAAAGTATTAAATATGGAACAATATCAAGTAGCAAAGAATATAATATATATAAAATGCAACGTCTCTCTGCCTGTGTGTCTGTCCGTTAGTGCGCTTATCACTCGAGAACCCCTTATCCGATTACGTGTTTTTTTTTAATTCATACATTTGTTCTCTGGCCAGGTTATCTATAATCTTCTATCTAGAATATATATAAAATGCAACGTCTTTCTGTCTCTCTGTCTGTCTGTCCGTTAGTGCGCTTATCACTTGAGAACCACTTATCCGATTTACGTGTTTTTATAAATTTAAACATATGTTCTATATAATTCGATATAAGCCTAGATAATGGGAGATAAGGAGAAATAATAGGAGATAAGTCGAGATAAGGCTCGATAATGGGAGATAAATATAAAATAATGGGAGATAAAGAGAAATAATGGGAGATAAGGAGAAATAATGGGAGATAAGGAGAAATAATGGGAGATGAGCAAAGTTAAGCCTAGATAATCGAAATTATGCAGAGATAATGGGCGATAAGAAGAAATATTGAGAGATAAGTGGAAATAATGGGGATATTTTATTACGCTGGGTAAATTAAGGAATAAGCAGTGACGATAGTGGTGAATCAAGTCCACGCGAGCGGAGCTGCGGGCCCGGCTAGTTTTATTATAATATTCAAAAAATCATAATTTTTTCTCCATATTTTGCTTTTGGATACCCCCCTACATTGTCCAGCTATCCACTTTCATTTTGGTTACAAGATATGTAACCCTTAAGTGTGGATGTAAAGTTGTCCCAATATCTCGAACAGAATCGATAGAAACACCATATAAAACATACCGTAATTCTTTAAATAAGAACGCAAGTGTATTCTTGATTTAATACTGTACTTTTTAATGAAGTGTCATCCTTTGTTTTACTGGTATTTAATTTAAGGTTATTAATTAGCAACGGATTTATCTTCAACACCAACTTATCTAAGTTCTCTCCACGCAATGAAATTAATACATCATCGGTAAACAAAGTATAAAATTTAATACATTGAATCAAAATTATTGCGGAATCTGTACACGTTCCTATAATTGCGATCGGATATGAATTGATCATTATTTAAAGAATCCTTAAATAACACAAGTCTGCAAAAAAAAAAAATTGAGAGCTGTTTTGGTTTTTTTTGTGTAATTCTTATGTTTTTGGGTGTACTGAATCCGAAAATGACTTTCGTTTTGTCATAGAACGTCACGTTTTCTGACAATGTAGGTATCTATGTTAAACAAGTTATCATCTTAAAATAAAAGATAAAAGACTAAAAATTTTTTTTTTAATTTATAATTGCGTATTATTTTTGTTATTTAAAATACATTCATTAGTAAGCACTAAACACATTTCTTTTTCCCAGTGAGACTCCCTTTGGTACATTTTCGCTTATAGGAAGCATCTGGAAGGTCTCTCTGAAGCGTCCAACAGTAGTCTGCCATCATTGAGACGCTCCATCTTCCCTGGTATCTTTTTTCCATCTCCTTAATATCTTGGTGAAATCGTTCACCTTGCTCTTCACTCGGATCTCCTAAATTTTCTGGAAAAAGTAGGCGAGGTGGGAATGAAGAAAATGTACTTTTAAACTCATTAGGCAACCTAAAGCTTGAAATGCTTTTAACATTCTTTGGACGATTTGTTTGTAGTTAGGGTCTTTGTTATTGCCTAAAAATTTCTCTATGACCTCTTTAAAGGTAATCTCTTTGAGGATCCGTCATGGTTGTGATGAATTGTGGATCAGCCATAAGCCGTCTAATATCTGGTCCAACGAAAACACGTTCCTTCAACTTTGCCTCCGAGAGGCCTGGAAACTTTGATATTAAGTATTTGAAGCAATTTCCATCTCTTGGAAGTGACTTTACAAATTGCTTCGTCAACCCCAGCTTTATGTGAAGCGGTGGTAGAAGAACTTTATGAGGAGGCACCAAAGTTTCATGCAGGACGTTCTTTTCGTCAACTTTAAGCTCCCTCGGAGGCCAACACTTTTTGGTCCAGGATTTGCTCGGTCTGTACTATCCCCTAGACCTAAAAAGCAAGGGAATTTGGTAAACCCAGATTGTTGTCCGAGCAACATGCCCAAGATTTTTAAATCACCGCACACTTGCCAACCGTAGTCTTTATATTTTAATTTGCAAAGAACCAATTCCAAGTTCTTGTAGGTTTCCTTGAGGTGTACGGAATGACCGACAGGAATGGAAGCATAGAAACCGCCATTGTGAAGCAGAACTGCTTTAAGGCTTCTTTTTTGAAGAATCTATGAAAATACGCCACTGTGCTGGGTCGTATGAGATCTTAAATGTATCCATCAAACCTTCAATATTGGTACAATAAACCAACTCGTCTCTTGGGCAAAGTAGGAAGTGAACTGCTTCTCACGATATCTAAACCAGGAGGAAGACACTCCCGGCAAAAGTAAGTTCCTGCTTTTGAGCCTCGATCCAAGCAACTCAGCAGCGTTTTTGGGAAGATTCAAGTCTCTTACCAAATCATTTAGCTCGCCCTGGGAAAACAATTTCGGACTGCTGTCATCTTCAAATTGAAAACTTGACTTGTCATCGGGTTCAGGTACAGCACCATCTTCGTCAGAACTTGGAATCTCTTCCAAGGTAGCAGGGGCCTTGGGCACTGGTATTTCGGTTCCATGAGGGATGGGACGAATAACTGATTGCAGATTGGGGTATGAAATGGACTGCTTCCATTTTGAATTATACCCTTTCACATTACACGAACAAAAGTAACAATCATCACTATGGTTCTTTTGCTCGCGCCATGCCATAGGAATCGCATATCGGAAAGCTTTTTTCTTGCCCTTAAACCAATTTTGAAGGTCTTCAACACATCGTTTGCAGACTTTATGAGGTGCCCAAACTTTATCCTGATCTCCAAGTTTTAAGCCAAAATACGTGAAGTATACTTTTTTTACAAAGTCCGTAATATTAAGTTGTTGCTTTAATACCATATATTCGCCACAAAAATAACAGAAACTGTCAGACGAATTCACACACTTCCGCACAGATGACATTGCACTATATTGAACCAAGATCTATAAAACAATAACGAGTTAACACGTAATTGTACCGCGCCACTTTCTACACCATCGGAGCGCGCACGTTCTGGTTACAACGTTTATGTTTGTTAATTTAGCTCACACAGGGCGTTCATTATTTAGAAAGTAATGATAGTTATGGCCTATATACATTTAAAAACAGTAATCAAAATAAAATTGTACCTATTTATTTATGACTTCAAGTTAGCCCAAAAAAAACCTTTTTTATAATAAAATTTTGCGTTTTGCAAATTAACCTGACGTTCTGGAATTTTTTGAGTATTTTTTTTAGTTTTCAGAACACCTAAATACATAGAAATCAGTTGAAAACATCCAGACAGCATTTTTGTTGCAGACCTGTGTAATATATGCAATGCAATACGGCTTCGATTCCATGCTTTAAATATTTAGCAACGTTTCCGTTCATCTAAAAAAAGTTATACTTAAATACTTGAATACAGTTTCATTAATTGACGTAGTAATTTCCTTTAGAATTATATACAGGGTGCCCCATACGTATGGAATAATGATTCCACAGCATTTATTAATCAGTGTATCAAAAAAAAAGTAAAAACCGTAGGAAAAATCTGAAAAAATTCATGCGTATGTTTTTGAGGTCCCTGAGTCCGAACCCGTAGTTTGTTTGACTCAAGCCGCCTTTTAGAGGTCATTATAGGTCATTGCATCATCAGTTTATGTTTATTTGAAAAATATGTATGGTCATTTTGCGTTGTTAAATTTAATTTTGTTTTTATTGTACACTTGCGAAGCATACAGAGGTTAATTTACGATACGTTTTTATTGATTATATCTTATACATATCATTTTACATTTACGTTAATATATCACAATCAAAAATGTCTTTTTGCTCGGTCATTACAAGGGAATTAATATGTGAAATATAAGCTAAATAATGGCAGGTAGACTGATGCAAGCAAATGTTTTAATACTTAAAGGTACTTATTAGTAAAACTTAAAATATTGTTCATATCAAAAATAGACTATACAAATATTTTGACTAGTTTTGTGACTGTGAAATAGACTTTTAAAATCTAAAAAAAAATTTGACCTAATTTTTGTACTCTCGATGTTCGTTTCATATATCTAGTAAATTTAAAGTCCAGCCCGACTGTGTTTCTTGAGGTATAAATGAAACATTGTGCGCTATGTTATGTTTAAATTTCGTTTTTAACTCAATTCCCAATACATTTCAAATTAATAATTCTAATGTCGAACAACCTTGTTATCAAGTAACCCTTAATCTGTATACTTCAATACTTAATCCTTGTCGACGAAGAAACTCTAATACCCAATACCTTTGAACCCAATAACTTACTTGTACAGTAATCCTTATATCTACTTATACTCTCATATTGTCTTATATAATACCTCAATGCGTAAGTTAACTACTAAAAATGATTCGGCTCATACTTCGTAAAGAGTCTCAAGTGTCCAAGTAGATTTTCGAAATCGCGCAGTCAGTATTTAATATGAATTAAGCATAAGAGTTTGCTTCTTTTAGTATTTATCCAAGCATGTTTGAAGTACTACTCTAAACGAGAACGCTTTCGTTTCTCGTAAAATGATCTTCGACTTGCTTTTCATTTATGAGATTTATTTGATTCTCGCTTCAGGCTCCAGCAATAATCTGCCAACATGTTTATCCCCCAAACACCTTGATACCTTTTTTCAAATTCACTCAAGTCTTGGTGCATCCTTTCTAAATGTTCTTCGCTAAAATCTCCGAGATTTTCAGGGAATGGAGAAAATGCAGTTTCAGACTCATTAAACACCCCATTTCTTTATAATTTTGTACTAAATTTCCAACAATATTTTTGTAATTAGGGTCTTTATGATTTCCAAGAAATTTAGTCGTCACCTCTCTAAAACTTTGCCATGCTGTTTTTTCTTTGGCATTCATTTTCCTCTCAAATGCATCATTTTTTTTAGGAGGTCTCTTATTTGTGGTCCAGTAAATATGCCCTCTTTTATTTTAGCTTCAGAAAGATTAGGTAGCACTTTAAAAAGATGCATGAAAGCAGGACTTTCGTTTCGGCTCATGGCCTTGACAAGTTGCTTTGCAATACCTAGTTTGATATGCAAAGGTGGAAGTAGGACCTTATTGGTTGATATCAAACTTGGACCTATAATGTTTTTTTCACCTGGAATTAATTCTTGTCTCAACGGCCAGTCTTTCCTCACATAAAGCTCATCTCGAGCCCGACTATTCCACTCACAAATAAAGCACGGATAAGAAGTGTTTCCAGATTGCTGTCCCAGTAATATTGTAAATATCTTTAAGTCCCCACAAAGTTCCCACTGGTTTTGATCGTAATTCAATTTTTGCAATAGCAACTCAAAATTATGGTATTCTTCATCTAATACAACAGAATGAGCGACTGGTAAAGGGGCATAAATATTTCCATTATGTAACAAGATAACTTTTAAGCTTCTTTTTGAAGAATCTATAAACAGTCGCCAATCACTTGCTGTGTATTCTATACCGTATTCTTGCACTAACCCTTCAATATTATGGCAATAGACTAGATTATTCATTTTAGTAAAATATTTTCTGAATGGACGTTCTCTCGAACGATAGACAGAAATTTTTGTTCCTGTGGATAGACAATTTTTTTCTTTTAGCCTATATGCTAAAAGCTCTGATCTATCTTTCGAGAGTCCCAAGTCTCTGCACAGATCACTTAATTCGTTTTGATTAAATGTTTCGGCTTCCGATATATAATTTTTCCTCAACATCTGACTCTTCTGTGCTGAAATTTTCTCTTTCTTCGTGTTCGAATGTTTCATCTGGCATATCTTCATCAGTTACCACTTCTTGTCCCAATTCATTAATTTGCATGATATGATCAGAATTTGTTTCAATAAGAACTGGTAAAGTCACAGATGTTACACGTGCATATGAAATATAATCATTATTCTTTCGGTTGTACCCTTTCAAGTTTGTTAAGCAGAAGTAACAGTCGGTGGTATGGTCTGTTGGGGGTCTCCATATCATTGGCCGAGAAAATACCTGGTTGTTAATTCTATATAGAACATTGCGGCATTTATGACATATAGATTTTGGTGTGTAAAAGTTATCCAATGAACTTGTATCAATATGATAAATTTGGTGATATTTTACTTTTAATGAATCTGAAAACATGAATTTCTTTGTGGAATATACTCCCCACAAACAACACAAAAATTGTCGAGTTTAATGGAACATGACGAATTTCTTGTAGCATTTGACTCTACAGAGGCCAAGTTTCCCACCAATGTAGAGCTACGGTCGCATGATGACGACGCCTGCGGGCCCCGCTTTCCCACCCTGACCAGCCGCCGATTCTGGGTTTCCGGGACCCTGTCTCGTAATTTTTTTAGGAGTAGTTGCCATGACGGCATAAACGCCGTAACCCAGGGACTTCGCCGGATAGTGAGACAACTCCGTTGCCCACCGTCACCACGTGGAGGTGCCCTGGGTGCAACTACACCTTAATACTGGAGTTTAAAGCGAGACTGAGCTAAATTTATAAAAAAGAAGAGAATAAATAATTTCGCGAGGAATGAAAAAACATTTTATTGTCAAAGTAAAAACTCCAAATATATATACAAAGATACTTAAAATGACCACCGTATATCTTTTGAGCATAAGATCATGCAGGATTTGAACTGAATGATCTGAAAAAATAATAGATGAATTTTTTCAGATTTTTTTCCACGATTTTTTCTCTATTTGACCTTCAAATGACCTTCAAATGACCTCTGGGAAAAGGCGTAAGGTCAAACAAACTACGGATTCGGACTCAGGGACCTCAAAAACATACGCATGACATTTTTCAGATTTTTTCCTACGGTTTTTTTTCTCTATTTGACCTTCAAATGACCTCTGGGAAAAGGCGTAAGGTCAAAAAAACTACGGATTCGGACTCAGGGACCTCAAAAACATACGCTTGAATTTTTTCAGATTTTTCCTAAGGTTTTTTTCTCTATTTGACCTTCAAATGACCTTGAATCTGATGTGATGAAGGTTAACCAACCCGCTCATCGTAATCAACGACTCCAAAAACCCCATAAGGACCATACCGCTCAGAGTGTTTTTTTTTTTTTTAGAACAAATGTTGACCTGTGTTATTAAGTATAAGTAACTGAATAATTGCGCGTGCAAGGCAAGCGTTTATTCTAGTATATATATATATATATATATATATAATATATATATATATATATATATATATATATATATATATTATGTATATATATATATATATATATATATATATATATATATATATATATATATATATATATATATATATATATATATATATACAGTCCCTGGCCAAATTATTAGACGCACTGCAAGATTTCATGTAAAATATTAATTACCGAGTGATATTGTACCGTTTTATTATTTTAAATTGATTTGTTTTTTATTTTTATATTATCCAATCAATTACCTATTTATTTGACATAAATAAAACAGCACTAATTTAGAAAAGCATAAGTTTATTAAGTTTTAAAGAAAAGTGAAATTAATGTTAGTAAAAGTCAATATTTAGTTGAGCCACCTTTAGCCGCTATCAAAGCTTTAATTCTGCGCGGCATGCTATCAATGCAAGATTGTACTGTCTCCTGCATTTGAGGATGATGATTCCACACATGAATAATCTTTCTAGGAGCTGGGTTTTGTTGGTAATCACATCTTTAGCCACTTCTCTTTTCATCAGCTCCCACACATTTTCAATGGGGTTCATACCCGGCCAATCCAACAGAGGGATATTTTTTTCTGCCAAAAAAGCTTTAACAGACCGAGCAGTGTGGCAGGGAGCTCCATCTTGCATGAAAGTGAATGGTTCCCCATTTGGAAACCATTCTCCGAGCTGCGAAATCAACCGATTTTGTAATACTTCTTTGTACTGATCTTGCCCTCATTATTCCTTTGACGACGTACAGACGTCCAGTGCCCTTGCCGCTGATGACTGACCAAATCATCACTTTGGTGGGATGTTTAACCGTCGGGACGACACAATCAGGATGAAACTTTTCTCCATGACGACGACGCACATACTGAGCTTTATTCTGCAAAATTTCGAATGTGCTTTCGTCACTGAAGCAGACCTGTCAAAAATAGGAAAAATATATAAACTTCCATGTTTATTTGCTTTATTTAACTGAAAATGATAATAATGTATCAATTATTGATTAAATTGCTGTATCTTACCGATCTCCACAAGTCCACATCTTTGTCTTGCCATTGTTTGGCCCACTTCAGGCGCTTTGCTTTCATTGCAGCTGTTAACTTGGGCTTCCTGGCGGGGCGACAGGCCTTAAAAATCTAATTCTTTCAATTTTCTTCGAACAGTGCGCTCAGAAGCATTTACGCTAGCATCCTGGAGTTGTGATTTTATTACCTTTGTGGTAGCAAATCTGTTTTTTACACAAATTTTCTTCAAACATCTCTCTGACCGTGGAGTGAAAATTGGTTTTCTACCGCATCTTTTCTTTCTTTTCGGGCTTAATTTTCCTTCCCTGACTCAATTTTCTTTTTTATGCGTCGTACACTAGCTTCAGAAACCTCCAATCTTCGTGATATTTCTCGGTTTGTAAATGTTTTCGCAATCACAAGGGCCTTCACTTCAGCTTTTTTACGTGGTGAAAGATCGCCTTTTCTACCCATAATGAAAATAGTCCAATTACTTTTTTAAAACACTGCATACAAAATAAACTAATAACTGAGTAGTATAAAAACTGTTAAACAAACAATCACAGTCCATAAAGCCACAGAAACACGTCCGTACCTGACTCGATTCCGATCGCGACTGATACAGATTGGTACTTGTTTACGTTCATGTATCACTTTGTCAACACAGTGTTGCCATATGTTAAAAATAAATACAAATATGTAGTCTACAACAATTCTTTTAAATAAAAATCAATAATATTGTAGGTTAAATATACCATTATTGCATAAAAGCTCTTAAGAAACATAAAATTTCTAAAAAAAATACAGTGCGTCTAATAATTTGGCCAGGGACTGTATATATATATATATATATATATATATATATATATATATATATATATATAATATATATATATATATATATATATATATATGTATATATATATATATATATATATATATATATATATATATATATATAAATATATATATATATATATATATATATATATATATATATATATATGTATATATATAATAAAGAATGACTTATTTGACCATTTATATATTTTTCAGTGGACCAGTTCTCCTTCCGGTTGTTTACAATTTTCGGTTTTAGGTTTTTTCAAAAAACTCCCTTATCTCTGTCAGGTAGCTGTCTTCTGTCAACTGTATGTCAATCATTTCGTGCTTGGTGCCGGCCACAGGTGGTTGTTTCGGGTGAATTAATTAAAAATGTTTTTCAGCATCCAGGGTTTTCAAACACATCCCCGTTATAAATTCGATCTTTTTAGTGTTTATTTTAATGGATTATTAGTCGTTTCTATGTTATAAGCTAATTATGGCCATTCATGTTAACTCAACTTCTCACTATTCATGTGAGTATTTTTGTCTTATATTACATCTTATATTTTATTGTATTTTCTACATAAGTTTATTAATAATAATAATAATTTGAAAAATTAATTAAAATTTTCTCAGTTAGTAGACTCATTCTCCTTTTCAGTTTTTGCCCTGAAGAAGGACCCAACCAAGGACCGAAATATTGGCTTAATGAACATTGTGTGAACATTTATCATGCCCTTTGCCGAGTTCCCCAACAAATTTTATATTTAAATATATATAATAAATATATATATATATATATATATATATATATATATATATATATATATATATATATATATATATATGAGGGTTGTGTAAGAAATAAGGTTCCCAACGCTGTAAACTCGCCGCGCGAGATGCTAAACGAAATCCGGCAACACCGCCGTGTGCGCTGATTCCCCCACTCTAGATCCCGCCTTGGTAGAACTCGCTGCGACGTTCAGTGCCGGCCTGACAGCCATCCGCGATGGAACCCCCGATCGCCGTCACCGCCAGGTGCGAAGTTCGTGCGGTAATCCGATTTTTGCACGCTAAAAAGTTACCACCGGTTGATATTCATATTCAGTTGTGTGAAGTTTATGGGGAAGCTTGTATCAGCGTTCAACACGTCCGCAAATGGTGTAGGGAGTTCTCCGAAGGACGCACAGACATCCACGATGAGCAAAGAAGCGGAAGGGCATCGATCTTCGACGAAGTTGTGCCGAAGATTGAACGAATTCTGCTCGAGGATAGGAGGATAACGATTCGGGAACTGGCTGCCCGGGTTCTGAGGTTTGTGAAAAAACAATCCACACGATTTTGACTGAAAGGTTACGTTATCACAAGGTGTGTGCGCGGTGGGTCCCGCACATGCTTTCAGAAACCCACAAAGTCGATCGCGTCAAGTGTGCCCAGGAGTTTCTTCGAGATTGCGCCGACAATACCAAAGATTTCTTAGACTCTATTGTTACCGGGGATGAAACGTGGTGTCATTACGTCACCCCGGAAACAAAACAACAATCGCGACAATGGCGCCATACCGGATCGCCTAAACCGAAGAAGTTCAAGCAGACGCTGTCCGCGGGGAAAGTGATGGTTACGGTCTTTTGGGACCGTAAGGGTGTCCTGCTTGTTGAGTTTATGCCTCGAGGGATCTCAATAAATTCGGAAAATTATTGTGAGACCTTGAAAAAACTCAGAAGAGCCATCCAAAATCGCCGGAGAGGAAGAATGACAAAAGGCGTTAGACTGCACCACGACAATGCGCGCCCGCACGTCTCTCGCCAAACCAAGGATTTAATCGACAATTTTGGCTGGGATCTCGTTGAACATGCTCCCTACAGCCCTGATCTTGCACCGAGTGACTTCCACTTGTTTCCAAAATTAAAGCAACACTTGGGTGGACAACGTTTCGAGACTGATGAAGAAGTGCAGGAAGCGGTCACCAAATTCCTCCACGGACTGGCGGCGGACTTCTTTGAAGCGGGATTCCAAAAGTGGATTAATCGTCAACAAAAATGCGTGGAAAAATCTGGAGATTATGTTGAAAAATAGCTAAGAAATTAAGCTTTCCAATGATGTATTTTTCAGTTCAAATAAAAAAAATGCCTTACACCTGAAAAAAATGTGGGAACCTTTTTTTACACAACCCTCGTATATATATATATATATATATATATATATATATTATATATATATATATATATATATATATATATATATATATATATGTTACTACAGAATTGTTTCTGTTTCAAAAATTCCACCTTACATGTAGGACAAGAACCTATAAAATTTTAGTAAAGCACATCAATTATAATTCCCGAGAAATATTTTACAGTAATTCACTCCGTTAAATAACTTCGAATACGTATATTGATGCAGTTGTTTCCATCAGTTCTGCCTAATCAACTTTTAAATGTTCCTGTTTGGTGCAGTGAGCATGACAAATCTCGGTTGGAAATAAACCAACTTGAAATTCGAATTGCGCTCTGCTCCCCATTGTTCAAATACGTGAGTAAATTCGATATAGCTATTTTATTCGATAGCACAGGAGAGTTTTACTTTCATTTATTTAGGTAGAAATCTAAAAGTTCAAGATTTACTTTATGAAATAAATATGTATTACCTTGTTTTTGAAAAAGTGTACAAACTCCAGGTTGACACCCAGATTCTGTCATTGACTTCAGATAGTGCAGTAAAAAAAGGTCAAAATAATGGTGAGATATGCATAGTTTGGATACAGCAGTATTATGATTTTATCCTCTCTGGGGTATCACTAGGAGTATTGTCCTGAGTTTTGGACCTCGAAAAACTTGTGCTATTTTGTTTATAAACAATAAGTTTTCAAAACGCGTTTTTTGAGCTTAAAATGTGAATAACTCCGATTATATTAGTCGAATCGAGATAAACAAAAAACTCAACTTTTCGTAATAAACTTTCCAACAACACGCTCAAAAATCTGTTTCTTTTTTCATTTTGTTGTACAGGTCCACTAAGTGAACCGATCGGCATGAAACTTTCAGAAAATATTGGTTTTATTATAACAAAAATACTCTGAAATTTTAGTACAAAAATACTGAATTGTTCCATGCCGCTCTTTGCTGGGAGGTCTGAAACCAGTTTTCTTCAGCATGTCGCTGGATGTCGTCCCACCATCGCGCCTGCCGTCTCCCAACACTTTTCTTTGTCTCCCTTGGTCTTCACTGCATTAGAGCTTCATTTAGAATAACTTCTGGCCACGTCTTTTCAGTCTGGCCACACGCTCTTCTTCTTACCCCATAGTTCCGGATTAGGTTTCTCAGGCTTGGCCCGAACATCGCCGGCTTCGTTGCCCTTTCAGGCGATTGGCACAAATATATATATATATATATATATATATATATATATATATATATATATATATATATATATATATTATTTATATATTTATATATTTATATATATATATATATATATATATATATATATATATATATATATATATATATATATATATATATATAAATTAAAAAAGTTAAAACCTACAGCTACTGTTGGTCCAGATAAAATTCCTGCCTTCTTGTATGTATATACATATATATATATATATATATATATATATATATATATATATATATATATATACAGTCGACACTCTATATAGGGAAAGACCAAAATGTTGACCGAAATTTCACTAAAGAGAGTTTTTCACTATATAAAGAAAAAATCCGTATATATTGCTATGTATGTAAGATATTCTAGGTCTTGAAAAAATTGCACTATAAAGAGTTTTTCACTATATAGAGTTTCACTATAAACAGTGTCGACTATATATATATATATATATATATATATATATATATATATATATATATATATATATATATATATATATTTATATATATTTATTTATTTATTTATTTACCACATTCTACGGTATTCCAATTACAGAATGGGAAAATAACATAATGAAATGTACTAAACCTAATTACAATTAAATAGCTTATTAAACAACATATTTTAAAACTACATTTTTTTTATTTTTGTCACGCTGCAGTTGAAAATATCAAGCTGGTTCTGCATTTGATTATATTTCTCGCAAATTTGAAAAAGGGGAGAAAATTTTAGGACATTTGTTCTTGGGATTGGTAAATTAAAAGTTTACAGACTACGTGCCGCGGGTCTAGGTACATGAAAAGGCAGACTGCAAGATTTTGTTTGCATCAATTTTGTTTGATATTATCTTATGTAAAAATATAATTTGAGCTTTGTTTCGGCGTGCCTCTAAACTTTCCATCGAAAATCTATCCAAGAGACTTTCATAGGGATAACCTATGTCGGGATATACTCCATCGAGTTAAAAAACGCTTTTGAATTTTTTAAAATATTTTGAATGTGCGCTTGATAAAAGGGGCACCAAACAAGAACTGAGTACTCAAGCCGTGATCTCACGAAACTATTAAAAAGCAATTTTAATCATATTCAACAAGGTCGGCACTATTACGTATGATGAAACCCACTAGTTTAAAAGTCTCCGCCGAAATCTTTGCAATATGGCCACGAAAAGACAAGGCAGTATCCAGCAAAACACCCAAATCAAACTCCGACTGACATCGCTCCAGGACCTGACCGTTCATACTGTAATTGAATTGTAAAGAAGTCAATTTTTTTGTAAAGGTGATTACATTGCACTTGGGTACATTCAAAAGGAATTTGTTGTTACTACACCAATTGTTTATCAGATTAAAGCCATCCTGTAGTCTTATGCAGTCGTTCAGGTCTCTGATTCTGCAATATAGCTTTACGTCACCAGCATAAAGTAGGTATTCAACACCCGCTCTCTGAGTAAGATCATTTATAAATATATTGAAAAGGAGTGGCCCCAAATGTGATCCCTGCGGCACTCCCGATGTGGCAACAAAGCTAGAAGAATTCTGACCAAGACACTGTACAAACTGCGAGCGGTTTATCAAGTATGATTTAAAAAAAAGATAATAACTTACCCGAAAAGACAATTGCGAATAACTTGTCCAACAGAATCCCATGATCCAGCCGATCAAAGGCCTTAGAGCAACCAGTGTAAATCACATCGGTCTGCTCACCCCCCATCAAGTGATTTCGCAAGATCTTGCGTGAGACAAAATAAATTTGAAACCGTCGAACGGCCCTTCACAAAACCGTGTTGTTGCAGTGATATCTGCGTGCTAATTGAATTATATAAATAATTATATAATATGATTTCGAAGACTTTTGAAAAGTTATTAGTAATGCTTATCGGTCTATAGTTTGTTACACAACTCTTGTCACCTTTTTTGAAAACAGGCGTAATACGTGATGTTTTCCATGTGTCTCGAAACAGAGATGTGTCAAGTGATAAATTGAATAATATTGTAAGAGAATGAGCAAAAAACAGAGGCGCAGTCTTGTAACAAGGCAGGATTTTTATCTGGACCAACAGTAGCTGTAGGTTATATATATATATATATATATATATATATATATATATATATATATATATATATATATATATATATATATATATATATATATATATATAAATATAAATATATATATATATATATATATATATATATATATATATATATATATATATATATATATAAATATAAATATATATATATATATATATATATATATATATATATATATATATAGATATATTTATATATATATATATATATATATATATATATATATATATATATATATATATATATATATATATATATATATATATATATATATATATGTAAATAATATTTAGGTGATTAGTATTAATAATTTAAAATTTTAGCTCTATTTATTCAAATAATACTACGTAATAAATTTTAGATGAAAGAGAATATGAAAGAACAAAATTTTATCCCCAATTCATATTCATTAATTTTATTTTATTTTATAAATTTCATTGTAGTTGACTGGTTAGAAACGCATCCATTATATTTTTCATAAAGTTGATGTTTGTTTTAAAAGTTTATTTTTAAAACATAAGAAATAAAATTTATTTTTTACATTTTATATTAAAGCATTTAGGTCCAATTAAAAGTTGTTTCGTAACATTAAGATTTAAAAGTGCTGATATCTCGGCTAATAAAATCTAGAAACCAAAAGATAAGTGTCAGAATATTATTGGTGTTTTATAAAGAGACTAACCATTATTACTTAATATTTTCATAAACCAATAAAAAATAATTAGTAAAACAAATAGTCGGTTTTTTTGAAAACAAAAAAATATTTTATCTAACCAAGTATACATAATATTTATGAAACAATACCAAAATTTATTGAACATCACACCTTTCACTGAAGTGATATGGCTCAATAGTTCTATTTCTACTTTAAGTATTATATCCATACTAAATTTAATTATTCCATTGATAGTCGGATGTAAGTCTCCCCAAGTTATCTTCACTGAGCTTCGTTGTTGCTTTTTACATCCAATCGTATCCCTCTCTTTTTATGTCGTCCACCCATCTTTTCTGTGGTCTACCTCTGCATTTTTTAAGTTCTCCAGGCCTGCATTCAACCATATGACGTGTCCCTCTGTTATTATTCACCATTGCGACATACACCGCCCAATTTCAGCTCTACATACATATTCGTTGCATTATATTTGTCACTTTTAATCTTCTTCGTATCTCAATGTTAGAAATACGATCTTACAGTCTAATATTTAACATTCTCCTCTTCGTTGCTCGCAAGCCCATGTTTCAGTACCATATGTTAATACCGGCAGTATATATTGATCGAATCTGTTTTTATTGTATTTGGAATGTCCAATTTAAATGTGGGGTGTAACCTTTCGAACACAGACTAAGCTAACAAGACTCTTCTGTCCAAGTCAGCCTTTAAATTATTTCTTGATATTTTGTTTTTTGTCCTAAATATATGACTGTTTGTACCATTCCTATGTTTTCACCTTCTATTAACAGTTCCTGGCTGTTATCTTCGCTTTTGTTGTTCAAATATTTGGTTTTGGTGAAGCTTATTTTTAGATCTATTTCTCGAGAGTTGTGTTTTAATTCCAGTATTTCGTTAGAAAATTATAGCACCAAAAAAGGCCGAAAAATGCGCGAAGTTATGAAATTTTTACGAACACATTATTTCCATTATCAAGGGAATTAAAAAGTGATTATTATATTTGTCCCATACCAGCCTTGCAAATACTAGTTAAAAACTCAATATTTTTTTATCACTTTATAATCACATCCCTTAGCAATATTTTCATTAAAAATAAGGAAAAATTATCCTAGTTTAAAGATTCCTCGACTCCAAGAAAGCTAAAAAGGATGTATAACCCGATATACATGAAGGTCAATGATCTAGCAATCCCGAAATGAAAAGAAATGTAAAACTTCTCATAGCAAGAAAGTAAAAAACCCTTTTTTTTGCGGTTAAGCAGCAAAAAAAAAAATTGTTAGTTTCAATCAATCCCATTCCACTATTTTCCAAGTTACAACTTTAATATCTTATTATGCGCTAACATTATGCAAGTTATAAGTTTGGCAAATTATTTACCATGTATAAATGCAGCAATGCAGCAAAGTTTATCGACCAATTGCCAAAAATAACCTAGTGAACATTCAGATCACGCTTTTCACTGTATTTTATAAAGCGAAACTTTATTAATTACATTTTATCTAGTGCCGCAGGAGTTTTATTATGCCACTTTATTTTTAGGAACATCAAGCTGTTTTAATTAGAAAAATAAAAGAAACTTTTACCGTTTTTTGAAAATAAATTGGCTATTTTTTTTATGGACATAGCACACGTGTTCCAGGGAAATTCGTTAAAAGTTACAGTAGCAACGCAAGACTGCTTGTATTAAAATACTTGTAGAATAGACTCAAGTCGCCAACCGTTCTTCGATGTTCCAAGGAATCAAGATTGCGCGTCAATTCTGGGTCTCCAATCAGGCGTAACAGCTCTTTTCTGAATAGAATCCAACAAATGCAGCGTATGTGTGGAGACAGAGCACCAAAGATTGGGCACAGTACTCCATCGTGGGTCAAATTTGAGCTTTGTTGTAGAGCGTAAAGCACTAGTCTAGTTAGAAACAATATTCCCAGCTTTTGAAAAGCTACAGCTGCTATATTTGCAACATGTTCGTACCAAGATATATTTGCTCCCATATTAACGCCCACCAAATGGAGTGACGATGCTAGAGGAATGGAGTGCCCCGACATAACTTCAGCAACGTTAACTTTTTTAGAAAAATCGGCTGCCTGGGATTTTGTAGCGTTAAATTCCACTTGGTTACTATCACCCCAAGATAGAATTTCTTCCAGTCTTTGTTGTGTCCTGCTCTCTGCGGAGTAGCCGAAGTTCGAGCGTTCTAAGTGAATAAAGAGCGTTTTGACATCTACAAAAGTGTAGATTGAATTCCTTGTCCTTTCCAGCAGATCGTTAATGTAAATGAGAAAGAGAGTAGGAGACAGTATGGAGCCTTTGGTCACACAGGCGTTGATAATGCAGGTGTTAGAAAGAAATCCGTCGACTGCCATGTGTAAAGAACGCTCTCTAAGGAAATACCGACATACCATAAGATCGTAGCTTATCCAACACTCCATCGTGCCAAACACGGTCAAATGACTTGGATATATTAAGTGCAACTGCTCAAGATTCGTCATAGTGTTTAATTGCGTTGTTTCAATCATGTGTTACATAACTTAGAATATCTACTGTTGATCTTTGCTTTGAAAGGTCATTTTGATGGTCGCTAATAATATTCAATCTTTCAAGATATTTTAGAAGATACTGATTGATCGTCCTTCCATAACTTTCGATATTATTGGAAACAGTGCGACTGGTCGGTAGTTGTTTGGCAAAGTTTTCTTGCCTTTTTTGAGTGTCGGCTGAACTGTAGCGCACTTTCAGCAGGAAGAAAATATTCCCAGGGTAGGTTAAAAAGTCTACTAAACTGGTTAGTTCTCTCGAGCATTTTTTCAGTACCATGGTAGGTATACCGTCAGCGCCAGACGCTTTTATGCTACGCCAAGCTTTCGAAAATACTTTATTTTCTTCTTCAAGGCTACAAATATAGTAGAAAATTAGTTCCTAAGGCTTACAAAAGAAAAAAAGACTAAAATTTAAGATAAAAAAATTACTTACTGCTGGTGCTTACTAGGACAATTTTTTTTCAATGAAAAATAACATTGTTGCTCGTATCCATGAGGAAAATTGAGAAAATTACGACAGAAGATATTTGTAAATATATAAACCTAGTTTAGTCCATTTTGTTAGGCGGGCTCCGAGCAGAAAGTATGATTTTAAGGTGATTTTATTTGAAACTTTTTATATGTTAACATTCCTGTTATTAAGATCAGCGTCATTTTACCTTCTGGTCAAGCTATGGTTCTACTCAGTATATATCACCACTACACCAAACACTTTATTTTTGCACTCGACGCGCGTTTCGCTTACCATGTTAGCTTCAACAGGAGCGATGATTGACTAAAGCTAAACTACAAATCTACTCTATTTATACTTAGCCTAACCCTTGAATTACTCAAGCGGAACTAATGGCATAGGCGAGGCTATCAGTTCCGGTCAAGTAACCAGTAGAGGGGACTATAAGGAATAGACCCTCTGTCTTTATTTAAACTACTTTTACATGTATGGAAATTATAAAGTATGGTTAAAAATAACGACTCGACAAATCACAAGGTTCTGTATCCTCTATCGACCACCAAGTGATACTAACTTTAGAATACTTTCCGCTTCTCTTGCAGACACCATCGGTCATTTACAAATTAACTATAGAAATGCCGAAATTGCCATTCTGGGTGACTTTAATGTCCACAACATCAACTGACTTAAATATTCAAATACTACCGACAAACAAGGCCATGAAGCTGAATCATTCTTAATCAGTTGTGGCTTAACTCAGGTTATTGATGAACCAACACGGATCCCTGATCGAGACGGGGAGTTCGCCATTTATTTTTAACCACCAATCCGGAGATTTACACGGTCACCGTAAATCCGCCGTTAGGTTCTTCCGACTATAAACTGCTTTCGACATCGAGTATCCTACCAATGAGTGACAGAGAGGCGCCTAAACCGCGCAAAATTTGGCACTACAAATCTGCTAAATGGGAAAATCCCATGGAATATTTTCGAACTTTCCCTTGGTTAGACGTTTGTTTTCGATCCGACGACCCATCTGACTGCGCTGGAGAGGTTTCTGATGTTATTTTGGCTGGTATGGAAGCTTACATCCCTTTTTCGAAGAAATGCCCTTCCAACGGCAAGCTCTGGTTTGACCAAAAATGCAAAGAAGCTGTTGCTTCTAAACATCTTATCTACCGACAATGGCGTGAAAATCCTAATACCATAAATCGCAACACCTTTGTTCGTGCCCGGAATAGATGCAAAGAATTTATCGACGAAACCAAGGAGGCACACAATCAACGAATTAGAAATAACTTCTCGCTTGTCCCAACAATTCCACATCCTTTTGGTCAGTCGCTAAGGCAGTTAGTCAAAATTTCACCAAATCCACCGTACCACCACTCACACAGATAGTTCTATTGCAACGACACCTGTTGAGAAAGTGAACTTGTTGGCTGAACTCTTTGCTTCACATTCCACTGTCAATTTTCAGGAAGGAAAAACACACCACCTACTATTCCCATAGTGCAGTCAAAAATATTGTCTACAGACAACGTACCATAAAGCCTATCTTAATGAAGCTAGACACCAAAAAAGCTTCTGGTGCTGACGGAATACCTGCCATAGTTCTCAAAAACTGTGCGAGGGACCTAACACCAGTTTTCTGTAGACTTTTCAACCTATCTTACAGAAAGGAAATATTTCCTTCCTGCTGGAAATGTGCCACAGTTCAGCCGATACCTAAAAAAGGCTTCTTGCCTTGCCAAATAACTACCGACCAGTCGCACTGCTTTCAATAATATCGAAAGTCATGGAAAAAAAGCTATCAATCAGCATCTTCTAAAATATCTTGAAAGATTCAACATTATTAGCGGTCACCAATATGGCTTTCGTAAACATAGATCAACAGGAGATCTTCTGACTTATGTAACACATGTTTGGAACAACGCAATTGAGCACTTTGGAGAATCTGGAGCGCAAGCGGTTGCTCTCGACATATCCAAGGCATTTGACCGTATTGGGCACGATGGAGTGTTGGCTAAGCTACGCTCCTATGGTATGTTTGTAAAGTTCTGTTTGTGGCTCTCGTGTTTCCTTAGAGAGCGTTCTTTACGAGTGGCAGTCGACGGATTTCTTTCTAACACCTTCACTATCAACGCCGGTGTGCCCCAAGGCGCCATACTGTCCCCTACTCTCTTTCTCATTTACATTAACGATCTGCTGGAAAAGACCGGGAATTAAATCTACAGCTTTGCAGATGACAGTACGCTTATCTCTTCATTCACTTTGAACGCTCGGACATCGGCTGCTCAGACAAATATCGGCAGACAGCAGGAAGTCATTCAACTTAACAAAGATCTGGAAGAAATTCTATCTTGGGGTGACAGTAACCAAGTGAAATTTAACGCTACAAAAACCCAGGCAGCAGTTCTTTCTAAAAAAGTTAACGTTGCTGAACCCGACATAGTTATGTCGGGGCACTCCATTCCTCTAGCATCATCGCTCAATTTGTTGTGAGTTAATTTGGGAGCAAATTTGTCCTGGCATGAACACGTTGCAGGCATAGCAAGAAGAGCTTCTCAAAAGTTGGGAATATTATTTCGAACCAGAAAGCTTTACACTCCACAACTGTTAATTCTTTACAAACCTCAAATTCGATCAACTATGGAATACTGCTCCCATGTTTGGGGCCCGCTCCCAAACATACACTACATTTATTGGATTCTGATCAGAAGAGAGCTATTCGTCTAATTGGAGACCCGAAAATGACCGGCGGCCTTGACGTTGGAACATCGAAGAATGGTTGGCGACTTGAGCCTATTCTACAAGTATTTTCATGGAAAGTGTTCGAGGGATGTAGCCCGCTTAATTACTCCGAGAGCGGTGCATGTTAGAAGTACACGTCACGCTAATACTTCACATTCGTATGAGGTTCAGCTTGTTACTCCTCGTACAACGCTTTTCAAACAGTCTTTTATATGGAAAACATCATTCCTTTGGAATAATTTGCCCAGGATTGTGTTTCCCAACGAGTACAATGTACAGCGATTCAAGAACAACGTGAATCGCTGTATGTGTCGCTCCTGTAGCGCTTTAGGGACTTCCTTGCAGCACGTGTGCTAGACCCATAAAAAAAAAAAAAAGATATAAGAATATCGATTTCACTTGTAAACTTGTAAAAATTCAGTACGTATTACAAGTCTACAATTGTACGCTTGTGACACACTAATCACGTCTTGTTACTTACAAACTTCTAATTTCGTGAAATAGTTTGCTGATATAATTTTCCTTCCAGCCTTGACAACATGATATTTCACGAGTATTCTAAAAGAAAGCGACGAGAAAAGTTTTTTTATCGATTCTCGTTAAGAAGTTTTTGTTTCGGCAACAAAAATAATCAAATTATTGAGAACAGCAGTTACATAAACTTTGTTATTAATATTGCCTGAAAGTTTAGATGAATTTTGAATACAAGTTGATGTCTACACGTTACATTTTACAGTTAAAGTTTGTACGTGCCGCGTATTTCATAAGTAAGCTGAGTATCCTTGAATATTTAGCATGCAAAATCCAACACATGTCTTATAAATTATTGAAGAGGCAACAGAACTCCCTTCGTAAATTCTACCTAATTCTAATAGTTCAAAGGAGCTTTTCAGAGCCTTAAGATTTTCAAAACTATATATTAGGTGCGTTACAAACAGTATCAGCGGAATATAGACTGTTTCTAAATGCAAATTTATAAATATTAACATGGTAAATTTCATTTTTCTGTGAAAATTAAATAATTCACTAACTTAAGTCTTGCACTGCGCACCGCTGCATATTTTTCATATTTCCTAACTTATTTTTCCTTACTATTCCTTTTTTTATTGATGTTTGAATATAGCAAACAAAAAAACTAGTTTATTTAAAATGCTAGGCTTCATGCCACCAGGTTCTCTAAAAATTAGCTACTCCTAATACTTGTTTCCCATGAGGAAAGAACCTTTTGAAGTGCAAATAATATAATTTTTCAGATTAGCCAAAATAGTGGTTTTCCACCCCATATAGTTAAATAAACTTTTCAGAGAAAGCCTGGGAAATCCCTATGCATCGTTAAGATACTTATAAAATCAAAAACTCTCTTTTGGACAATTTATGTCGCTTCCCTGTTTGGAAAAATGTCTACAATTATACGCCGCGCTCTCTATTTCCAACTACTTTCTCCACTTAAAAGATAGATTAATAAACCTAGATAAAAGTAGTGTATATGTTACTTTATCTTGAGTAGTTCTTGCCCGGCTAAATGCTAGACAGATTGGACGCTACTTTTATATAAGAAATAAAGAATATCTCAGCTCAAGAAGACTAAGACAAAATATCAAAACTGCCTTTGGCATACACCGTAAAACTTCCAGCCATTCCTTTGATGTGGAATCCAGTTTTAAGGTCTACCATATCCTCAACAAAGGGAAAAGACCTGACATCTTGGAAAATCTTGAAATTGCCTTATCTCAGTCGAGTTCCTCGCAGAATCTTAACCAACAATTCGGTTTGCCTTACTGAGGTTATGTAAATGCCTTAAACCTTTTTAAAAAGTCATTAAATTTCCCAGTCTCTTGACGTCTTTACCCTTACAGTGCTAAACTTTGATATCAAATTAATTAAACGAATATAATAACATGTTAATATATAATAATATATTAACATAATAATATTTTATTTTTACCCAACCTAAGGTTATATTTACTTTCCACTTATCTTACTATACCTACAGGCTTGTTTTTTTTGTGTTTTCAGTAGTTTTATGAAACAGTGGGTCGCATTGCATAAGAGTCACTTACCCTTATGCAATGCGACCCATTGTTTCATCTGTCGGATTACCCACATATTTAATATCCAAATGGTTATCAAAAGAACTTGAGAATTTACCATTAAAAACTTTCGCAGTGAAGAATTCTTTAGAATTCATTAATAAAAAAAAAACTAATTCTTAATGAAGGTGAAATCTTAATATCTTTTGATGTCAGTTCTTTGTTTCCAAGTGTGCCAATACCACAATGTCTCGAAGAATTACTTAGGATGAATGACCTTGAAGACGAAATTATTCATGAACACTTTATACATTATCTAAACTTTGTATGGAACAAAATTATTTTCAATACAACAGTCAATTTTATGTTCAGAAAGAAGGAACAACTATAGGTAATTGCTTATCACCTTTCATAGCCAATTTATTCATGAGTAAGTTTGAAACCGAAGCCAGTCAAGAATTTTAGTATTTCCTAAGGGTATGAGATAGGTATGTGGATGATGTTTTCACGATTTTTGATACAAAGGAAGCAAATATAGGTGATTTTGTTTCCAAATTAAATAGCCGATATGATTCCATTAAATTCATTTACGAAATTGAGAACGAAGTACAACCGCCTTTTCTAGATATTTTAATTATTAAAAAATAATAATAGGTTAGAATTTGATATCTGTAGAAAAGACACAGTAACAGACAGATATATTCCTAACGATTCATTTTATTGCAAACAACACAAATTAGCCGCATTACATTTTTTAGTCCATCGTTTGGTCACTTTTCCTCTGAATAGAGTAAACTTCAGTAATGAAAGGAATCGTATTAGAAAAATATGGTTATGACGATGATTTAGTAAACAAGTTAATCAATAAATATAAGTTCAGGTTAAATATTCACAATTCCACCTTTTTTACACATAAAAAAATAAGACCAAGTATGTCTCCATACCATATCCGAAATAAAGCAGGGGGCTCAATAAGGTATTTAATAAGGTATGTCTTACATTAGTCTATAAGTCATCAAACAATCTGAGGAATATGTTAGGAAATTCCAAAGACAAGTTTCCTAATTGTGAGAAAAGGGGAATTTATGAAATTAGTTGTAATGATTGCGACAAAAAGGATGTTGGGCAAACTAAAAGGTCAATTAAAACACGATTTAAAAAACATTTAGCATATTTAAAATATAGTAGAACAAAAAAGTCTAGCATTGCCGAACATGCCCTTGAAGAGGATCATACTGTAACATTAGATAATCTAAGATTAATTAAAAATGTATCTAATAGGAGATTGTTTAACGCATACGAAAGTATGGACATTATAAAATGTAAAAGTAGTTTAAATAAAGTCAGAGGGCCTATTCCTTATAGACCCCTCTAATGGTTACTTGACCGGAACTGATGGCCTCGCCTATGCCATTAGATCCGCCTGAGAAATTCAGGTGTTAGGCTAAGTATAAATAGGGTAAATTTGTAGTTTAGCTTTAGTCAATCATCACTTCTAATGAACCTAACATGATTAGCGAAACGCGCGTCGACTGCAAAAATCAAGTGTTTTGTGTAGTGGTGATATCTTATGAACTATACGTGTCTATTTGTTGGAATTTTGTGAGAGATTTTTCTACCCTGTAAATTACTTTTCTTATTTTTAGACAATCCATCTGTAGTTAAAGATGACTCGCTTTTTTTGATTATTTTAAATTTTTATTTTACCTGACTACTTTTGTCCTACATGCTACTCAGATGATGGTCAACTTGAGCCAAAACGCGTATTTCATAAATAAAAATAAATAAATTATTTTCATATAAAAGAAGATAGGCCCTAATATTTACCTAATTTCTCCTTTTATGATTTAAAACGCTATTTTACGTTCATATTAAAAGAAAAATAAAATGAATCAGAGATGCAAGTTTTATGAAAATTATTAAAATTTAAAATAAATTTGTTTATTGTTTCAATTCTTCGTTCTGAATTTGGTCTTCTCCTTCTTACGACGCTGTCTCCCCACGAAGGTTATCGATCCATATAGCTAAACGAACTTTAGAAACTGCTGCTCGAAAAATATCACTCGAAGCACCTGCTTATGTCCTTCAGCCAAGAATTCTATCATCTTCCGGTCGATCGTTTGCCCTTTATTTTGCCTTCAATAATTTCTACTTTGGGCCCCTGATCATATGTCCGAGGTATTGAGTTTTTCTTATTTTTATGGTTATTAAAAATTCCTTGAATACATACGCTCTCACTATTCTCATTCGGAGTTCGAGACTGAGATATGTGCGATTTACTCATATTCATGTATGTTACTCGGACTTGTTCAATCCGGGAATATATTTTCTTTCTTGGATCCCACTTGTCATTCATATTGGTTACCAAATATTTAAATGTGGAGACCTATTCTACGGTGTTGTCCCTGATTTCAAGGTATTCTGGTGGCAAATTTTTCGTTGTTGTTATCATCCACTTGGTTTTTTATATTCATAGAATCCAAATCTTACGCTGGCTGTTAGGACTCGATTGATCAGTTGCTGGAGATCTTTGATATTATTTGCTAATAGAACAATATAATCAGCATACCGTATGTTGTCCAGTGCACTACCATTAACTGTTATTTATTCTAGGGATTCATAGATGGCCTCATTAAACACAGCATTAGAAATGTGAGAGAATGCATCCCTGTCTTACACTTTGGGTTATTTTACGCTTCTGGACTTCCAATTTTGACTTCCACTGATTGATTCTAGTACAGATTTTTTGTTTATATTTGTTATTTCTAGAATTTTTATTAATTTCTCGTGCATCACACAGTCGAAAGCTTTATTGTAATCTATAAAACATGCATATACATCTACATTCATATCTTTACAACGTTGGACCACTACAATTAATGAGAATAAAGCTTCTCGTGTACCCATGCCTTTTCGGAAGTCAAATTGTATGTTATCTATTTCCGCTTCACGTTTTTTATATATTCTGGTTGATTCTCAGGAATATCTTGAGAACTTGAGACGTTAAACTTATTAAGCGATAATCGTCACATTTCGCTGATTTTAACTTTTTAGGAATTGGGATGAAAGTCGATTTTAGCCAGTCAAGAGAGATTTGTTCAGTTTCATAGATCACGTCAAACAAGATTACCAGTCTATTAATAAATTTGGTCTAATAAGGTTTAGTTAGATGAAGAATTTAACCTGAAGTGATCAGTAGTTCAAAAAATTGATTAGAAATTGCAATTTTTCAGTACGGAATGAAAAACTAAAATTGGAACACAACTTTTTTATAATTTTACTATAAAATGGTACCTTTCGTGAAAGTGCTAGCAGTGCCAAAAACTATTTGCCTGAGTTATAGGTCATGTTATATAACATTTACATAGCCGACGATATGTACATTGTTTCATATTAAAAACTGCACATATGAGAGTCCATATCAAATATATGTGATTTGTAGAAGCAAAACAGATGTATCAAATACCTCATTAATGGATCACGAAAAGGTTAGTTAAGTTAGAAAAATTTTGTAAAAAAAAATGGCTAAAGGTTCTGCTGCATTTATGTATTTGAAATCTAAATTTCCTAAAATGAGTGATGCAAAATTGAAGGAAGAAATTTTTATAGGGCCTCAAATAAGATCATTAATATCGGATGATGAACATTTTTAAGGAACTGTTACATTCACCGGAAAAAGCAGCGTGGAAATCATTCAAAAATATCTGTTGTGGATTTCTTGGCAATAATAAAGAAGAAAACTATAGTGAAATAGTGAGTGATCTTCTGACTTCATACAAAAAAATCAGTTGCAACATGTCCTTAAAAATTCGCTCTTTGGACTCCCACCTAGACTTCTTCCTTGAAATTCTTGGGGCTGTCTCTGATGAGCATTGTGAGCGTTTTCATCAGCAAATTTCTATTATAGAAAAGAGGTACCAAGGCAAATAGAGTCCCAGTATGCTGGCCGACTATTGCTGCACCATGAAAAGAGACATCCCGAAGGCAAAATATGACGGAAAATCACACATAAAACTTTTTAGGCTAAACAAAATTAGCAGTGTATTTATTATTCAGTATTTTGTAAGTACTAATTATTTTAAAACTTTAAACATGTGCCACAAAAAAACCCTGCCTGATGGATAAAATCTGAGAATATATTTAAACTCAGCATGGAAAAGATAAATATTTATATTCCGCTAATTTAGCTCTTGTGAAAGAAAAAAAAATTTTTTTGTAGACCAGTGTTATTTAGATCAGCCGTTCTCAAAATTAAAGAAAAAAAAAAAGGATAATTATTCACAATTCTATAGAAAAACATATTCCTATAATTTGAGAAAAAAAAGTAGAGGGATAGTGGTGATGTTTTCAACAATTTATAAATAAAATTTTTACAAATATAATACACAAAATATTAAGTAACATTTTTATTATTTTTTTTTTGCCGCGCAAAAAACATAGATTGACATCGGTGAACTGCAAAATAATTGTTAATATTGCTTTCTTTTGTCATTACTTATTCAGCATGGAAAGAAATATACTTTTGATTACAATCCTATCCCGTTCTAAATATTTTATTGGAAATAAAGTAAAATAAAAACATTGCTAGACTATTCCGCAATAAAGCAAAAATACATTCAAAAAGTTTTAATGGTCGTGTTGTTAAAAGAAAAATAAAGTTTGTTTAGTTTTTTTTACAGATCTCCCTTAGGGTGTTTTAAGACCTGTGAGTTGATTTTACTACCCTATTTTTGCTGTTGTACACAATTAGAAGGACTAAACAATAAAAAATTATTCGCTTAATTTTTTAAGGCAGGAAAAGTACTTTTCAAAAAGTAATAACAGAGTGAAATATGGAAATAAAAACGAAAAGTAACAAATATGAATACCTATTAAAATAAAAACAACATGAAACTTGAAAATGTATAAATAAAGAAATTTTGGTAACCATTCATATCATTCATATTAACGATCTGCTGGAAAAGACCGAGGATCCAATCTACAGCTTTGCAGATGACAGTACACTTATCTCTTCATTCACTTTGAACGCTCGGACATCGGCTACTCAGACGAATATCCACAGACAGCAGGAAGTCATTCAACTTAACAAAGACCTGGAAGAAATTCTATCTTGGGGTGACAGTAACCAAGTGGGATGTAACCCTACAAAAACCCAGGCGGCAGTTTTTTCTGAAGAAAGTTACCGTTGCTGAACCCGACATAGTTATGTCGAGGCACTCCATTCCTCTAACATCGTCACTCAATTTGTTAGGCGTTAATTTGGGAGCAAATATGTCCTGCCATGAACATGTTGCAGGCATAGCAAGGAGAACTTCTCAAAAATTGAGAATATTATTTCGAACCAGAAAACTTTACACTCCACAACTGTTAATTCTTTACAAAGCTCAAATTCGACCAACTATGGAATACTGCTCCCATGTTTGGAGCTTCGCCCCTAAACATACACTGCATTTGTTGGATTCTATTCAGAGAAGAGCTGTTCGTCTGATTGGAGACTCGGAACTGACCGGGGGCCTTCATTTGCTGGAACATCGAAGAACGGTTGGCGACTTGAGCCTATTCTACAAGTATTTTCATGGAAAGTGTTCGAAGGATGTGGCCCCGCTTAATTTCTCCCAGAGCGGTGCATGTTAGAAGTACACGTTGCGCTAATATTTCACATCCGTATGAGGTTCAGCTTGTTACTCCTCGTACAAACGCCTTTCAAGCAGTCTTTCATATGGAGAACATCATCCCTTTGGAATAATTTGCCCAGGACTGTGTTTCCCACCAAGTACAATTTACAGCAATTCAAGAACAACGTGAATCGCTTTTTCCGCACACGTGTCGCTCCTGTAGCGCTTTAGGGACTTCCCTGTAGCACGTGTGCTAGACCCATAAAAAAAGGGAACTCCTCAGCTGTTACAAATTGTATATTGTAAGCATATTGTCACACTGAATAATTCTGTCAATGTGTTCTAGATGGCGATGTATAATCGCATTCCTCATGTTCATCGCCTTATTTCTACTGATCAGCATGGTGCCTTTTTACAAGGATTAAAAATCTTATTCAAGTCACCCTCATTATTAATAATGCAATTGATAATTTAGAACCGGTGGTTATAGTGTACACTGACTTCTCAAAGGCACTCGATCATATATGTCAATCGGTAATTCTGGAGGAACTCTATTCATTTGGATTTAGTGGTTCATTGGTCAAGTTTTTCAAAAACAACTTTATTTTTAGAAAACGATTTGTTAGTTATTATGATTTTAGCTTCGAGGTATACGGTATTTCTTCAGATGTTGGAGATGCTAATGACTGTCTTATACGACATAAGTGGTGCCTTTCAAATAAACTCGAATTAAATATTTCTAAGTCTAAAGTTATGTCACATTGTTACATGTATAATCAAGCGGAATAAACTTATTTTAACGATTTTAAATTATTACGGTTACATCCTAGGAGTAATATTTTATAACAAATTTACATTGGTGGCTAATATTGAGGCTAACCTGTTTTAAAGACTTGAACTTTTGCCTCTTTAAATTTAATGGTAACTATCCGCAAAGTGATACCGAATTACATTTATTTAGATCTTGCTTTGAATCTTTTAATTTCACAAGAGTATAAAATTATCTTATTTTGAAGTTTAAGTTACTTCATATTTAGCTTACTGTTGATATTTTGGCTTTCAGAATGTTATTTTTTTTTTAAATTATCGTTTAAATAATTTTTGTTCCATAAATGGGCTCGGTTCGGCAAACAAAATAAAATGAAAATGAAACAAAATTCAGTTACCAGAATTATATCCATACATTTTTACAATTGGATATACACATTGGCAAAAAAGAGTTATATTTATTGTTATATTTTTTGAAATGAACAAGCTATTGTTTTTATTTTCGGCCCTAGGGTTACAATATAAACTGAACTAATCTGAGCATAATTTATGAAGCATGGTGGAATTTATATACAATATAATGAAAATACAAAAATGACATTAGAAGAGCTTAATTTCAAACATGTTCATGTTCAGTTTAGGGTTGATTCACGGAGACTTGACATACCTTAGCAGTCATTGTCTCTGATTTTGATGATGTTTTGTGTGTTGATTAGGCTTGTAATAAAATTTCATCAAAAAATATTGATTTTTGTCCGATATTCAGACAAAAATTAAAAATTTTTGAAAAGGTCATCCAATGGAAAATTATATACACGTCAAAAATGACCACATAAAGATCGCATTGGGGGTTTGGGAACAGTCAAGACGAGTACTTTTAAAGTAAAATTCAATACAATAAAATTAGCTTTTTGAAAAAGACTCTTTTTAATTTTTTTCAAAAATTTCAGTTTCGAAACCTATGACTTGTCTGCTGGACTGTGAAAATAGAAGTGGGGATGGCACCCATCATTAGAGCAATTAGTATTTTACAATGAGGCAGGGTGGTTTTTTTTTTTTTTTTTTTTTTTATTGGTCTGGCACACGTGCTGCAGGGAAGTCCCTAAAGCGCTCCAGGAGCGGCACGAGTGCGGAAAAAGCGATTCACGTTGTTCTTGAATCGCTGTAAATTGTACTCGGTGGGAAACACAGCGCTGGGCAAATTATTCCAAAGGGATGACGTTCTCCATATAAAAGATTGCTTGAAAAGCGTTGTACGCGGAGTAACAAGCTGAACCTCATACGGATGCGAAGCACCAGCGCGACGTGTATTTCTTACATGCACCGCTTTGGGAGGAATTAAGCGGGCTACATCCTTCGAACACTTTCCATGAAAATACTTGTAGAACAGACTCAAGTCGCCAACCGTTCTTCGATGTTCCAGCAAATCAAGGCCGCCGGTCAATTCCGGGTCCCCAATCAGACGGACCGCTCTTCTCTGAACAGAATCCAACAAATGCAGTGTATGTTTGGGAGCGGAGCCCCAAACGTGGGAGCAGTATTCCATAGTTGGTCGAATTTGGGCTTTGTAAAGGATTAACAGTTGTTGTGAGGTGTAAAGCTTTCTGGTTCTAAATAATATTCCCAACTTTTGAGAAGCTCTCCTTGCTATGCCTGCAACATGTTCATGCCAAGACATATTTGCTCCTAAACTAACGCCCAACAAATTGAGCGACGATGCTAGGGGAATGGAGTGCCCCGACATAACTATGTCGGGTTCAGCAACGTTAACTTTTTTAGAAAAAACTGCCGCTTGGGTTTTTGTAGCGTTAAATTCCACTTGGTTACTGTCACCCCAAGATAGAATTTCTTCCAGGTCTTTGTTAAGTTGAACGACCTCCTGCTGTCTGCGGATATTCGCCTGGGCAGCCGATGTCCGAGCGTTCAAGGTGAATGATGAGACAAGCGTACTATCATCTGCAAAGCTATAGATTGGATTCCCGGTCTTTTCCAGCAGATCGTTAATATAAATGAGAAAGAGAGTAGGAGACAGTATGGAGCCCTGGGGCACACCAGCGTTGATAGTGAGGGTGTTAGAAAGAAATCCGTCGACCGCCACTCGTAAAGAACGCTCTCTGAGGAAACATGAGAGCCACAAACAGAACCTTTCAGACATACCATAAGAGCGCAACTTAGCCAACAGTCCATCGTGCCAAACACGGTCGAATGCCTTGGATATGTCAAGAGCAACCGCTCGAGATTCTCCAAAGTGTTCAATTGCGTTGTTCCAAACATGTGTTACATAAGTCAGAAGATCTCCTGTTGATCTATGTTTACGAAAACCATATTGGTGATCGCTAATAATATTGAATCGTTCAAGATATTTTAGAAGATGCTCATTGATAACCTTTTCCATGACTTTCGATATTATTGAAAGCAGTGCAACTGGTCGGTAGTTATTTGGCAAGGTCTTCTTACCTTTTTTAGGTATCGGCTGAACCGTGGCACATTTCCAGCAGGACGGAAATATTCCCTTTCTGTAGGATAGGTTAAAAAGTCTACAGAAAACTGGTGTTTAGTTCCCTTGCACAGTTTTTGAGAACTATGGCAGGTATTCCGTCAGCGCCAGAAGCCTTTTTGGTGTCTAGCTTCATTAAAATACGCTTTATGATGCGCTGTCTGAAGACAACATCGGGCATCCTTGACTGCAATATGGGAATAGTAGGTGGTGTTTTTCTTTGGAAATCGACAGTAGAATGTGAAGCAAAGAGTTCAGCCAACAAGTTCGCTCTCTCAACAGGTGTGGTTGCAATGGAATTATCTGGCCGTGTGAGTGGTGGTATGGTGGATTTGGTAAAATTTTGACTAACTGCCTTAGCGACTGCCCAAAAGGACCTGGAATTGTTGGGACAAGCGAGAAGTTTGTTTCTAATTCGTTGATTGTATGCCTCCTTGGTTTCGTCGATAATTCCCTTGCATCTGTTCCGGGCATGAACAAAGATGTTTCGATTTACGGTGTTAGGATTTTCACGCCATTGTCGGTAGGCAATATGTTTAGAAGCAACAGCTTCTTTGCATTTTCGGTCGAACCAAGGCTTGCCGTTGGAGGAGCATTTCTTCGAAAAAGGAATGTAAGCTTCCATACCAGCCAAAATAACATCGGAGACCTCCCTGGCGCAGTCAGATGGGTTATCGGATCGAAAACAAACGTCCATCCAAGGGAAAGTTCGAAAGTATTCCATGAGATCTTCCCATTTAGCAGATTTGTAGTGCCAAATCTTGCGCGGCCTAGGCGCCTCTCTGTCACTGATTGGCAGGATACTCGATGTCGAAAGCAGTTTATGGTCGGAAGAACCTAATGGCGGATTTACGGTGACCGTGTAAATCTCCGGATTGGTGGTTAAAAACAGATCAAGAAGACTGGCGAACTCTCCGTCTCGATCAGGGATCCGTGTTGGTTCGTCAATAAGCTGAGTTAAGCCACAACTGATTGAGTGTGTTTAAGTGTTATGTTCATATGTACGCTCAACCGTGGGAGAAACTAATGACACTCACGAACTGTTACCCTGAAGTGCAGTTTAACACGCGGGTGACCTTGGTAGTGGTGTTTTTTGCGAATCAAGGAGCTGAACAAAGATGCGACAAAAACCTAGGTGATGGTGGCGGAAGGGACCAACAGGGAAAGTGGGGGCAACTATCCGTACACGGAAATACACCTGCGTTCTCTATGAGAGAGACAGGAAAGGAAAAAAGAATTACTAAAAAATACGGAGAATACTGGAAGAGGACTTGAGTGATCTGGCGAGACTGGTACAAGTAAAGATATTAACAAAATATCCATTAAATAAAATCATAAATAAAAATTAATTGCGCCACTGGTTGATGCCATCCTTGTTTCTAGTTTGGCAGTTTTCTGTGCTGAGATACAGGCTTTAAATTCTGAAAAAAACCTTGAAAACTTAAATTTAAAAATTTTAATTTTTTATTTTAATTAACTGACGCGATTTTTAATCTGTTATGTTTTTTCAAAGAATGGTCTGTTTAAAAGTTTTAAATTTCCGACGCTAAATATCCAAAATATAGTATTTTTAGATGTAATTTTGTTTCTTAAGTTCTTAGATTCGAACCAACGCACAAAAAGTTAACAAAATAAATAAGATCATATGTCGAAACCCCATGAAATCATTTCAGTTTGTTCCCCCTATTCGCGTCTATAATTAAAGGGGAGCACCATTTTTACAAAGTGTAAACAAAAAAGCTCAGAGGAGATATTTATGGCTACTAGAATTTAATGGCATTAGTCCCCTTTTTTGTATACGTATTGTTAATCCTGTCAAATTCTAGCTGCTATAAATTACACAAATACTCGCTTATAATGATTAATTTTTAGAGATAATTTTTATCTCTTACTCGCATATAGCGAGCATAACGTCACATTACTGAAAATGCTGCTGTCGCCAAAAGTACTTTTTTGTGATTGCTGCGCTATTTACCAACAGCTTCTTATTAGTTCTTAGCGGCCGAGCTCAAATAATCATGTAGTGGAGGTGATATATCAAAAGAATGGCTAACAATTCTTGTATGTGCAAACATGAGTGGTACTGAAAAGAAAAAATTACTTATTATTGGAAAGTAAAGATCTCCACAATGTTTTAAAAGCAAACCGACGAGCTTATATGGTGTGTCAGAGTTGTTTCAAGCAAAATTGCGAGGTTGGTAGATAAGCTTGATTCGATCAAACGGAAAAATAGTGTTGCTGGTAAATAATTGCCCCGCTCACCTTAGGCTAGAAAATTTACAGAACATTGAGCTTATATTCCTCCTTCCCAATATAACGTCGATTCTCCAGCCTATGGATCAAGGCATAATTCGTTGGTTAATATATCACTACCTAAAATTTGTGTTTTTCGGGCTTATCATATTATAAAATAAAACAAAAATTTTAATGTTTCTATATTCACAATTATGAGTGCTGCTTGGAATAATATATCTGAAAAAATAATTGGTGTTTTCTGACATGCAGGTTTTGAGAACGATAAATTTGAAACAGAAAATGAGTTGCCATTTGCCAGATCGAAAAATCCGCACTTGGTAGTTCCCAAAAGTCGATCAGCCTTGGTTGCTTCACCAATCGCCATCTATGCCTTCAAGCGGGAAGTTTGAGCAGGTGCACCTCTGCAATTCAGTGTCGGTTTTGATCTGGCAGCTCTGATCGGATAGACTTTAAATAAGTCATAGAGTGTAGTATAAGCACCTATTGTGTCATAGTTTTCCGTCAGTACCCGGATAAGGTCTGAAACGGTGTTCTGTGTGTTTGCTGAACTTAGCCCAGCTGATGAGCCGTGATATGGCGAAACGCATCTTGGAATGGTCTAGCAAATACAGAGAACACTTTTGGGAACTACCAAGTGAGGATTTTTCGATTTGCTTGGTTGCTTCACCAATGCGCCATATACGTATATATATATATATATATATATATATATATATATATATATATATATATATATATATATATATATATAAGATTCAATTAAATTAAACAATTCATAATGAAATGAAACGAATTACTTTGTTATATGTCACTTACACAATGTAGTAGCAGATAAATAAAAAATAAGTGACAAATAACAAAGTAATTCGTTTCATTTCATTTAGAAATTTAAAATGTACTGGCACAAAGTAACGGACACCTCAATTATATAATTAAACAATTCATTTTGGTGATACAAAATCTTTATTAGGCTATATGTTCATTTAATTCCAGGGTTAAAGTTGCCTGAAAAACTGTGTTTAATTTCTTCGGAAAGAAAAAACTTTTTACCTTCTGGCGCCCTTATCCGTCGTCAAAAAACTTGGCAAGCTGTCGTTAGCAGGAGGGAATATATTTTCCGTTTCTATTTACCTAATTTAAAAACAAAAATATATTTAATTTTTTTTTCTCAGTAACGGAGAACTCAAATTTGCTTTCAAAGTATTTGATGAAACTGACTTTTTGAAGTATTAAATTTGAACACGAGTTGTACAAAGCTGGGATTAAAACTATTCGCGGAAATTATGGAATATTTGGGATCGTTATTCGCCTCGCCCATATCTACGCCATATTTTACATTAGAGGCTCATTGGGTAAGGGACAACATAGTTTCCCTTTTCCGTCAGTATGTCTGCCTATCGGTGTATTGGTACTCAAATAGTACTTGAAATAAGGAAAAACGTTTTTGAAGGATATCTTTTTACGGAAAAGAGGTGGGGATCGAAAATTGTATTGTTTCAATATTACTATGACAATTTTTCCAGGTTTTTCGTTGGACAATATACATATTTTAAACATAAATATTTAAAGTCAGAAGAATAATGAGCTAAAGTACTAGAAAAGAGGGAAAAGAAATGGTTTGTTGAATATATTTCAGAGTTATAGTAGATCATTTATTTTTCCATTATTTCCTCTTTCGTTTCACTCAACCGATTTTTGATATTTAATAATCCACCATAAAGTACATATTATATAAAATATTGAGTTGTAATACCCAAATGTAGTTTTTCTTCAGTATGAGAAAATCACATATAGAATTTATTTTAGAACTACGTGTTTGCAACTGAAGTAACAATATTATGTTATCATTTATTATAAATATATATTAAACAGTACTTTCAAATATTTTAATACTGGTTTACACAAAATTAAGATCCATGCACACATGTAGTTCTAAAATAAGTACTAAATTGGACTTTCTTAAGTAAAGAAAAAGTAAATTTCTAACACAATTAAAACTATACAACAAATCAACACTCGTCCCCTTTGCCCCCATCCCCAAGATAATATTGCTCAAAAACTATTGGTATCTCTATTTCAAGTAGTGTAATATAGAGTTTTAAAAATATTAATCCTTCACCACATCCCATCCTTCCAACTTCATTATTTCTCGTCAACACATTTGACCGGCGTACAGTGTGTCGCGTAGAACATGCTAGGTGGACAAAATTCATGTTATGATTTCCAGGAAATCTTATTTGCAAAACGTAAACAACACCACCAAACCCCGAATTCCGAGAAAATGTTGTTTATCAAATTTGCAAGTGGCGAGTCATAAGCGTCAGAAGTCAGGTAATGAGTTTAATGCAGCTCTTTCAATCAATCAGTTGCAATTTAGCGACACTTTCGTGCACATCTTATAGTGACATATTGTAATATTGTGAAAGTTTTTGTGATGAATATTAATACTGAGGGTAAGTACTATTTTTTAATGTATTTTTTTAATCAGAATCTATTAATTTGAATTTTTAGTATTTTTTTTAAATAGCCTATATATTTTAGTGTGTTTTTTTAAAAAAAAAAAAACTTTGAAAGTTCAGAATATACAGACATTCACCTCTATCCGGGCTAGTTTTTAGATATTACACAGAAATAACTTTATTCTTCGTAAAAATACACATATTGTTTAGCACACTTCAGTACAACATGTTTTTTTTTTCTTTTTTTCCAGAACACGTTTACTCTATTTCAAGGGTAGCCTTTTTTGAGGAGTGGTTGAAACACACGAAGAATGAAAAAAACTCGCGTGTATATGACTTTCTTTCTTCAAAATTTCACTTTGGTGACATTACTGAAAGCAGCCAAAAAGAAATAAAGTTGAAGATATCCAACTTGTCTAATAAGTTTGGTGCCAAATGGTTGGCTTCAGGAAAGTCGAAGGAGCGTTTTTTAATTAAAAATAAGAATTGGTTGGATGAAGCAGACATACAGTTTACTGCGAGTTCTTTTGCGCCACAACCTTCAACATCAAGTGAGAATGTGACACCTGCAGGAAGACCTCGCAAAGATTTCGAGGAATCGTCGTTTAAGACGAAGAAACGTCGCGTCGTGGATCTCGTAGAATCCCGAAGTGTCAGTGAATTGGTGACTGCTGCCGAAATTGCTGTGCGTTCAGCAGGGCAAAGGAAAATTGCCAATGTGATTAGAGACATTAGTGAGAGCCCAGATAATATTATTAAGTCTAAAAATACCAGTTCCGTTAATCCTAGGCAATTAAGTAGTGACGAAGCCTTAGCTTACTATATAGATTCTAAGTCAACAACGCATTCTTACAAACAAACTAGGAAGTGGTCCATGAAGGCGGGGCATAATGTGTTTCCGTCATATTTTAGTTTAAAAAAGTCCAAACAGGCCTGTTACCATGCAGAGGAGCACATTGCTATAACAGAAACTCGTGCTGAAATAAATTTGCAAGCCTTATTAAATAAAACAGTGGAACGTCTAGTATTAGCACAGAATGAAGTTATCAGCAGTGTGCTCCCAACAAGTTCATCGTTTACACTTGTTAGTAAATGGGGATGTGATGGAAGTTCTGGCCACAGCACATACAAACAGAGATTTGAGAACACTGAATATACGGACGAGTTTCTTTTCGCATTTTCTTTAGTTCCCCTTAAGTTATATGATGAATACAGGTAAGCGAAATGCAGCTAAATGAAAGACACTGTATTATAATTTTTAATTCTAATAACCATACAAAATACCCTTGCCCTTTAGTTCCGTTATCTACCTGCTAAGCTGATGCAATCCTACCGCGATATGCAAGGGTGGCTGTATTACACAAATTTTGTGGATATTGAGTACCTGCGGTAAATTGTGAATAAAACCCACATTTATTAACCGATTTTCATGATTAATACCTTATTTTATTTTCCAGATACGCAGCTGTCAGAAAAATGTATAATATTTTGTTTTTCTTTTGTTATTGCGCTTTTTTACCGAAAAAAAAATAATGAATTTTACACGAAAATTTTTTTTTTTCTCTCCATTAATTTCTAAATAACTCCAAAACGATAAAAGATAGAATAAAATAATATTCAATCAAAATTTTGTTACGCATTTTTTAATGTTTTATTTATAAAAATCTGACAAGTTGTTCCCGAGTTATCGTTAAATATGTCTGCGTAGCTGACTAATTTAGGGGAAAAAATTAGCCACGCCATAAAAAAAAACCAACGCGATGAATTTTTTCTTAAAATAACTTAATATGCCTAGAATATACATAAACAATTGAAATAAGTGAAAAAATAATTTTGTCCAGCTAACTTGTACTAGGCGACACACTATGCGGCGCGACAAGGAAATTGGTATAAACGCTAAAATGAACAATGAATATGTCGAATTTCCAAAACGCAGTACTCCAGGTGAGTAGAGGAAACTCAGAATCTCGCCCAGCCCTTGCAGTCAGTCCCATGGATTCGGGGGGGGGGGGAGACAAAAATTCGAAAGAAAAACACAGTCGTATATCAACAGGACATAAATAACCCAAAAAAGCAGAATGGTACATAGCAACTTACAATACAAGAAATTCAGGATCCGATGAAAAAATGATAGAATTAGAAGAACTAAAAAACATAAAATGAACACTGTTGGGCTTAGTGGAAAAGTAGTAGTAAAAAGAACAGGAGAGTCTTACATCACCATAAAGAGTGGCCATAAATTTTTCTATAGAGGCAATAAAAGGAAAAAAATTGGAGGAGTCGGTCTGCTTACACATAAAAGAATAGCAGATAATGTTGCTCAGTCCAAAGCCATATCGGAAAGAATGATTTCAGTAGAGATACAAATGAATGGCAGAAGTAAATGTAACGATTATTCAGGTAGATGTACCGACATCAGACAGCAAGGAAAAAGAAAATGACCAAGCTATAAACAAAGCATAGCTACACCACAAAACAAGATATATCATAATAATCTGTGCCTCCAATGCCAAAATAGGTAACGGACAGCAGAGGAGAAATGTTATCAAATTTTCTCAACGAAATTAACTCGTGTGTTATGAACACATTTTGCTAGAAGCCAGAAAAAAATACGATGAACTGATTATGTTTTATCAAATGACAAGAATATTGTAATCGATACGACAGTCTTGAATACGATAAGCATTGGCAGTGACCATCGGATGCTCAGAGAAAAAATAAGAATAAATCTGAAGCAGAAGAGACGTAGATTGATAACGCATACAAAGATAAAGGCACCAATAGAAACGATAAAACAAAAACAGATGAATATTAACAAGTACTGGAAAATCGTATAGAACACAAAAGTTACCGAACAGAATTTGATGAATCACACATAAATAACCAACAGCCTATTTATGATTACAAAGTAAATAGCAATATCGAAATAAGAAAAAACACAACAATTAAATAAAGAGAAGCAAAATCTAATGAAACAGAGAAGACTATTAAGAAATTCTTACAAATGGCAAATTAGAATTGGCAGAACTAGATAAAACAAAATAAAGAAAAAATTAGAGAAGACAGTACGGAAGCTGGAAAATAGAAGAAATCCTGAAAAAAGAAAAAGTTTGAAGCACTTTAAAAAAACAAATGAATGAAGGGAGACATTAAATAACAAAACTTAGAAATAATGATAACCAAGAGATCGCTCAGATTTAAGAGATAGAGGAAGCTATAAAAAAATATTATCAAACACGAAAAAATCGCCACCGCCCGGGAAAGAAGAAGGAAATAGAGTGATAGTAAGGAATGTGGTATCTGAAGGATACCTGATATAAGAACGGATAAAATAATGAATGCCATACAACATGTGCACAATAACAAAGAACCAGGGGACGATGAAATGATTATAGAAATGATAAGGTATGGAGGGGTACCGATAATCTTCTTCAAAGTCTATTTAACCGGTGCTTTATAGAAAGAAAAATACCAACATCTTGGGTCAACGGCTTGATTGTGCTTATTTTTAAAAAAGAAATAAATTAACATTGGAGATTTACAGACCCATCAATCTGTTATCGGTACTATACAAATTCCTTAGTAGAATCATAACATATAGATTTACCAACAAATTAGACAGTTATCAAACACGTGAACAAGCGGGATTTAGACGGAGATACAGCACTCTGGATCATCTTCAAACAGTTAGATTACTACTGGAAATAGCAACTCAATATAAGGTCACCTTGTGGATAACAATGGTTGACTATGAAAAAGCATTTGATTTGGTAGAGATATGGGCAGTCGTTAACGCCTTAAGTAATAGCAGAGTCGATGAAAAATACACAACTCTTCTTAAAAATACATATAAAAATGCCACATCACAAATAATGATTGAAGAAAATAAAATCAAAATTAAAAGAGGAATTAGACCAGGCAGTTCAATATCCCCAAAGCTGTTCACATTGAATCTAGAAGACATATTCAAATCGCTAAAGTGGGAAAATAAGGGAATATTAATGAACGATGAATGATTAAATCACTTAAGATACGCAGATGATGTCACTCTGATCGCCATTACAAAATAAGAATTGACAAGAAATGCTGATGGAATTAAATAACAAGTCTCGAAAAATAGGTCTAAAAACAAATTTCACCAAAACCAAATATTTGAACAACGAAACTGAAGATAACAGGCAGGAACTCTTAGTAGAAATTAAAAGAGTAGGAAAGGTACAAACATTCATATATTTAGGACAAAAAATAAAAATATCAAATAATTTAACGGCTGACTTGGATAATTTTTTAAATTGGACATCCAAAATACAATAAAAGCCAGAGTGTTCGATCAATATGTACTGCCGGCATTAACATATGGCACTGAAAGGTGGGCTTTAAGTAAAAGTATAATATTTGAACTCCAAGTAGCAATACAGAGGAGAATGCTAAATATTAATCTCCCAGATCGTATTCCTAACTAAACTAAACTAACCTAATAATGATGAATATCATTTCGATCGAGAATTAGTCAGACAGAACGCCGAAAATACGAAAATATATTTTTTGTGATCTAAAAACCCTAAAACGGAGCAAAAAGCAATAATCATGAAGGGTTATTTTTTCACGATACAATACTTACTATTAACAAGGATTTATCTAGTGTGCCAAAGGTAAGTAAATTTCGACCAATTTAACTGTCTGTATTTCTAAAGTTACTTCTATAATCAACTCATCATTTCCTTCCTATTCTTTCTACATACTATTTCTGGTAAAATAGGAAATAATGAAAAAGCAAGAACACTGAAATAGTATATTATGATATATACGCAACTGCCTTTCTAGTCGCCTACCCCATTCCTTTCACATTATATATCTTTTATTGCAAATTATTAACTAAAATTTTATAAAATATTCCAACCAAAACATTCTCATAATAATATTGACTCTATACAATATTTAATGATCTAATTCCCTTTTCCCATCTATTATATGCTGCATAAATATTTATAGTACTCGTAAACAAACAATTATGCTCAAAATTTGTTAATTCATGCAACCAAAAACCTGGAAAAATCTACATAATACTCTTAAAACTATCCAACATTTGACCACTCCTTCTTTTTTCCAGCCCTTCCTACCCCTGTTAAAATTAAAATTAATAAAAGGTAACTTAATTTTCAGATTCCTCGACTCTAATGCACTGCAAAGAACCTACAACACCAGTGTTAAACAAGTAACCCCATTAAGCCCACCCTTTTAACCCCTAGATATTTATATACATTATTTATACTTATATATAGTAATATGCTCAGAATTTGGGCATTACATCAACCACAAAATCTGTAAATATCTCAAAATTCTATCAAAATATGCAGTCGTACTTGTCAGCTTCTTCTTGCGTTAAAATTGTGAGCGACGAAGAAATAATCTAATTTTTGAAGAATCCTGAAAGAACTTATGGCACGATATATATATATATATATATATATATATATATATATATATATATATATATATATATATATATATATATATATATATATATAAATAAAGCAACTAAATCTCTAATTTCCTTCCCCACCCCTTTCGCTCTTTTATATTTAACTATAAATATTTATGCATAAAATTTATATATGAGAGCAATAAAAAAACCAGAAAGAATTGTCATTTACTAATAAAATCATATAAAATTTATCGACTCCCATCCCTTTTCAACCCCTTGGCCTTTAAGCGATATCATTCAAAAACTATGGACTTCATCCCCTCGTTACTTATTATCTACGTACCAATTTTGAAACTCTTTTCGGTCAAGAAGTCCATACAGACAGACCGACGGAAATGAAGTGACTGTTTGTCTTTTTTTACAAATATAATATTTTCCTTTAGCTAGGAAAATAAGAAGCTAAGATCGAGATAATCGCTGTCTTTTCATAAAACTGATTAGAATCAAAAACCTTATTTATTTGTGATGTAGGGTCGTCAGAGACAGGTTGACTACAAAATAGAAAACTTATATTTTGTTTTTTATTATCAACCCTTTCCAAAGACATTCTAGTACAATTAAATATTCTGTAATATAATGATTATACCTATATTATTGATAACCAAGCAAATGTTGCTATTGATCTGAATTATGAGGAATCATGAAATTTAACCACTATACTTGTTTAAAGTATTTAAACATATATTTCGTTATCGCAATATAACTGTATATTTGTACTGAAAACTTAAAATAAAAATTCACTCTCCCTACGTCTCTAATAATACGTTTTCCTGCATCCTCTATGAGGTATCGCCGATACAGATAATGTTAATCCATCTTTCCTGTAGACGGCCGAGATCCGCTCTCTGGACAAGTTCTGTAGGCTCTATGTCAACTGTAAGCCAAACTCATGCTAACTATTAAGGCATGCAAGATTAATGATATAAATGACACCTTAGTAATAGATTAGGGATAATACAAGGCAAACAATAAGAAGATTAGTAAGATTCGTTAAAATAATGTTTCAAATTGATTTTGTCGTTTCTATCAAGTTAAGAAATAACGTTAATGGTTTATTTCCAGCTATTGCTACTTTCAAATATTATTAAACTTTTTATTAAAGCAATATATATATATATATATATATATATATATATATATATATATATATATATATATATATATATATATATATATATATATATATATATATATATGTATATATATATATATATATATATATATATATATATATATATATATATATATATATATATATATATATATGGAAATATATGTATGGAAATCAACACATATTTAGGAGGAAAAAAGTGTTCAGAATCATGGAAGTTCATAAAAAACGTAACATCGAACTCTAAAAATAAAGCAAACATTCAAACTGTATCAATAAAGAAATGGATGGACCACTACAAGATACTATTATCAGAAAACAGAAACGAATACCTGGTGAATACACCAACGGATATACTCATAGAGGGAGAAACAATCGTGGTTGACGTTGATACAGTTAAAAAAGCAGTTAATAAATTGAAGAATGGTCGAGCTGCAGGACCAGGAGGAATTCCCGCTGAACTGATTAAATGTGGGTCAGAAAAGCTGTTTGATCAGCTTACCTGGTGTATAAATCAGTATATAAATGGCGCGAGTGTGCCTGAGGAATGGAAAGAGGCTTACATATCATCCATTCATAAAAAGGGAAACAAGCTTGACTGTTCTAACTATAGAGGAATATCAGTGACCAGTACTTTGAGCCGTCTTTATGGAAGAATTATTCGGGATCTCATTGAAGAGGAATATAGAGCTAAAGAAGAAGAAGAGCAATCTGGATTTCGAGCTGGAAGAACCTGTACCGATAATGTCTTCACCCTAAAACAAATAATAGAAAAAAGGTCAGCTACCAACCAAGAAACCCACCTTATGTTCATAGATCTTCATAAAGCCTACGATACAGTCCCGGTGAAAAAATTGTGGAAAGTCTTACAGGAAACTAATGTTAACCAGACAATTATAAGAGCTCTTAAGAATTTATATACAGGAGCCTCATCACAAATAAAGGTTGGCAACAGAGTGTCAAAGAAATTCCTAGTGGATAAAGGTTTGCGTCAGGGATGCTGTATATCACCTACATTATTTAAAATATATGTAGCGAGGGCCTTATACCAATGGAAGAGGAAATGTAATGGGATGGGTATTGACATTGGCAGAACATGCCTATACACTCTTCAGTTTGCTGACGATCAAGTCATCATAGCAAATGATAGGGACGATTTAGAGTATATGGCTCGAAAATTGCATACTGAATATAAGAACTGGGGACTAGAGCTTAACACGCAGAAAACTAAGTACCTCCCTATAGGAACGGAACCATCGAATATCCAGCTAGACAATCAAGAAGAAATAACCAGCTGCCTCTCATACACGTATCTGGGTGTAGAATTCGACACGTCATGCAAAGATGATAGCGAGATTAACAAACAAATAACACAAGCTAGAAGAGCAATAGGATGCCTAAACGGTATACTATGGAGCGATAACATCGGAAAGAGACGAAAATATAACATATATGAAACTCTCATTAAAAGTAGTCTAACCTACGGCTCAGAGACGTGGAGAATATCAGACCAGAATCGCAAGAAACTTGAGGCAACTGAAATGGACGTATTTAGAAGAACATTAGGTATATCACGAAGAGACAGAATTCGAAATGACGAAGTAAGACAGCGAATGGGGATAGATGGATCCATTATAACAGACATCGAACAGAAACAGCTGATATGGTACGGGCATGTACAATGGGTGGAAGAAACCAGATTACCCAAAATCGCCATGCAATGGATACCACCGGATCACAAAAAACGAGGACGACCTAAAAAAACATGGAAGGAGAGCATTAATAAAGCTATGAGTGCTCGAGACCTGAGAGAAGATCAATGGATGGATCGGAAAGAATGGAAGTTAGGCATCGGACAACGACGAAAGACGTTTTAAAAAAAAAAACCGATATATTTATTATTATATACACATATATATATATATATATATATATATATATATATATATATATATATATATATATATATATATATATATATATATATATATATATATATATATATATATATATATATATATATATATATATATATATATATATATATATATATATATATATATATACATATATATACTTTTTGGTTTTTTCTTCTTGGGAATGTGGTTCTTGATTAATTTAGGCTGAAATTGATTTTGGTAAAATTATATTTTCTGTCAATTTACTTATCCTAAAAAGGGAATTTCATCATAAATTAAAAGTTTAAAAACATTAATAGACAAAGTCGAATGTAAGCCTCCTCAAGTTGTCTCCAATGAGCTCTATTGTTTGCTTTTTGCATCCAATCGTGTCCCGCTAATCTTTTTATGTCATCCGCCCATCTTGTCTGTAGTCTACCTCTGCATCTTTTATGTTCTCTAGGCCTCCATTCGACCATACGGCGTGTTCACCTGTTATGATTTATCCTTGCAATATGCCCCACCCAATTTCACCTTAATATATATATTCGTTGTATTACATCCACTTTTTATTTTCTTCATATCTCGATATTAGGAATACGATCTTGGAGCAAACTCTGGGCTGTAGTGTACGGTGGATGCATTAAAACTTCAGCTAAGCTCTCTCAATTTTTTCAGAGTGTGTGAGTAGGCTGGCGTTTTCATGGTAAAAGACGATACCCATTCTGGTGACTAGTTCTTACCGATTCTTTTCAATCGTGATTTTTTTCATACATTATTTCTTTACGTGATCCATTTTTCATCGCCGGCGATCAACTGCTTCAGAAACAGCACAATCTCATTTACGTTTCTATAGAGATTCGCAGATGGAAATTGGATCGAGTAAATTTTTAGCACCAAATCATGTGGCACTCAAACATCAAGCTCCTTTTTGCAGTTAGCTTTCGCCAAATGGCTAAAAACTGTTTGGTAACAGATATTTCGTTCCTTAACGCTACTTACATGCTGGTCTTGCTATACTCTTACCAAATTTCTAAGTTTTTCTGTCATTGATCGACTTGTTCGACGAACAAATTCTACGTGGAAATCTCCCCAACGAACGGGGCTGAATCATCCTTTGGCCACTGCTTTTGATAACGTATCTTGATCATAAACGGCACAAATTTCTTTGTCTGCACCTTTTTGCCTTCATCGAAATAATATCGTAAAATGTAGCGAACTTTTGCATAACTTTCACTCATCTTCGAGGCGCTCTAAATTAAATCTGAATAAATGAATTCTAACAATTTTTATACATCTACTGTCGTCAAATGTCAGCTTTCAAATGACGCTAAGTGTGATCCGATGCGGCTTGTATAACCTGACATATGTGACAATGAAGCTGTATAACGCAAAAAAGGTTTCCATCTTTTTCGACAACCCTTTATATTTAAATCGTAATCATTATTCATCGTATCATTGATTCCACTCTCTCCGGGAAAATAGCTGACATTGCTATATTCAGCTTAAAATAAAATAACTAAAAATGGACATATCCTATATAGGTTTTTCTTTTCTCAAATCTGCAACTACTTAACTTGTTAGCTGTGGTAAAATGAGCTGGAATAGAAAATCAGAGCAACAGAAAATTAACTTTAACAGACAGGCAAAATCTTTACAGGACATCTAAGAACCATATATTTATATCGAAGTGTCTATTTTCTTACCTTGTTTTATAATTCGAAGCCTTTAATAAACGAATTTTTCAATTTGGTAACTTTGAAATTTAGGTGGATTAAGTAACTGGTGTAATTCCAGCGGGAATAATACCGATGAAGCTGTACAGAAATCCTACGGCCTCTATAAATCTTCCTTCCCCCCCCCGTCTGAACATTTACTTAATCAACAAAGAACACGCTGATACAAACTTTGTATTATGATGTTAACATTGTAATCAGGAGTGGACAGAAATGTTGCAAACTATAGACGGAGATGCTGATAAGCGGAGTATCTATTAGTCTGGTGCGTGGGTTTGATAAAGGCGTTATTATACCTAATTCGGTAATCTGTCATATGTATATGTAAGTAAGCAAACATTTTAAAACGACCTATCAATCATTTCTTTTCAATTGTGACCATTTTTATTCAATTATTATAATTTCTAAAGGCAGGTTGTTTGAGTTTTATCATTTTACTGCAAACGCCATTGCAGATTCAAGAATAATAAAACGTGGTGTGGCGTATCAATTCTATTTTTAAAATATTTGGAGCGTACGAATCGAAGCAAGGAATTTGTATTCAGTGTTACCCTTACATCGGAAAAAATTTCATGGAATAAAAATATTTTCATGTGTATGAATATTAAAATATATATAATATATATATATATATATATATATATATATATATATATATATCTATATAGATATATATGTATATATATATATATATATATATATATATATATATATATATATATATATATATATATATATATATATACATGTATATATAGATATAGGTATATATGTATATGTATATATATAAATATATATATATATATATATATATATATATATATATATATATATATATATGTATATACATGTATATATAGATATAGGTATATATGTATATATATATATATATATATATATATATATATATATATATATATATATATATATATATATTTATATATATATAGGTATATATGTATATATATATATATATATATATATATATATATATATATATATATATATATATATATATATATGTATATATATATATATATATATATATATATATATATATATATATGTATATATATATATATATATATATATATATATATATATATATATATATATATATATATATATATATATATATATATATATATATATATATATATATATATATATATATATATATATATATGTATATATATATATATATATATATATATATATATATATATATGTATATATATATATATATATATATATATATATATATATATATATATATATATATATCCCCCATCAAAAACATAAAATGTAAAAAAATGCCAAGTCTCGCAACGCAGTCCTTCCACCACAAAAAGTTGTGAGATCTCATGTAAAACCACGTCAGTTATTTTAGTTAGTATCTATGGAAGCACCTATTCAACAACTTTATCATAAATTGTTATCTATTTAGTTACCTATCAACATTTATAGTGATCATATCAATATTAGACATGTTTACTTCTATAATAAATATAATGACTTGGCAATCGCATGGCAACATAATCACATAAGAATAATCTACTATTTCGATTGCTAAGTAAGTCTAAACAGTGCACTTAAGAATGAATTATCTATCTATACAACAAACAATCTATCGAATACAACAAACTACTCGTATTAGTATTTGAGGCTTTTAAAAAAGCTTTTGACACCGTGGAGTTGCCGGCCATACTGTCTGCCTTACAGCAAATGAAAATAGACTACAGATATATTCAGTTAATTAAATTCATTTATAATAACACAAACTACAAGTTGTTGTTGTTGTTGTCTCTCGTACTCTTGTAGTGCGCCGACTCAAATATGTGTAAAACGGTTAGAGGCGCGTTGCAGCCTGAGCATATAGGTGGTGGTTCCTTATTCATGAGATGGGAGTGGGTGGCGTGCGTGTGGCCTATCGCTAGTCGTCTTCTGTAGACGTTGTCCCTTCTTCCCATATTGGTTGAGTCGAGTGGAAGGTAAACTTCAGGTTTAATGGGCCATAGCTTGTTATTTGGATCTTGCAAGTCCCAGTTTAGTTAAAACCGTGCTTTGTGGAAGGATCTAAGACGCTTGTTGAAGTCCGAGTAGTGGTTTTATGCCGTGATTGGAGTGCCCCACTCGATGGCACGCTTTGCAAAGTAGTCCGCTCTATCGTTACCTTTATTGCCAATGTGGCTGGGGGCCCAGAGTAGTGCGATGGATCGGCGTTTCAGAGATGCTGTGTACATAAGGTCATAGATGTGTCTAATGTAGTTATAATCTAAGTTTCTTGAACTGATAGCTGATAAGGCGCTGAGGGAGTTGAGATTATAAGAATTGGTTTCTTGTAGGGTATTGTTAGTGAGTGTTTGATGACTTCTTTTAGAGCTAGTTGTTCAGGGGTAAAAATGGTAGCGTGTTTTGGGAGCTTGAACATTTTTCTGATGTTATGCGTAATGCTGCGCCGACCACTTTATCGGATTTGGAGCCATCCGTAAAAATTTGTGTGTGATTTGGATAGTTTTTAGAGATTGTTTCCTGCATTAGTTCAGGTTAGTTCAGGTTAGTCGCTGGGGGCCCAATGTGAAGAATACGGTGAATGAGGAAGCAATTCGAACTTCAATTCATGCACTTCACACTTTTTTCTTGTTCATTTGGGGCTGTTTCTTTGCGATTTCTGCCTTCAAACGCATCAATAACGTTATATAATATTCGCTATTCATGGCTTTTTTCCTTCTCAGCAAACTCTATGAAAATTATGCTATGCGCATCCCAAAATACAGAGGTCAAAACCTTCCCAGCCGACTGTTGTGTCTTTGGTCGCACCGGCTGCTGTCCACTCAGCTGACTGCCGATTTGATTCCGGTGTGTAGTGGTGGATCTATGTTTCATCCATTGTCACATATCGCATGAAAAAATCCTTTTTATTGCGCTTAAACAGGTTCAAACAGCGCTCAGAATCATCAACACATTGTTGTTTTTGGTCCACTGTGAGCAAACGCGGTACCCATTTCGAACAGAGCTTTCTCATGTCCAAATGTTCATGCAAAATATAACCAACACGGTATTTTGATATCTCTAGGATGTCAGCTATATCACGTAATTTCACTTTACGGTCATCCAAAACAATTTTGTGGATTTTTTGATGTTTTCCGATGTAACCACCTCATTTGGGCGTCTAGAGCCTTCAGCATTGTTTGTCTCTGTACTGCCGCGTTTAAATTCAGCATACCAGTAAATGATGAGTGATTTTCAAGGGGCAGAGTCCCCGTAACACTTCTCAAGCCATTTCTTTGCTTGAGCGGTATTTTTTCCCATCAAAAAATAATGTTTAATGAACACACGAAATTCGATTTTTTCGTTGTTTTGAAAATATCAAAAGTAGCGCCACTAAAACCACTGTAACTTGTAAACTAATCGTCGAAATGTCATCAAATTTTGACAAGTATCGTTTGAAGGTTGGTGCTTCCTAAAAATCATACGGATTTATTGAAAAGGGCGATATCTTTTCTGGAAAAAAAGATTTCAAAATGAAGAGTTACGAAAAAATGCTGTCGTCAATTTTTCTTAATTATAATCTCAGAAATTTTATACTACATGAATCGCCAAAGCATTAAGCAAAAATAGTCGTTAGTAATGGCATAAGATATAATTGATATTAATTTTTATTCATCTTTTAAATAAGTGGTTTCAAATTACACCACAAACACGCCATTGGTTATTACTAGACCTGATATATTGACACGTATGGACATACATAGAATTTTTTATATGGAGAGATTGTACGCGATTTTACTAAAATATTAATTAAGCAGCTTTATTTCGGCAATAAATTTAAATAAAATTCTGGAAAACAGTTTATAACACAGTAAAATTCTAGCAAAAAAAAAAAGTTTACCGCAAATGCATAATGAAGCCGTTTATATCAATTTTGAAGACAGGCAGCTTGATTTTCAAAGCTTTATTGCATGTACCTTGGCGCAAGCATGAATAATAAAATACAATTCTTATTTAGGCTGTATTACCGTCGAAAATAATATTTCAAATATAATAGTCTGAGGTGTGACAATTTATTTCCTCAATGACTCTTAGAAACTATATAACTGTAAACTAGTGGTAACTGTCGCCTTCAAAGTACTCACTTGGTGCATCTATAGACTGATGGATTTTCCATTTCTGGATATCTGGCGATAACTAGAAATCAAAGAGAGCGCGACGTTGATTTTATTACCTTCTCCTCCTACCCAATTCTTCAGTTAAAATTTTCATAACAGTTTCACGATTCATCTGCAATTCTTCAGTTATTAGTCTGACAAATTAATCGTCTCTTGAACCGTGTTGTATCTCATAGTCTGTTAATATTAACGTCCGTCTTTATCGTTTTTGACTGTTAGTTTCTTGAATCTTTTACCACATGTTCTCGCCTATCTTTAAATCACTTATACCTCTCAAACACACCTGTCTTTTTCATAACATCTTTATCCAGTGCCACTGTCAACAGTTTTTAGTACCGAATTGGCTAATTTTAACACAACACTTAATATTACTATGTCAGTCTTAATTTCAGTCCTCCATCGTTATGCCAAAGGGTACACACTTATTTCTATTACCTTCTCAATAGTTAACTTCTTTTTTTTTTCTTTCAGCCTACTCTCACCTACCCCTGAATGTAGGCCTCTTCTAAATCTTTCCATTTTTCTTTTCCAGAGCCTTTCTGTTCCAATTTTTTCCTGCGATATTCTAGATGTCGTCTCGACACCTTCTTTAAGGTCTTCCCACATTCCTCTACTCTCCCGTGGGCACAATACTGTAAGCCCAGCTCCACTTTAGTTGAGCCGCTCTTTCCAAAACATCCGTTAACGTGTTCTTCTCCAGATTTCCTCATTTGGGATTCTATCTCTCAAACTCACTCCAAGCCTAGCTCTCTCCATTGCATGCTGCGCCACTCGAAGTCTGTTCAGCGACTTACGTATTAGTGACATCGTTTCAAGACCATACGTGAGAACTGGCAGTACCCATGACTAGTACATTTTCCTTTTAAGGTTTACAGGGATATCTCGTGATTTGAAAATAAACCCGAGTTTACCAAAAGCTGCCCAACCCAGACCCACTCTTCGAAAATTTTCTGCTGTTTGGTTCTCCTTTCGGATGTACGCATTGTTATAGATATATTTAATAAGAGTCGAGTATCTGATATCTATCCTAGCGTTATCTAGGGCTCTTAAAACTGCCCACATTTCTATAGAGTCAAAGGTTTTCTGGTAGTCTACGAAAGCCAAGTGTAATGGTATATTATATTCCGTGGCTTTCTCAATTTTTTTGTGCTGAATCTTTCAAAATCCAACCTGTTCTGGAGGTTGATATGAACCTATCGTGTGCGTCAATCTATTAGTGATTATTTTGTAAGTAATTTATATAAATAGGACAATAGACTAATTGAACAGTAATTTTCTATTTTGTCTTTGTGGCCTTTTTTTCATATAATAACAACCTCTGCATTTTCCCATTTTTTGGTATTTTACCCAGCAATAGGTTTAATAATATCCTTAAACTTTCTCTTCAGTTCTCGCCTCCTGTTTTTCAAATTTCTGTAGTAATGCGATCTTCATCCGGCCTTCTATTGATTTTCATGTGCTGGAGGGCTGTTATTAGTCTGTGGCTTTTTATTTCAGGGATTTCCTCTAAACCTACATTTTTTATTTTAGATCTGGTGTAATAACAGTTAACTAACAATTAGAAAATTCTATGTGTGAACGCGAATTTAGAGAAAAGTATATTATAGTTTACAGATACCCTACGAATTTTTGTTGGGTTCCATATGAATTATTTATTCTCATAATAACAATTCACCCACTTAAAACATAGCACTTGCATTTTGCAGTGCAGCGTAAACCTATATTTTATTTTCGTTATTTACTAGATATATTTTTAAAAAATTTCTTCTCATTCTTTCGTTCTTTCTCGTATATTTATTTGAGGATTTTCCTTTATTGTTCATTTTAATTAAAACGAATAAATAAACTCGTATTTTTGAATTTGAATCTTCCATAGTTCTATTCTTGAGACCGCTTGTTACTCATCATGCGAATGGTATACCGAGATAAAAATTTCGCAACCAATATAGTTATTTATACCTAATGGAGGTAAATCTAGAATAAAAATTGAAAATTAAATTTTTAAAATACGACGGCTATTCAGAAAGTAACCTCCGTTTGCGCATAGTTAGGCGATTAGTGGAGGAGCGCAGTCATCAGTGTACCAACAGGTGTAATAGTTCAGTAGGCACACAGCAATGCGAAAGGGAAGGTTGCACTGCTGTTTGTTCTAATGTTATAGTATTTTTAAATGATCGCCGCAATAGAAAACACCCCAAATGTGAAGTGCGTGTGAAGATTTCCGTTGGCTAAAAATATGACAGCAACAGATATTCATCGTGCACTATGTGCTGTATAGGGCCAAAACGTCATTAGTGAAAGTTTTCTTCGTCAGGGGGTTCGTTTGTTTAAAGTGGAAGAACAAACATTCACGATAAACAAAGGAGTGGCAGGCCATCAGTAGTCGATGATTGAAAAACCTGATGAAAAAATTCGCGAAAGCCGACGGTTCACTATCTCGGAGCTTTCTGAGCAATTTTTGCACATTTCTCGAACTATTTGGTACTAGGTTGTTGCAAAAAAGTTAGTTCTATGCTTGGTGAGTACCAAAAGTTATTTCCGAGAATCACAAGATACAACAAAGGGGTTCGGCCTTAGACTTTCTTTCACGTTATCACGCAGGACGAAAATTATTTCTATACAGAATTGTGATCGGGCATGAAACATGGATCTCGTACATAAACGCCGAGACAAAACAACAGTCTGTGGTATGGAGTCACAGTAGCCACTAAAGAAAGCCTAGCAAACATTGTCAGCCAGAAAGGATATGGCAACTCTATTCTATCTGAATCCTGTTCATGGAGTTCATAAAGCGTGGAACGACTACCAATTACCGAGTCTATTGTGAAACTTTAAAAAAACTACGAAGAGCCATCTAGAAAAAACACCGTGGGCTGCTAACTTGTGGTGTCGAATAAGACATTTTTAGGCTCTCAGTGATTTTTACCTGGTCAAACACAGAAAGAAATGGTTTGGATCCACGCGCTTTGATGAAGAACGACAACGAACTACAAAATGCCGAGACGATCCCAGGCGATAGATTTTTATGAAGAAGAGATTTCAAAATTGATCAAACGATATGATAAATGCCTAAATGTTAATGGTGCCTATGTTAAGAAACAGTGTAGCTTTAAGTTGTATATAACATTGTACCTATGTCTGTCTAATATTTATATTGAAATGGAGGTTACTTTCCTAATAGTTCTTGTATATTAAATAAATTTACACAGCAAAATATTATTCATTCGTTATCTGGCATAACATTCTTTTTTATGGGAACAGTGCGTATGCTACAGGGAAATTTCTAAGACTTCGCAATAGTGACGTATTCGGAAATAGCGGTAATACTTTATGCAAAACATATTCCGGGCTCGTCCCTGAAGGATGAGGTTCTCTAACAAGAAGGGTTCTTAAAGAGGGTGACACAAAGAATAAAAAACGGAACCACACACGGGTTTGAGGCGTTACACGACATATGGAAACAGAACTTCAAACGTGGGAGTAATATTCGTGGATTAAAAGTTGTGAGGTACACAGTTTTCCAAAAAAAATAATATTCTAAGGTCCTGGGAAGTGTTTTAGCTATATGTGCTACACCAGAGGTGCTCAAACGGTCGATCGCGATCGACAAGTCGATCGCGAGTACTTTTTGAGTCGATCTCGAGAAAAAATTCCGATATAGAACTATTGACAGATTTTGTTTTAGGTAACTAAAACAAAATGTAATGAATAAACTACTAAAATTTATTCGATCCACAATTAGGCCAGAATAACCCCCTCATCACTTTCTTTTATCGTAATAACCCCCTACTAGCGGCAAAAGGCGGCTTTATCAAAGGAACGCGCGGTACTTGTCAAAGAAAAGCCGCGTTTTTGATTCCCGCCGATTTTTTCTAGAAACTTCGGGCGGCGTGTTTGACGGGAACATTCGAGACTTCGTTCGCGCCGATATAAAATGTTGCGCCTGCAGGAATAGGAGTCAGTCTGAGTTGTAACTTGAAGGCGATACATCGATACAAGGTTTATTAATAAATAGTCCAAAGTGAGTGCGGCGACGAAAAGTAAAACTTATCATTTTAATAAGGATTGGGAGGAAGAATTTTTCTTTTGTATGGTAAAGGATAAGTGCATTTGTCTCATTTGCCGTGCGTCAGTTGCAATACCTAACTTAGAGAGGCATCATAAAACGGTTCATAAAAACTATGAAAAGGATTTTCCGTCACAGAGTGAATTAAGAAAACGAAAAGTACGTGATTTGATAACTTGTTTGAAAAAAAAACAAACCATGTTCACAAGACCAGCCAAACAATCAAAAGCTGCAACGATCGCGTCATTTAAAATATCTCATATATTGGGAAACACAAGAAACCATTTGATGATGGATTGGTTGTGAAGGAAGGATTTATTGAAGGGGGTGAGACTTTATTTGGAGATTTTAAAAATAAAACAGAGATTATGTCTGCTATTAGAGAACTTCAGTTATCTCGTCCGACTGTCACAAGGCGTGTTGAGTCAGGACATGGCAGATAAACTAAAACATGATATCATGGAATGTACATACTCTTCTTTACAGTTCGACGAATCCACCGATATAACAGACACTGCCCAGCTGTGTATTTTTATCCGAATGGTATTCAATGACATGTCAGCTAAGGAAGAGTTTTTGACAATGATTCCTCTGAAAGGAAAGACCCGTGGCGAAGATATATATGACGTTTTCTTCAATTTTGTAACAAACTACAAGCTACCAATATATAAACTAGTGTGCATTACAACCGATGGAGCACCAGCAATGACTGGAAACAAAAACGTTTTGTAGCATTGTGTCGAGCTAATGATGATTTCCCTTCATTTTTCTCCTTCCATTGTATTATACATCAACAAGTTTTGTGTTCAAAAGTTCTAAACATGGAGGAGATTATGGGCATTGCAATAAAAATTGTGAATTTTATCCGTGCACGTAGCTTGCAACGACGGCTCTTTAAATTGCAGTTGGAAGATAGTGAGTCAGCTGAACACACTGAGTTAGTTCTTCACACGGACGTCAGGTGGTTGAGTCGCGGAAAATTCCTAGAAAGGTTTCAAGAATTATTGCCCGAAATAACAGCTTTTCTGGATGAAAGAGGTGATGACACTCAGATGCTGAAAAATGGAAAATGGCTGACTGATTTGGCATTTTTGACAGACATCACAATGCATTTAAACACCATTAATTTGGAGCTTCAAGGTAAATGAAAAACTATTATTGAGATGATTAGCGCAATAAACGCATTCAAAAGTAAATTGCAACTTATGATAGATCAACTGAAAAGAAAGGATCTGAAAAATTTTCCGTCTTTGAAAGCAAGGATTCTTCAGTTGAATTACGATATTTATGAGGCAGAATTATCAAATATTTTGGGCCAATTCGAAATACGTTTTTATGATTTCAGTAAATTGGCAAATATCGCATCATTTATGAGTTATCCTTTTTCGTGTAAAAACATTGAGGAATTAGCTACTGAAATAGCAAGTCAGTTCAACACGGACTCATGTTCTGTTGAAAATGAGTTAGTGCAGATTATATCAGATATACATCTCAAAGCCACAGCATCTGATACAAAATTTTGGTGTTTTATATCTGAAGATAAATATCCGAATCTAAGGCAAATCGCCCTTCAACTGACGGCAATGTTTGGGTCAACTTACTTGTGCGAGTCTGCATTTTCTGAAATGAAGATAATTAAGTCAAAATATCGCAATCGACTAACTGACGAACATATGTCATCATGCTTGCGATTAGCACTCGGTAATTACGTACCATCTTATGAAAAGTATGCTGAGGACATGCAGTGCCACGCTTCAACTTCCAAAGTCACTCTTTAGTTAAGTTTAGACACTAGAACTCGTTTGTTTTGTAAGAACCAATAAACTCGCAATTTTGAATAATTATGAGTTTTTTCATTGACATTTTAGAGCAGACCTACACTTACCTTGACTAAAAAAATGCATATTGTGCGGAAAACTAATATCTATGCCACGATACACCCTACCTAGACGACAATCCTGCATCACACTTACTTGCAGCCTCTCAGAGTAGATCGATCGTAGTCTAACAATATTGAGGTAGATCGCCAGCAGTTCAAGTTTGAGCACCCCTGTGCTACACGATCATGTCAAGACATGTTTACTCCTATGTTAACGCCTAACAAGTTAAGTTACAGTGCTAATGAAATAGAGCACCATAACAATGTAAGATTCTACAACGTAAAATTTTTTATAAAATATTGGTTTCTGGTATTTTATAGTTAGAGTTAACTTCTACTTTATGATTGTCCCCCCCCCCCCCCCCCCCGATAGCATGTCTTCCGCTTCTTAAGGTAAGATAATTTTTTGTAACATTGTTGTTATCGAAGAATGTGCTCAAATCCGTCATATTGTAAAATGACGACTAATTGGATTTTCAATCAATAACAATATAACATATAACGATGTTGGGGTTTTCGACCGCTTGGTAGTATCTGACCTGTCTGTAGGTAATGAGCTCCAATCAAAGCATCAAAGCAATGCCTGGAGCTGTTAAGGCTAAGAGTAATACTAATACTAGTAGTAGCAGAAGTAGTGTGGGTGAAGAGGCTTAAAGTCAAGCAAACAAACCAGAGGAATCCCTTTTTTCAATCCCAGTTAACGTCTAGGTAATGTCAACCAAACGGGACTTACAATTTAAGGTGAGATCCGAACCACCTGATCGACAGATGGTACTCTCTCAGTCCTTTTGTTTTGCGATCATGTTCTTTTTAACTTTGCGCTAGCAATGAACCTCGATAGGACTGCTCAACCTTTTCAATACCTCTACTAACGTCTCCGTGACATTGCAGCGAAGTAGGTTCGTAAGCAACGGCGTTCAAACCTTTCTGCTTGACCTCATACCTGCATCTCGTTCAAGACAGCGTTCTCTACTTCCTCCGCTCTCTTGCTCAATTAACCATACGCTAACAACATGCCGTCGGCAATTTTTTCTGTAGGAGTGGACTCCCAGTTCTCGAAGGAATGGTGCCTGCTTATAGTCTGAGCAGTCGCCCACCAACAGTGTGCGTCGGGGTTAGCATTCATTCCTCGAACGCAGTGTTCAAACATTCGCCACACCCGACCCGTGGGAGGCAGTGCCTTCATCGTCAGCTTATCATAGTCTGAACGGCTTCCCAACAACACCAACTACCGTTGTTGCTGGATTTTAAGAGTTTGCCGATGGCTAATGGGTCACAGCACGACGTGAAATGTGGCCTAATCAAACGCACTTTAAAATAAAAGTGTAGAACTGTCTGGGATGGAACCCGAGTCTATGGTCATGGTAATACTAATACTAAATATAATTCTTAATAGAAAATTATATGAGCAAGTATAACTGACGAGCGCCAATCAAAGCAAACCGTATTATAGATTAGTATTTGTGTAGAGTGCAAACGTTTATGAGTCCATTTCACAATACATAAAAAAAAATAACCGGTCAAGTGCAAGTTGAACTTGCGCAATTAGTGTTCCGTACGTTGATTGCTTTTAAAATAAAAAATTTTGTTACGGAGGTATAAAATGATCAGTGACTTCACAAAACACACTCCAAATGAGTTTTCAACAAAGTTTGTTTCCAATCTTTACTGAAAACTGATGACCTTGAAATTTTTGGTTTTTTTTTTATATGCCAGATAAATTATTAAAGGTAATGCACTCGTAATAATTTTCGTTCAAAATTTTTTGATAAGTATTTTTCGAGATAAGGCGGGTGGATAGATTTTTCGCGATTTTTTAAAAATAATAAAAAGAAAAGTGCGCGCAAGTATTACATTATATATCTATATATATATACAGCTGCAGCTGTAGGTTTTAACTCCTTTTGGGGTAAAAGGTTGAGGTAGAGGGTTCGTACAAATGTCTTATCAGTTATATCATCATTTTTAAATATTTAGGCATCATCAGGAGCAATGATTGACTGATAATCTATCATCGCTCCTGACGATGCTAACATAAAGCGTTTGGTGTAGCGCAGCTAGTTGTTTCACATATGACGGCTTAAAGTGTAGAAAGGTTAAAGGAGTTGCTATATTATATTGTGTTATGGTATACGTCCTTTTCGGAGTTCTTAGAGTCAACAAATCTAAACTACATGGTATATTTTCATTTTTTTTTGGTATTCCGTACGGATCACTTCGGAGTCTGTCTGACACACCTGATTTTCTCCGAAACTATTTGACATATAAAGTTGAAATTTGGCAAAAATATTAATGGCCCAATCAGAGCTGTGTAGTTTTGGGGGGTGAAATCGGAAGTGAAAAAAAAATTTACCAGGTCATCGAGTGGGGTGTCAAATGAAAGCTTGTTCAAAAATATATATGATGTAATACTTGCGCACTCTTTATATATATATATATATATATATATTATATATATATATATATATATATATATATATATATATATATATATATATATATATTTTATTTTACTCGTGTTTTCACAAGCTTTCATTTGACACCACACTCGACGACCTAGTAAAAAAATTTTTTTTCACTTCCGATTTCACCCCCCAAAACTGACCCCTTAAGTCACAATTTAACTTTCAAAACTACATGGTTCTGATGAGGCCATTTTCTATATTATTACCAAATTTTAATTTTCTATGACAAATAGTTTCGGAGAAAATCGGGTGTGACAGACAGACAGACGGACAGACACCGAAATCATCTTATAAGTGTTCCGTACGGAACACTAATATATAATAGGACTAGAATATATTTTAGTCAACTTTTTACCCTATGCCTGAAGTTGTTGGGGTCTTGTAATACTAAAATAAGTTCTAATTTTATTTAAGTAAATAAAAAAATTGGACACATCCAACAAAAATAGTTATGTATGGCCTCTGAGCCTAATTCTACTCAGTACATATCACCACTACACCAAACACTTTATTTTTGCCCTTGACGCGCCTTTCGCTAACCATGTTAACTTCTTCAGGAGCGGTGATTGACTGTCAATCATCGCTCCTGATGATAAAGTGTGTGGTGTAGTGGTGATATATACTGAGTAATGTCCAAAGATGCCAAGTAGACTCCAAATTCCCAACATAGTTTAGCCTAATATTTGAATAATTAATAAGACAAGGACCCATAAACAAGAAAAAGGAAACCAGTGAAGAGGAATATAAATTATACTACATTATATAAAAAAAATTATAACGATAACGTAATTAATAATTTAGTTGGAAAGTAAGATGTTTAAATTTAATTATGTACTTTAAGCAACTCATTGAGAAATCGAATTTAGCATTCCTGTTCATAAGAGAGGCAGTGTAATATGCAAAGGACCGTTTGAATAACTTCTTATTATGCATGAGGGCACTTGGAAAGGCTTTTTGGCGAATACTTAAATTATGAACGCCTGTCGTAAAGGTTAAGCGGCAAATTAAATATGGCAGACTTTATACTTAATTACTTCTTATATAAAATAAGACGTGTGTAGAAGTTTTCTCTCAAACATAATATATTAATCCAGTCCGTCAAGTTTATGCGTAGCTACGTAAGTTAATCTGTTACAATTCAGTATAATTCGAAGCCAATTCTGGACATTTCAGTTTTCAAAATTATCAACTATCTTCCTGTTTACCTGAAAATAAAACAAAGTGGTCATTAGTTGCCATTATTACGTACACTTTAGTACCGGAAAACTTTTTTGAGAGGATATAAGTACAGAATTTACACATAAAGTAAAATTCCTCGATTAGCCTATTCTTGCAATAAATGATTGTTATCCTTAATATTAAAAAATTGGCTAAAACTCTGTTTTGAGTTTTACTTCCCTTACTGAAGTTAAGTATTGTATTCGTGAACACAATACACTCGGTGATTTTTGCATTTCATAACGTTTTATGGTTCCTAAATCACGATTATTGATTTTGATTTTTATTAAAAAATTTTATTGTTAAACTTAACATTTTTTTCTCTTAGCCCTATTTTAAATCCTTGTTCTCCTTGTTTCTTCTTTCAATCATTTTAATCGGTAAAAAGCATGAGGTATGATGTGGAATTTGGTATCATTAGAATTAGAATAGAATGGGCTTTCAAATGATACTAAAATCCATAAAAATATATTAACACTAAATTCTAGGATCCGTGTTAAATGAAGCCAAATAGTTTGAGTCGATTTTTGCTCACCAGTCTATTATATGACTGATATTACTGCTTTTTCTCCCTTTTTTATTGACTTTTGTGTGAATAATATCCCATACCTTCCTAGGATTATTAATATTTGTTTCAATTAGACTTGTGTCATACGTTTTTTTGCTTCTACGTAAATTTACCTAAAATCTGATTATAGTTTTTATATTGGATTATTAGGATTTCATTATTTGGTTCTAATTTCGATATATTATACAACGTTTCTTCTCATATATATTTAAACACTTTTTTATTTAGTCGCTTTTGATTTATTTTCATCTCTAATCGACGTAAACCTCTAAAACACTCTTGCAATAAGACACCAAAAACAAAATTTACCTTAAGTGAGAAATACTAAACTCTAAAACACCTTTTCGAATGTTGAATATAAACACAGTTGAATGGAAATAGGAAACTTTTAAGCTTTTGTTCCGGAGACCTTTTGTTCTCAAGTCGTTGCCAACATTTCAATCTAACCCTAATTTATTGAAGTTGCTTTTTGCTCTCGTGTTAAAATTATGAACGCGGAGGAACTTTTGTTCGAGATTTACATAATTTTTGTATTTTTTTTTAATCGTCAACATAGAAGTTATTCAAAGAGTTGATTGATTAGTCCGTTACTTTGTGACGGTACAGGGTGAGTCAATGCTAGAGTACAGTTCATTATCTCATTTGTTTCGGGAATGACGAAAAAATGTTAAATATAATAGTTTAGGGAATATTTCAATTGTTTAAAAAAATACTAGTTTCCAGTTTCGTAAAAATTGCCAGTAGCGCCATTGTTTCTGAAAGTGGAATACTCATAATTTGTAAGAGCGTTATATAGAGACGAAAAAAAAGATATTGTAAACAAATTTGAGTTAGATGCTACAGGGTGTTCAAAATAAATTTATGCAATTTGACTATTTTAAATCGAAAAATCTCAAATTTTTTAAATAGCACACCCTGTATATTATTATTTTTTATGATAGATTTCACAAAACGCTCCAACTTTTATTAAGTATGTCATATACCTATTTCTAATAGTTTATTTATTTTGAATTTTTCAATTTTTACCCCTGTTTTTAATAAACTTACGCTATTGTGAAAACATAAACAAATAGTTAATAATAATTTTAATATAGCTTAACTTACAGCACTCCTTAAGAGTGTTTATGCAATGGCTACAAATTATTAGACGATAGATGTTTTTAAAATTCCACTATATTTATAAACCGTATTTTTTTACAATGTCTTCATCAGTAATTTTTTATTTTCCGTTAAAGAGTGTTTTACGGTTTATGCAATAATGTTTTACTTCGGTATTATTTAAACCATACAATATTATTTATTGATTTTTATTTAAAAGAATTGTTGTAGACTACATATTTGTATTTATTTTTAACATATGGCAACACTGTGTTGACAAAGTGATACATGAACGTAAACAAGTACAAACCTGTATCAGTCGCGATCGGAATCGAGTCAGGTACGGACATGTTTCTTTGGCTTTATGGACTGTGATTGTTTGTTTAACAGTTTTATACTACTCAGTTATTAGTTTATTTTGTATGCAGTGTTTTAAAAAAGTAATTGGATTATTTTCATTATGGGTAGAAAAGGCGATCTTTCACCACGTAAAAAAGCTGAAGTGAAGGCCCTTGTGATTGCGAAAACATTTACAAACCGAGAAATATCACGAAGATTGGAGGTTTCTGAAGCTAGTGTACGACGCATAAAAAAGAAAATTGAGTCAGGGAAGGAATTAAGCCCGAAAAGAAAGAAAAGATGCGGTAGAAAACCAATTTTCACTCCACGGTCAGAGAGATGTTTGAAGAAAATTTGTGTAGAAAAACAGATTTGCTACCACAAAGGTAATAAAATCACAACTCCAGGATGCTAGCGTAAATGCTTCTGAGCGCACTGTTCGAAGAAAATTGAAAGAATTAGATTTTAAGGCCTGTCGCCCCGCCAGGAAGCCCAAGTTAACAGCTGCAATGAAAGCAAAGCGCCTGAAGTGGGCCAAACAATGGCAAGACAAAGATGTGGACTTCTGGAGATCGGTAAGATACAGCAATTTAATCAATAATTGATACATTATTATCATTTTCAGTTAAATAAAGCAAATAAACATGGAAGTTTATATATTTTTCCTATTTTTGACAGGTCTGCTTCAGTGACGAAAGCACATTCGAAATTTTGCAAAATAAAGCTCAGTATGTGCGTCGTCGTCATGGAGAAAAGTTTCATCCTGATTGTGTCGTCCCGACGGTTAAACATCCCACCAAAGTGATGATTTGGTCAGTCATCAGCGGCAAGGGCACTGGACGTCTGTACGTCGTCAAAGGAATAATGAGGCAAGATCAGTACAAAGAAGTATTACAAAATCGGTTGATTCCGCAGCTCAGAGAATGGTTTCCAAATGGGGAACCATTCACTTTCATGCAAGATGGAGCTCCCTGCCACACTGCTCGGTCTGTTAAAGCTTTTTTGGCAGAAAAAAATATCCCTCTGTTGGATTGGCCCTGATATGAACCCCATTGAAAATGTGTGGGAGCTGATGAAAAGAGAAGTGGCTAAAGATGTGATTACCAACAAAACCCAGCTCCTAGAAAAGATTAATTCATGTGTGGAATCATCATCCTCAAATGCAGGAGACAGTACAATCTTGCATTGATAGCATGCCGCGCAGAATTAAAGCTTTGATAGTGGCTAAAGGTGGCTCAACTAAATATTGACTTTTACTAACATTAATTTCACTTTTCTTTAAAACTTAATAAACTTATGCTTTTCTAAATGAATGCTGTTTTATTTATGTCAAATAAATAGATAATTGATTGGATAATATAAAAATAAAAAACAAATCAATTTAAAATAATAAAACGGTTCAATATCACTCGGTAATTAATATTTTACATGAAATCTTGCAGTGCGTCTAATAATTTGGCCAGGGACTGTATCTATTGATTAATTATTATGACGTAATAAATGTTCAAAAATATGCCCGTCTACTTGATTACACATGTTTAGTCATTTTACTATATTTTCCTTCACTTTGCTTAGCATAAGGGGCGATATTGTCCTGCACGCATCCCGTATCCTATTTTCTATATCTACTGGTGTTGTAGGGGGATTCACATAAACACAATATTTAATGTAGCCCCACAAAAAGAAGTCTAAAGGTGTTAAATCACATGATCGAGGGGGCCACTGAATGAATACATCCCTACCGATCCGATTTTGTGGGTAACGATCGTTTAAAAATTCCCGAACTTCCCGGTGGTAATGAGCAGGAGCTCCGTCTTGTTGAATCCACATTTGTTCTCTTTCAAAGTTATCAACTTCATCAAGAAGCTGGGGTAATTCGTTTTGAAAAAAACTTAGATAGAATTTCCCGGACCCAAAATGGATTAACTGTCTGCTCCATTACTGCGAAAAGTAGCTTCACCAGAAAACATTATTTTGGATAAAAAATTTGGATAGGCCTCTATTGCTCCATTCACGGTGGTACAAAAGTTTACTCGTCGTTCAAAATCACGGTCTTGAAGTTTTTGGTGTAGTTCTATATGAAAGGGATGATACTTGTATTTTCTCATGGTCGATTAGCCGTAGATTGGGATGTGTCAGATAAGTCACCTAGTTGGCGGCTGCTGACCTGGAGATTATCTTCAATATGAAGTAAAATCTCCATTTCTTTTTCCTCATTGGTAGCATTCTGGTTTACTACTTTCCGTTTCGTATATTCAACGCTACCACTACCATTAAACCGTTCCATTAAGCACTAAAAAGATTTTGTAGATGGTATACGTCTATTAGGGTACTTTGCTCCGTAAAGCCTTATTGCCAAAAAAATTTTTTCCCGCCTCGCCCAATATATAAACCATACCAATTAATTCATTTTTAGGAAAATCCATAACTATTACCTTTATACGTCACTACTTACTACAGCAAATTGAACTATTTTTACTTGCTTAATAGACATGTCAAAATTTGACAATGCCTACATTTTTATTTTGTCTTGGCAACTATGATGTTACAGCGTATGTGTATTAAAAACAAGGGTAAAAATTGAAAAATTCAAAATAAATCGAAAACTATTAGAAATAGATATATGACATACTTAATAGAAGTTGGAGGGTTTTGTAAAATATATCAGAAAAAATAATAATATACAGGGTGTGCCATTTTAAAAAATTGTGATTTTTTCAATTTAAAATAGTCGAAATGCATAAATTTATTTTTGAACACCCTGTAGCATCTAACTCAAATTTCTTTACATACATCTTCTTTTCATCTCTATAGAACGCTCGTACTAATTATGAGTATTGCACCTTTAGAAACAATGGCACTACTGGCAATTCTTTACAAAACTGAAAAATACTATTTTTAAAAAAAAATTGAAATATTAGAAAACCTACTAGGTTTAGGTATATAACATTATTAATAAAAAAGTTATAACGTTATATCGGCAACACTTTTTTGAAGTATCTTGTATACTCAAAAATGTTTTAAATTGCGCACCTTAACATTCCCTAAAACTATTGTATTTAACATTTTTTCATCATTCCCGAAACAAATGAGATAATGAACTTTACTCTATCGTTGACTCACCCTGTACATTTTAACACTAAAATTACTTATTTACTTTGTTAACTGACACTAAATATATTTTTTTGTAAAGACTTACAAATACGTTATCGGGATTTCGTAGTACAACCACATTTTCAAACGCTTAACTAAGACAGTCTTAGTGAAACGTTTAGCTATTCCACAAGGTAGTCCGTTAGCTCCTTTTATTTGTTAATAATCTTCCGGAGTACGTATCTCAGGGAAAAGTATTCATGTATGCCAACGATACAATGACAATTGTAAATAACCAGTGCAGCGAAAAAATATCTGCTGTCGTATACATCATGTTTCAAGAGGTTGATGTGATGCAAATATACTTTTGATTAACTATTCAAAGACGGTATGTTTGGAGATGACAATATTATGATTCCGATTTTATTTGCCAGTTTGGGGAACATTTGCTTTGCCCTCAAGAGACTACCAATTTCCTGGGACTGAACATCGATTCTTGTCGTAACTGGAATAAGCATAAGAATAGGGTGTGCTCTAGACTCAATAAGGCTTTTTACATTATTAATTCCTTAAAAAATTATTCTAACGGTAAAAACACTTACTATGCGTTTGTGTATTCAGCACTGTCCTATAATATAATAATTTGTAGACATTTTTTTAATATTTGATTTACCCTATAACTCTACCTGTCGCGACATTTTAGAGAAAAATGGGTTCTTCATTTTGACCGTGGTCTCCCTATATATTTTAAAATTACTTGTGTATAACACGTAGGCTGAAAAGTTTTTGGCCTGTCACATAAATGTCGCCCTTTTCAAAAAATCCTTATGATTTTCAGGAAGTACCAACCTTGAAACGATACGTGTGAAAATTTCATGATATTTCGACGATTAGTTTACAAGTTACAGTGGTTTTAGTGACGCTACTTTTGATATTTTCAAAACAATGGAAAAAATCGAATTTCATGTGTTGTTTTGGTGGAGAAAAATACCGTTCAAGCAAAGCAATGACTTGATAAGTGTTACGAGCAGTCTGCCTCTGGAAAATAACCCATTATTTACTGGTATGCTGAATTTAAACGCGGTGGTACAGATACAAATGATGCTGAACACTCTGGACGCCCAAATGAGGTGGTTATACCGGAAAACATCAAAAAAATCCACAAAATTGTTTTGGATGACTGTAATGTGAAATTGCGTGAGATAGTTGACATCCTAAAGATATCAAAAGAACGTGTTTGCCATATTTGGCATGAATAGTTGGGCATGAAAAAACTCTGTTCGAAATGGGTATCACGTTTGATCACAGTGAACCCAAAACAACAATGTGTTGATGATTCTGAGCGCTGTTTGGACCTGTTTAAGCGCAATAAAAAGGATTTTTTTCATGCGATGTGTGACAATGGATGAAACATGGATCCACCACTAAACACCGGAATCAAAACGGCAGTCAGCTGAGTGGACAGCAGCCGGTGAAAGTCGCCCGAAGCGACCAAAAATATAATAGTCATCTGAGAAGGTTTTGGCTTCTGTATTTTGGGATGCGCATGGAATAATTTTCATCGACTAGCTGAGAAGGGAAAAACCATCAATAGCGAATATTATATAAAGTTACTGGTGCGTTTGAAGGCAGAAATTGCAAAGAAACGGCTCCAAATGAACAAGAAAAAAGTGCTCTTTCAACAAGACAATGTACCGTGTCACAATTCAATGGTTACGATACCAAAATTGCATGAATTGCAGTTCGAATTGCTTCCTCATCTACCGTATTCTCCAGATTTGCTTGTGGAAGGTTATTTAGATGATTAAATAAACCATACGATATGCATGCAAAGTCTTCAGACGGTAATAACGTTTTCAATATAAAATATGGAGTTAAATTTGATGAACCAGTAAATTTTTTTTTTTTTTTTTTTATTTTATTTTAATTTTTTTTTTATTATTTTTTAATTATTATTTTAATTTTAATATTAAAATTTTTTATAATTTTCGACATTTTATATTTTATTAGGTAGGATGGATGGATGGATGTTTGTAGAGCTGGGCGCATCAACTACTAGGTTATTTAGCGCCCAAGTTTATAGGTTAGACTTGAAAATTCAATGTTTTGAAATAATTTATAACATCAGTAATGAGATCTGCAAGATTTTTAATGATAGTATGTATGTTTAAGGGAATGTTGTGTCTGCTTCTGTTGGGTTGAAAGTGACTTGCCTCGAAGATGTGAGCAATAGTGAGAGGTGATCCGCATGTAGAGCATGTAGGTTCATTTTCGTTTTTCAGAAGATGGCTATGGGTAGCATATGTATGGCCAGATGCAATTCTCCTCAACATAACATTTTCTGTTCTTGTTAAGTTTGGTAAGTGTAGTAGGAGAAGAGCGTTTGATTTGAGGGGCCATAGTTTATTGATAGGGTTTTTAAGATCCCATTGTAATTGAAAAAGGGAATTGTAAATAGAACTTAAATAAGAATTAAAATCGGAGAAGTGGTTGTTATCCTGGATTGGAATGCCTCTCGTGATGGCAAGTTTGGCATAGTGACCTGCTCTATCATTTCCTCGGTTGCCAATGTGGCTGGGCAACCAGAATAGTGAGATAGATGCTGCCAAGATTGCGGTATAAATCAGATCGAGGATCAGTCTGATGTAATTGTAAGACAGGTTTCTAGATTTGATGGAGGACAGTGCGCTGAGGGAGTCCGAGTTAATGAGAATATTGTTGTATTTTGAGGTTGTTGGTGCAAATCTCGTAGCCTCCTTAATTGCCAAAAGTCCGCTGTAAAGATGGATGCATAGTGGGGGAGTGTGAACAGTCTGATGGTGAAATTTGTGATGAAAGCAGCGCCCACTCCTTTTTCGGTTTTAGACCCATCGGTGTAAATGAGAATATGGTTGGGGTATTTGCTGCAATATTATATAAAAATAATTTGTTGCGATGGGTGCAGGAATAGTCAGATTTAATTTAATAATTTAATAATGAAATAAACCATACGATATGCATGCAAAGTCCTCAGCCGGTAATAACTTTTTCAATATAAAATATGGAGTTAAATTTGCTACACCAGTAAATCGACATTTTATATTTTATTAGATAGGAAAAACATAAAAAAAAATGTTGAAACACACAAACAGCCACGCACTTTCGAGTATAAATAAAAAGCATTTCCAAATGTAAATTGGAAACTTTGAGGGCTGCTTGCCCTCAGGCAATATAGAGTGGTTAGAATTTTAATCTAAATTGAACACATTTAAGCTCTTCGTGCTTTAAAATTAAATTAAGACCAGCTTTGTTCTGTTGAAAATGTATTTAATGACTTACTTTTTTGGAGTAGGTTGCTCCACTTTTATTTCAAAAGAAGTATTGCAAGTAGCTAAGCGAGTAATTAAATACTCTTTATAAGAACAAAACGCACTTGTGTACAGTGGCACCCTTTTTCCAAACATATATTTGCAATTTGTATATCCATGAGAGCTAATTTTATTCATTAATGTTTTAACTGACAAAACAAGGTCACACAATTTTACGATAAAAATTGCTCAGTAATTTTATGTTTTTGGGGCTCTTAGAAATATTATCGGAATTCATGAGACATTTGCCATTTGACGTATGGTGGAGAAGTCAAAAAATGAAACTCTCTCCACCTTATATTTTGTAATTGCTTCAAAAATTGATAAAACTCGTTACGTCTGCCCAAGTCATTTCATTTACTGCATTGCTTTTTGCGAACAAATGGTAAAGCACATGACTCTGAAAACGTAGAAATGATATTTGTACAAGGTGAGTCAACGATAGAGTAAGTTCACTATTTCATTTGTTTGGGGAATGACACAAAAATGTTAAATACAATAGTTTTAGGGAATATTAAGGAGCACAGTTTAAAATTATTTTTGAGTATACAGGGTACTTCAAAAAAGTGTGGCCGATATAACATATGATTTTTTAAATGGAACATCCTATTTTCTAATTTATTTTTAAATTCTACGTAAAATTTTATAAATTTTTTATTAATAGTGTTATGTACCTAAACCTAGTAGTTTTTCTAGTATTTCAATTTTTTAAAAAAAAATACTAGTTTTCAGTTTTGTAAAAAAATTGCCAGTAGCGCCATTATTTCTGAAAGTGGAATACTCATAATTGGTACGAGGGTTCTATATGTAAAGAAATTTGAGTTAGAAGCTACAGGGTGTATAAATGCATAAATTTATGCCTTTCGACTATTTTAAATTGAAAAATCTCAAATTTTTTAAATGGTACACCCTGTATGTTATTATTTTTTTGATAGATTTTACAAAACCCTCTAACTTTTATTAAGTATGTCATATACCTATTTCTAATAATTTTCGATTTATTTTGAATTTTAAAATGTTTACCCTTGTTTTTAATAAACTTACGCTATACCATCATAGTTGCCAAGACAAAACAAACATGTAGGCATTGTCAAATTTTGACATGTCTATTAAGCAAGTAAAAATATTTTAATTTGTTGTAGTAAGTGATGTATAAAGGTAATAGTTATGAATTTTCCTAAAAATGAATTAATTGATATGGTTTATATACTGGGCGAGGCGGGAAAAAATTGTCTTTTGCCAGTAAGGCTTTACGGAGCGAAGTACCCTAATAAACGTATACCATCTAGAAAATCTTTTCAGTTCTTAATGGAACGGTTTGATGGTAGTGATAGCGTTGAGTATACGAAACGGAAAGTAACTAACGGAAAACTATAACAAATAGATGCTTTTACTGCACTCTACCGGCGACTTACTAAGTCATTCAAGCAGAGCTGCCAACACGGCTGGCAATTTATTTGCAGAAGCGCACCTTTCTCAAGCTTACTGCTCGAAGGCATAGATGGCATAGTTTTCCGTTAGTTACTTGGATAAAGGACTAAAAGTGTGTTCTCGTATTTGCTGAACCTAGCCCAACTGATGAGCCGTGATACGGCGAAACGCGTCCTGAGATGGTTCAGCAAATGCGAAGAACACAACACTTTGGTAACTTCTAAGAATTACGATTTTTTCGTTTATTTTTAATTGTTATACCAATGCGCCCCGAAACGGAAAGTAGTAAACCAGAATGCTACCATTGAGGAAAAAGAAATGGAGATTTTACTTCATGTTGAAGATAATCTCCAGGTCAGCAGCCGTCAACTAGCTGACTTATCTGACACATTCCAATCTAAGGCTAATCGCACCACGAGAAAATATAAGTATCATCCCTTTCATATGGAATTACACCAAGAACTTCAAGACCGTAATTTTGAACGACGAGTAAACTTTCGTACCATCATAAATGGAACAATAGAGGCCGATCCAAATTTTTTATCCAAAATAATGTTTGATGAAGCTACTTTTCGCAGTAATGCATTATTATTCAACAGTTAATCCATTTTGGGTCCGAGAAGTTCAAAACCAAAACCATTGGTCGCTTAATGTATGGTATGGAATATTAAATTTTCGAATTATTGGTCTATATTTTTTCCGCGAACCGCTTAACATGCCTAGATATCTAAATTTTTTGAAAAACGAATTACCCCAGCTTCTTGAAGAAGTTAATACCTTTGAACAAATGTGGATTCAACAAGACGGAGCTCCTGCTCATTACTACCCGGAAGTTCGGTAGGGATGGATTCATTCAGTAGCCCCCTCGATCATGTGACTTAACACCTTTAAACTTCTTTTTGTGGGGCTACATTAAAGATCGTGTTTATGTGAATCCTCCTATGAGCACCAGTAGATATGGAAAATAGGATACGGGATGCGTGTAGGGCAATAACGCCCTTTATACTAAGAAAAGTAAGGAAAATATAGTAAAACGACTAAACATGTGTATTTAAGTAGACGGGCATATTTTTGAACATTTATTACGTCATAATAATTAATCATTAGATAAGTTAAACTATATTAAATTTATAATTAACTATTTGTTTATGTTTTCATAATAGCGTAAGTGTATTAAAAACAAGAGTAAAAATTGAAAATAAATCGAAAACTATTAGAAGTAGGTATATGACATACTTAATAAAAGTTGGAGTGTTATGTAAAATATCAGAAAAAATAATAATATGCAGGATGTGTCATTTAAAAAATTTGAGATTTTTAAATTTAAATTATTGGAAATGTATAAATTTATTTTGAACATCCTGTAGCATCTAACTTAAATTTCTTTACATATATCTTTTTTTCATCTCTATAGAACGCTCGTATCAATTACTGGCAATTTTTTATAAAACTGAAAGTAGTATTTTTTTTTTTAAAAATTGAAATATTAGAAAAACTACTAGGTTTAGGTATATAACATTATTAATAAAAAAGTTATAAAATTTTACGCAGAATTTATAAATAAATTAGAAAATAGAATGTTCCATTAAAAAAAAAACATGTTCAATCGGACACACTTTTTTGAATTACCCTGTATCGTCAAAAATAATTTTAAACTGTGCACCTTAACATTCCCAAAAACTATTGTATTTAACATTTTTTCGTCATTCCCGAAACAAATGAGATAATGAACTTTACTCTATCGTTGACTCACCCTGTACAATAAAATACAATTTTTGTACTGATAACAAAATTGGTACTTATTTACGGTATTATTTCGATTTTAACATTTAGAAGTAACAAGTTGTATTCTACTCAGTACCTATCACTACTACCCCAAACACTTTATTTTTGCGCTAGACGCGCGTTTCGCTAACCATGTTAGCTTCATCAGGAGCGATGATTGACTAGCAAGTAGTCAATCATCGCTCCTGATGAGGCTAACATAATTAGCGAAACGCGCGTCGAGCGCAAAAAATAAAGTGTTTGATGTAATGGCGATATGTACTGAGTAGTGTCATTGTGCCAAAGATGCCACATTCCCAACATAGTCAAGTCGTATTTGTTACATAAAATTTAATTACTAATTTTAGATTCAGTACTTATTTTGGTATGTGGTTCAAAATTATTGTTGTTGTTGTTGTTTTAATTGGTCAGAGCGCATCGACTGCTAAGGTCATTTAGCGCCCCATATGTATTGGATAATTATATAGATATTTTTAGTTCTTTTAGGTATTTGTAAATATTTTCTTTGATTGATGTGAATTGCTTAATGTTCTGTTTAATTGAATGAGGAATGTTATATTTAATTCTCAGTTGAAGGGAGTGGTTTGCTTCAAAGATATGATTGACCGTCAGAGTGGAACTGCATACATCACACTTCGGCAAAGGTTCTTTTTTTAGGAGATATGAGTGTGTGGTAAGTATGACCTATGGCCAATCTTCTTAGCAATACATTGTCTGATCTTTTGTTATTTGAATTATGGAGAAGAGGGAATACGTGAGGTTTTATCTGCCATAGTTTGTTTTCATTATTCTCCAAGTCCCACTCCAGTTGAAATAAATCTCTTTTTATTGAGCATAGCATCTTTGTAAAATCATTACTGTTGTTTTCCCCCGAGAAAAGAGTTCCGCTTGTTGCTGCTCTTTTAGCTTCTCTGTCGCTTATGTCGTTACCTCCAATGTTCATGTGCCCAGGGATCCACAAGAATGAAATTTCAATATCTCTCAGTTTAGCTACATATAGGAGGTCATTAATTTGTCTTAAGTACGTACTATTGGCTTTATTGGAGATAATGAGTTTTAGCGAACTCAAGGAATCAGAAGCTATAAGAAATTTGTTTATCACTTGGGTTGAGGCAATAGTAAACTTAAGTGCTTCCTTGATGGCGAGCAGTTCTGCTGTAGAGTTGTAGGGGTGAAGTTTGAAACGTTTGATGACTTTATCATGTACATAAGCGGTCCCACTAGCTGATCCGATTTAGAACCGTCGGTATATAAGATGGAGTGATTAGGATATTGAGAATGAATTCTTTTGAGAAATTCCGACTTAATTTCTAATGGGTTTTTGTTATTTACCTTATTGGAATGAAGATGAAGATCCACCTTAGAGATTGGGGACCTCCAAGGTGGGAAGTTATTCCAGAAAGGGTAGTCGAATTTTGGCGGAGAGAGATTATGTAGTAACATGAATTTGTTTATTCTGTTGTGAATTGAGTCTTTAGGAGCTATCATGTTGGGGTGATGAGGTCCAAAATTAGTACAAATTCAATATCAAACTTTACCGACAGCTCTCAGACAGTACGTCAAAAAATTGATATTTGTCGAAGAAAAACATCGAATTAACATCTCATTGCCCGTGTTGATCCAATTTATCGCCTGAAGACGTGTTTTTGTTCCCGAATGTCAAAAAAAAATGCGTGGACAGCGATTTTCATCACTTCAAGAAGCTGTTGAATCCTTCCAAAACCCAACTTCAGAGTGGAAAAAATGTTTCGAGAATTGGTTCGAAAGCATGCAAAAGAGTATAAATCTTAAAGGTAAATATTTTGAGAAACAATAAAACGATTTATACCAAAATTTTTTTCTTTCATTGTTTTTGTAAAAACGTAAAAAGTATCCCTCGTGTTCTAAAATAATTGTACAGAACTTTAGCAAGAGGCAGCAAAATAAAATGAAACAGAATAAATTTGGTCATATGATAATGGTTAAGTCTGAACTCTTTCAATAGTAAATTTTCTCCTCTTTGATTTTATATAATAATTAGGTAAATAGTATACCCCGAAGAAATTTAATGCTCAGTATTTGCCCTCTTATTGATCATTCCGAACTACGAGAGTTTAGCATTTAGGCCGACAGTAATGCTGGGAATTATTAATCCCTAGCGATATTCCCCTAAAGAAACTAAAATTAAGGAACTGTGGAGTTCATAAATGTGCTTGGCTTTCCATTCTTAAGGAAAGCAGAGAAATACTAACTCCAAACTTAAAATCAAAACTAATTTTAGTTTGGCCTCAATGCAATCTGTTCTTAAGTCATTTAAGTATTTAAGGGGTTTATATCATAATATTTTTTCTTGTTACGAAATCCCAACATACAAAATCATGTTCAACTTATTTGTTAAAATAATATAAATAAAGGAAACAAAAGCTGTGAAGTACAGAAACAGTCAAAAATGAATAATGGGGTTATTTGTGATTTGATTCATTGCAATCCCTTACAACATCCAAAAAATATTCTTATTTCCACTTTCCAATAACCGGTCAAGTGCAAGTTGAACTTGCACAATTAGTGTTCCGTACGTTGATGGCTTTTAAAATAAAAAAAAAAATTTGTTACGGTGGTATAAAATGATCAGTGACTTCACAAAACACACCCCAAATGAGTTTTCAACAAAGTTTGTTTCCAATCTTTACTGAAAATTGATGACCTTGAAATTTTTGTTTTTTTTTTTGTATCCCAGATAAATTATTAAAGGTAATGCACTCGTGATAATTTTCGTTCAATCTACACCCCATATATATATATATATATATATATATATATATATATATATATATATATATATATATATATATATATATATATATTTTACTCGTGTTTCACAAGCTTTCATTTGACATCACATTCAATGACCTAGTAAGAAAATTTTTTTTTCAGTTCCTATTTCACCCCCCAAAACTAACCCCTTAAGTCAAAATTTAACTTTCAAAACTACACGGTTCTGATGAGGCCATCAATTCCTATATTATTACCAAATCTCAACTTTCTGTGTCAAATAGTTTCAGAGAAAATCGGGTATGACAGACAGACAGACGGACAGGCAGACAGACACCGAAGTCATCTTATAAATGTTCCGTACGGAACACTAAAAACGACTTATGTAATTGAAGGCCTAAAATGTTACATGACAAAATAGAGTTAGATTACACACACCTTGAATTCTATTCATTCTACGACTGCAAGGATATTAACAAATGGATTGAAATGTGTAGACCACGTATTCTTTAAAAAAATGTAAGAAATGTAAGAAGCTTATCTCCGATTCGCAAAAATTTAAATTAAATACCAAAGTTGTATTGCTTGCTCAAAATTCACAAACCTGGAAAAGCAATGCGACCCATTGTTTCATCGGTTGAGTCACCCACGTATTTGATATCCTAATGGTTAACCTGAACTTGAGAATTTACCATTTTAAATACCTTCACAGAGATGAATTCATTCACAAAACAAAAGATCTAGTTCTCAATGAAGGTGAAATTTTAATTTCTTTTGGTGTCAGTTCAGTCTTGATGCTGATAGCAAAGTTCGGAATTATCAATCCGATATTCCCTTACAGAAACTAAAGTTAGGGATCGGTGAAGTTCATAAATGTGCTCGGTTTTTTATAAAAGTATGCACAATTTTCACGAAGAAATAGCCATATCATATATACGCATAATTAAAATACAAACACACTGAAGATATACTGATGGGCAAATGAATGCTTTACCTTTTAGTTGGCTAATATCCATAAAAGAAAAAAAAAGGTAATTAAATATAACAGATGTATATATATATATATATATATATATATATATATATATATATATATATATATATATATATATATATATATATACATAATAACCGGTCAAGTGCAAGTTGAACTTGCGCAATTAGTGTTCCGTACGTTGATTGCTTTTAAAATAAAAAATGGTATGTATAAAATCATCAGTGACTTCACAAAACACACCCCAAATTAGTTTTCAACAAAGTTTATTTCCAATCTTTATTGAAAATTGATGACCTTGAAATTTCTGTTTTTTTTATATACCAGATAAATTATTACAGGTAATGCACTCGTGATAATTTTCGTTCAATCTACACCCCGTGGAGAATATTCTAGAATTTTTTCAAAATTTTTTGATAAGTACTTTTCGATATAAGGCGAGTGGACAGCGATTTTTCGCGATTTTTTTAAAAATAATACAAAGAAAAATAGTGCGCGCAAGTATTATATATATATATTTTTTTTACTCGTGTTTTCACAAGCTTTCATTTGACACCACACCCGATTACCTAGTCAAAAATTTTTTTTTTTCACTTCTGATTTCACCCCCCAAAACTAACCCCTTAAGTCAAAATTTAACTTTCAAAAATACATGGCTCTGATGAGGCCATCAATTGCTATATTATTACCAAATTTCAACTTTCTATGACAAATAGTTTCGGAGAAAATCGGGTGTGACAGACGGACAGACAGACACCGAAGTGATCTTATAAGTGTTCCGTACAGAACACTAAAAAAGGAGACTTTTTATTAGAAAAAATCTTTATTTAAATATTTTGTGAGTTGATTTTAAGAAAAATAGTTTTCGAGAGACATCAATATTTTCTCTGGTACGAGTATATACAGGAACGATTTCCTGAGTGAAAAATCTGTTTCCTTCTTGTAAAATAACTTAAAGTATTCACAGTATCATATTAACTGAGTAAAAATGCAATACAGTTGAGCCAAATGACGTAAAATTTTCATGACTGTTCGAAATTTTTGAGTACAGCTTAGAAATCGATTTAACTATTTTGAAACAGTGCCAATATAATGTAAACGAGTTTTCTTAACCCAATTTTGACCGCTAGGCCATTTTTCTTCTATTTTAGTGCATTTTTTCACAATTAAACGCTTTGGGCTCACTATTTCTTAAATATCTCAGCTTCTGGTTCATTGTTATGCGACAGAAAAAAATTCATTTTACTCGTCATAAAGTTAACTAAAAACTGCGTAGATTGCATTAAAAAAATATTAAGTATATAACCTGAAAAAAAAATATTCGCTACGGGAAATTGATAAATGGTTTTTTACTTTTAACTTTCGTTCAATTCGATATTACGGCTTCAAATAATAGGAAAATTTAGCTTTTATATTAATAAAAATGTGTGCCAAATTTTATTAAAAAATATTAAGAGGGTTGGTCAAAATTCGCATTTTAATTGAGGAGGTCAAGGAAGCGTTTTTTTCTTTTAAAAATATGCTAAATTTTATGCTCTTCATGATGGTTGGAAAGAAAAATAAAGAATATACAAAAAACTATCTTATTTTAAAATTTTTTCATTACGAAAAATTTAATTTTTTCGGCTTTTATCTAAATGCTGGAAGATCGCTCGCATAAGGATAATAATAAAGGAAACTATGTTGAAGAATAAAATCGATTTTTGGCAAAAACTATGTTTTTTCTTCAAAAGTCTCGGGACTTTTCACCCCACGAAATATTGTAAATTTCACCTTGAAACTCTTACAATGACAGAAGATTTTTTTTTGCTTTAAATAAATGTAGTATTAAATATACAAAAACAAATTACCAACTTCGTTAATAATCAAAAATTTATTTTAAAACTTTCGTAATTTTCATTTCCTAATGAATGACTGGAAGTCGTTTTATTAACAAATTATCTGTTAGCTCAAAATATAATGCTTTAAAATGTAAAACTTTTTTAATTTCCCAGAAAATTCAATCCATTTTCGTAGCCATTTTGTGCCGCTAAATTGCTAATCATAACTTTGTAAGTTAGAACGAACAAATTCTCAGTAATCTAGCTTTTGCATATCTTAAAGCTTATTCGGTAAAATATCAAAGTGATCCAAAGTTAAATGAAAAGGAAAAATACCTTGTATATAAAGTAGATGAAACTTCTTCTTGTAGTAAGCTACATTAAATTACAAGCAAGCTCAAGTGGAAATTTTATAAAGAATCTAGCTAGCTGACCCTTATTATTGAAATAAATTAAGAATTTTATGCCCCACTAGGGATAAAAGTTAAAAAATAAGTACATAAAAGTCATTTTTACGAACTCACTAGTGCATGTAGATGAAAAGTAGATAGATACCGTTCATCCATCTCTTTTTAGTGTTCTGAACGGAATAGTTATGGGATCACTTCGGTATCTGTCTATCCGTCTATCACACCCGATTTTCTCCGAAACTATTTGACATAGGAAGTTGAAATTTGGCACAAATATGGGAATCGATGGCCCAATAAGAGCCGTGTAGTTTTAAAAGGTAAATTTTCACTTAAGGGGATAATTTTGGGGGTGAAATCGGAAGTGATTTTTTTTTACCAGGTTATTGAGTGGGGTGTCAAATCAAAGCTTGTGAAAATACGAGTTCAAAAACGTATATTATGTAATACGCGCGCATACTTTTCTCTGTAGTATTTAAAAAAAATGGCCAAAAATTGTTGTCCACCGACCCTATCTCGAAAAATACTGATCAAAAAATCCATTTTAATAATAATAAAATGTAAAAGATCAATCAGCCATTAAAATTATGGACATTTTTGAATGTTCTGATTCTACATTTATCATAAAAACTTAGAAATATTAGGTTTTAGTGTTCATGTTTAACAAAAAACATGCATACACCACCTTTATCCAAACGTAAACGTACCCAAATGCTGTTTGAAATAAATATTCGCAACCACTAAATTAAAAAATTGTTTTTAATTTTTATTAATATTGAACAAAACACTCGCTCGCTCAGTCACTCACTCACTCATTCACTTCTACACTCGCTCGCGCACTCACTCACTACTTTATTCACTCGCTCGCTCACCCACTCAATATATCTATCCACAAAATTGACTTTTAAAACTGTCAAGGGTCACCACTAGACTGCATTTTGCAACCTTTTGTTCCTGAATAGTAAACGGATATTTTTTTCCAAGACTAAATACTCACGTTTTGATATCAAATTCGAATTTGAAACTTAAAAAACTACTAGAAATTCTTTCGAAAAAAAAATTCTTGTTTAGCTGTTGTATTTATGTACATAAAAAAGCATTTTACCAACCATATAACACCCTTGTAAGTGTTAAAAGCAAGTTTTTTGTTGAAACTGAACATTTATTTTTTGATGTCAAGTCAGGATTAATAACTTCAAACAACACTGAAAATAGTTTTGTTCAATATTAATAAAAATTTAAAAACATTTTTTTAATTTAGTGGTTGCACATATTTATTTTCAACAGCATTTTGTTAAATAGCTTAGTTAAAGGTGGTGTATACGTGTTTTTTGTTAAACATGAACACTAAAACCTAATATTTATAAGTTTTTATGATAAATGTAGATTCAGAACATTTAAAGATGTCAGAAATAATAGTTTTATTCCATAATTTTAATGATTCTACAGTTTTACATTTTATCTATTAAAATGGATTTTTGGCCACTGTAAGTGTGTTCTCTGAAAAAAACCTCACGGTGGATGTCTTTTTTTGGATTCAGCATAAAAAAATACTTAAGAAAACACGTGTCTCACTTAAAAAACAGAGAAGAAAACTTTATTCCTCGACACAATGGTAAAGGTTTTGTTAATATACTTTCAAGTACATTATTGGTCGCTCGTCGCTAGTGTATCATAACAAAAGCATTTTATTTTATTTATTTACTAATTAAACAAATATTTAGGTGTTTTACACTTTTAGTTTTAGATTCTAGATTTAGCTGTATTGATTTATTGGCTATTAGGTAGATAAGATGCTTTAACTATTATACATTATTGGTTAAGAAAAAACGTAACAAGATATATACATGTCAGGGACCTAATTAACTAGCCTAGGTAAAGATTTTATTTTAAAAGCAATCATGGTACGGAACACTGATTTGCGCAAGTTCAACTTGCACTTACCGGTTTTTAATAACGGTCAAATTATATATCTTTTTTAAATAGAAAAGGGTATCCTGAGTTTTTGGCATCGAAACGTCCTACTTCAAAAAAGTTGTTTTTTATTATTTTAACTTATTCTTTAGGTAAAAAAAGGATTTTTGGCATTTTTTTAGCCTCTCCTGCCACTCCCCATCCCCTTAAAACACCCAAAGAGCACGTTTTTAGTTTTCTCCGGTTTTTCTTAACGAATCATCGCAAAAAAATTGTGATGGTAGGAGAGCATCAGGGCAACAACTAAGTAATATTTTTTCTGTCCCGTGATCGCACTAGCCATCTAAAAAAAAATTGACGATCTGTTGATAGGTGACTATATTCGGGTTTTTTAAAAAAATCACATTTTTTTCCCAATCTAACTCCCTCTAGAAAAAAAAATTTTCTCGGGGTTCGCCACCCTTAAAAATTAAATACAAAAAAATTTTTAGCAACAAATTTGGCACGGAAGAATTTTTACAAAAGAAATTCATATCTGTGTGCATCCTAATTTATTTTCTAGTGAAAGGGAAATTAATTATTTAGCACTAAATTGACTATTTTCCCTTTTTTTGGCTGTTTTAACGTACCATTGCATTTAGAAAGTTTATTTAACCTCCAATTCGGATTCTAGGGAAAATTTTATTCAAGAAATTGATTTCTGTATGTATCGGAGTTTTTTATGTACATAAAGGAAACTTAAATTGCAATTTGGAGGGCATTTTTAGCTCTAAATGGACTATCGCTTTTTTGGCTATTTTAACGTACTTCTCCTTCCACCCTTACATTTGGTCTCAGATATGGCTTCAAGGGGAAATTTTCCATGTACAACTTAAAAGCGGTTCTACAACCAAAAGAAAGGCAGCAAAATTAAAATGACAACAGAATAGTCTTAACCACAAAAAAGACGTCGAAGGTTTACCATAAGTTCCATTTACACATATCTATTGGCCCAAGAACACAGTAAAAAAATAAGAACTAATCATGCTTACACCAGTTTCTTTGAATTTTGATACTGCATAAATTCTCCACTTGCTTATTTTATTTTATTTTTCATTCGTTTGAACGATCTTAATTTGACCTTTTATTAATGACTTTTCTCAACATGCAGATTCAGTTTTCGACAGTATTGACATTTGTATAAAATAAAAAGTAAAGTCCGTCCAGACATATAGTGAAGTGACTAAACTTAATCCTTAAAAGGTAAAAACCATAGACATAGAGGATGGACTCTTTCTTGAATGCCACTAAGCTATGTTACGGCATAATATTTCTCTAAAATCGGGTAGGGGGCTTTTCTCGCTTTGAATTCCGTTTCGGGTACTGCGCCTTGCTTATTACAGGCCTACAGACAGAGACAGTTGCTTTGTCTCTTTCTAGAGAGAGAGTAGTCAATTTTATGAGGTTAATGCTCAGTCCATCCTCTATGTCTATGGTAAAAACTATTAACAATAAATTGACAATGAAATGAAATTTTATGGTTTTCTTTGGGCACTTCAGTAGCAGATAAATCATGGACCGTACTTAAAAATATGATATCTGTTCGTTTTACCTGCTTGTAAACAACAAAGGTGGATCTTAAATAATTATTAATGAAATTTTAATAAGATTTTAATGGTGGTAATAAAACATGGCATTTAATTGAAAATAACTTGCATAATCCATATTGGCACTTACTATCTAGTAATATAAATACATCCGCCACTTAGTTTAAGTTTTGTAATTATTGTTACTTCGTGTGCGATAGAGCAGCTTAGTCATGGAAAGCATTTGCGAGTCAAGTGTATCTCAACAGGTTACCCCGTGCAAAAGTAGAAAACACTTATCTACTGTTCCAAGGAAATTGTAAAGAATGTTTATTCAACCCTAACGGAACGTGGTAATATTAGCAAACAAGCAGCGCTAGAACAAATGGCCACATTTCCGAACATTCCAACATCAACGGTATAGAAAACTGTAAACAACCCTATTCTAGTGAGAAAGAAAAGAAGTGATGCTAGCATTTTCTCAAGGATAGATGGAAGTGATCAAGATATAATACGGCTTAAAATTTACAAGATATACGAGGAACAAAATGTGGCCACATTCGATAATTTAATGAAAAGGCTTGAAAGAGATGAAACCGTGATTAAATGTAGTAGGACAACATTATGGAAGTGTATTCAACACATGGGTTTTAAAAAACTTAATTAAAGACAAGTTTTGATGGAGTCCAAGAGAATTCAGGAATGGCGACTTTTTTTTTTTTTTTTTTTTTTATGGGTCTAGCACACGTGCTACAGGGAAGTCCCTAAAGCGCTACAGGAGCGACACGTGTGCGGAGAAAACGATTCACGTTGTTCTTGAATCGCTGTAGATTGTACTCGATGGGAAACACAGTCCTGGGTAAACCATTCCAAAGGTATGATGTTCTCCATATAAAAGACTGCTTGAAAAGCGTTGTACGAGGAGTAACAAGCTGAACCTCAAACGGATGCGAAGCACCAGCGCGACGTGTACTTCTAACATGCACCGCTCTGGGAGGAATTAAACGGGCCACATCCTTCGAACACTTTCCATGAAAGTACTTGTAGAATAGGCTCAAGTCGCCAACCGTTCTTCGATGTTCCAGCGAATCAAGGCCGTCGGTCAATTCCGGGTGTCCAATCAGACGAACAGCTCTTCTCTGGATAGAATCCAACAAATGCAGTGTATGTTTAGGAGCGGAGCTCCAAACATGGGAGCAGTATTCCATAGTTGGTCGAATTTGAGCTTTGTAAAGAATTAAAAGTTGTTGTGGAGTGTAAAGCTTTCTGGTTCGAAACAATATTCCCAACTTTTGAGAAGCTCTTCTTGCTATGCCTGCAACATGTTCATGCCAGGACATATTTGCTCCAAAATTAACGCCTAACAGATTGAGTGACGATGTTAGAGGGATGGAGTGCCCCGACATAACTATGTCGGGTTCTGCAACGTTAACTTTTTTAGAAAAAACTGCCGCCTGGGTTTTTGTAGCGTTAAATTCCACTTGGTTACTGTCACCCCAAGATAGAATTTCTTCCAGGTCTTTGTTAAGTTGAATGACTTCCTGCTGTCTGCGGATATTCGTCTGAGTAGTCGATGTCCGAGCGTTCAAAGTGAATGAAGAGACAAGTGTACTGTCATCTGCAAAGCTGTAGATTGGATTCTCGGTCTTTTCCAGCAGATCGTTAATGTAAATGAGAAAGAGAGTAGGAGACAGTATGGAACCTTGGGGCACACCGGCGTTGATAGTGAAGGTGTTAGAAAGAAATCCGTCAACTGCCACTCGTAAAGAACGCTCTCTGAGGAAACATGAGAGCCACAAACAGAACTTTTCAGACATACCATAAGAACGTAGCTTAGCCAACAGCCCATCGTGCCAAACACGGTCAAATGCCTTGGATATGTCAAGGGCAACCGCTCGAGATTCTCCAAAGTGTTCAATTGCGTTGTTCCAAACATGTGTTACATAAGTCAGAAGATCTCCTGTTGATCTATTTTTACGAAAGCCATATTGGTGATCACTAATAATGTTGAATCCTTCAAGATATTTTAGAAGATGCTGATTGATAGCCTTTTCCATGACTTTCGATATTATTGAGAGTAGTGCGATTGGTCGGTAGTTATTTGGCAAGGTCTTCTTGCCTTTTTTAGGTATCGGCTGAACTGTGGCACATTTCCAGCAGGAAGAAAATATTCCCTTTCTGTAGGATAGGTTGAAAAGTCTACAGAAAACTGGTGTTAGTTCCCTCGCACAGTTCTTGAGAACTATGGCAGGTATTCCGTCAGCGCCTGAAGCCTTTTTGGTTTCTAGCTTCTTCAAAATACGTTTTATGATACGCTGTCTGAAGACAATATCGGGCATCCTTGACTGCACTATGGGAATAGTAGGTGGTGTTTTTCCTTGGAAATCGACAGTAGAATGTGAAGCAAAGAGTTCAGTCAACAAGTTCGCTTTCTCAACAGGTGTCGTTGCAATAGAATTATCTGGCCGTGTGAGTGGTGGTATGGTGGATTTGGTGAAATTTTGACTAACTGCCTTAGCGACTGACCAAAAGGACCTGGAATTGCCGGGGCAAGCGAGAAGTTTGTCTCTAATCCGTTGACTGTGTACCTCCTTGGTTTCGTCGATAATTTCTTTGCACCTGTTCCTGGCACGAACAAAGATGTTACGATTTATGGTGTTAGGATCTTCACGCCACTGTCGGTATGCAAGATGTTTAGAAGCAACAGCTTCTTTGCATTTTAGGTCAAACCAAGGCTTGCCGTTGGAAGGGCATTTCTTCGAAAAAGGGATGTAAGCATCCATACCGGCCAAAATTGGACTGGAATATTTAGAAAAAATAACGTTTTACAGAGACGAGCAAAGGCCAATTATTTACTTGGGTGAAACATGGTTCGACACATACGATATTCCGGAAAGGAGTTGGGTTGACTCAAGTGATAACTGTAAAACAAAAGCACCATCAAACAGAGGTAAAAGGATTACGATTTTGCATGCGGATCTAAAGAGGGATGGATTCCGAATGCACTCTCCCTGTCTGCAAAGAACATAAAAGATTCTTCTCTCGATTACTATGGTTCAAAAACAAGCTAATTCCGAACGTACCTCCAAATAGTGTAATTGTGATGGACAATGCAAGCTATCATAGTAGGCAGTTAACCAAAGCTCCCTGCTCCAACGATACCAAAGCAACAATTCAAAACTACATGTACGATAATGGCATTTACTTTCACGAAGATTATACCAAATACCAACTGACAGAAGTTTTAAAGAGTTTAAACATAAAAAAGGAATATGTCTGTGACAATTATGCAAAGGATATGGGCATACAGTTTTAGGGATTCCACCATACCATTGTATATTTTAATCCTATAGAGCATATTTGGCATCAATTGAAATCTGCCATTCGTCGTGGTAATATTTGCCCCACTGTTAATTCCACTGTACTGAAACTTATGGCAACCGAAGTTTTTAATATACCTCTACAGAGTTGGATGTACTCTGTCATACATGTTGAAAAAGTTTAAAAATCATATATCCATATTGCAAATAACATAGAAAAACTAATAATTAGAACCAATAATAATGATAGTGATATTATTTTAAGTGAATAATATAATTAATTTTAGTGAGTAAAGTAATAATTTGTATTTGTAATAAAAATAATTGGTAATAATAAGATGATTTGTAATAAAGATAAAAAACATAGTATAAACATTGTTTAATGTATATATATCAATCGGTTTTATAACGTCTTCCGTCTTCCGATGCCTAATTTCCACTCCTCCCGGTTTCTCCATCCCTCCTCCTCCAGATCTCTCTCTAGTACTTCCTTGTTGATTCCTGCTCTCCAGCTTTGGCGTGGTCTTCCTCGCTTTCTTTTTCATGAGGGTTCCAATTTAAAATCTTTTTAGGTAGTCGGTCTTGTGACATTCTCTGTACATGTCCGCACCATACCAACTGTTGGGTTCTGATTTCGTCCACTATATCGTGCTTTATTTCTAAAGCTCGCCTTATCGTGTCATTTAGTATGCGGTCTTTTCTGGATTTTCTGGCTGCTCGTCTCCAGAAATCCATTTCTGTAGCTTTTAGTATCTTTTTCTGTTCTTTCCTTTAATGGCCACACCTGGAGCTGTAAGTTATTATACTTTTCACTATTGAGTTGTAAATTCTCTTCTTATTTTCAATGGTTATGTTTTTATCCCATAGTATACTATTAAGCATTGCAATCGCTTTTCTTCCTTGGATATTCCTCTCGAATATTGCTTCTTCCAGTGTTCCGTCCCTAGATATTCTCGTTCCCAAATACTTATAACTGGCACAGTGTTTGATGGTGTGTCCTGTGGCCAGTTTCAAGTCCTGCTGTTGTCCTCCGACGCACATGAACTCGGTCTTTTTAATATTGACTTCTAGGCCCCATTTTTCATATTCCTCCATAAGTTTTCGTGTCATGTATTCCATATCATCGATGTCCTGAGCGACTACTACCTGGTCATCTGCGAATGATAGCGTGTACAATGTAGTATCGTCATCCAGTGGTAATCCCATACTGCTGCATTTCCTTTTCCAGTTCTTCAATGCACTCTCCAAATAGATTTTAAATAGCGTTGGGGATATACAGCAGCCCTGTTTGAGACCCTTTGTGACCGGGAACCCTGTTGTTATACCATATTTGGTTTTCACACTACTTCTTGCGTCTTGGTATAAGGATTTTACGGCTTTAATTATTTCGGTGCTTACATTACTCTGTTGTAGTGTTTCCCACAATCTCATTAGGGGCACGCTGTCGTAAGCCTTTTTTAAATCAACAAACAAGACATGGACTTCCTGATCAAATGCGGTTTTCTTTTCTAGGATTTGTGTCAGTGAGAAGAGATGGTCTATTGTGGATCTTCCTGCTCTAAAGCCTGCCTGTTCTTCAGCTTCTACGTCCGCGTATTCCGTTTCTATTCTATTTTTAAGTATTTTTCCGTATATTCTGCTAATAGATCCTGTAACCGTTATTCCCTATAGTTATCACAATTATTTTTGTCTCCTTTCTTATGAATTGTCGATATGTAAGATATTTTCCATTGCTCAGGTACTTCTGATGTGTTAATGCATCTTTGGAATAAGTTCCTCAAAGCGCTAAATAGCTTTTCAGTTCCGTATTTTACTATCTCTCCTGGGATGTTTCCTGGTCCTGGACCTCTACCATTTTTTAGCGTTTTACATACTTCTTTAACTTCTGATGTTGTTATCCTTATTGGGGATCCTCGTATAACTATATTTGGGTTTCCATGTTGGGTACTTTTGAACTCTGATCTATCTTCTGTTAGCATATTTGTAAAATATTGGTTCCATTTTTCTGGTGTTATTGGTGAGAAGATTTCTCTTTTCCGTTCTGTTCTCATATTTTTAAGAAGTCTGCAGCGCTTTTTCTTCCTCCTATGTAAGTGTTGAGTCTTGAGCATGTCTTTTCCCATTGGTTGTTCTTTTTGTCACTAATCATTTTGCGTACTCTAGCTTGGGATTCTTTGTATTTTACTTTGTCGTTTGTGCTGTTTGAACTTAAGTATTTGTGATAGCTTTTCCGTTTTTCTTCAATTTCGTATTTAATTTCTTCATCCCACCAATATGGTTTTTGCTGTTTTTTCCCTTTTCTCTTGGTACCCTAATGCTTCCAGTGCGGCTGCGTGTAGGCATTCCTTTATATACTTATATTCTTCTTCTATATTAACAAATCCCGTCCGTTGTATCTTTTGGTCCAGTCTACTCTTGTATAGATTTCTGATACTTTCATTTTGTAAGCTGTCTGTATTATATCTTATTGTTGTTTCACTTGTTGTGTGCTGTGTACTTGTATCTTCCAGTTTGCTTTCCCGTGTTGTTCGTGAGGTTATCTTTCCTTTCACGAGGTAGTGGTCGCTGCCACATGAAGCCCCTCTTTGGACTCTTACATCTAGGAAGTTTAATCTAGATCTCTGACGTATTATCATATAGTCGATAATACTTTTTAAATCTCTTGTTGTTTGTCTCCACGTATATTTATGAATATCCCTATGCTGGTAGTGTCCGTTTAATATTGTAAGGTTGTTTTGTTCACATATCTCTATAATTCTTCTTCCGTTGTCGTTAGTAACTTCTTCGCCATATTTTCCTACCACTTTATCGTGTTCTTTCCTTCCTATTCTTCCATTTAGATCACCCAAAAGTAATATCTCTCTTGATGTTCCAATTTTGCGTATTTCCTCATTTAGTTGTTCACAAAATGAATCCTTGTTATTAGCCAGATCGTCGTCGTTGACAGCGTATACCCCCAGTAAGGTTGTGTTAATACCTAGTATTTTGTTTAATGTCTTTCCAAAAAACAAAATAATTAAATTCTAAGCAAAGTACGGACCTGTTCAACTATATTTGAATTTTACAGCTTGCACTAATAGGCCTAGCCCACACTGGCCCACACTTTTTGCCCGCAGACAGTTTTGTCACCATGCCGAGAGCTTATACAGCATATGAGAGTGCGCACACTAGAGGACAAGACGGGGGCAAGACAAAAGTGTCGTCAAGCCCGGCAGACGCCCAGCGACTTTTCTGTCTGCAGACTGTCGGCTGGCTTAAGATAGGACAATAGAAGTGCAGGTCCCTGCGCAGACTGGGGGCAAAACTGTCTTCTACCAAATATTCTCTCAGTCAAACTGTATACCATCTTGTATATCCCTGTCTAGATTTTTAATTTTTTTGTAAAGATTTTTAAATTTTTTTGTTCATTTTGTGAAAAGTTGTATTAAATATGTTGAAAGAACAGATTGAAAATTTAATAGGCGAAATGGAAAAAACCTCCAAGTTCTAACAAAAGGAGAAAATATATATATATATATATATATATATATATATATATATATATATTATTATATATTATATATATTTATATATATATATATATATATATATATATATATATATATATATATCATATCCTGTTGTTTCTTCTCCCATTTATTGAGAACAGAGACACCAATAATCTTGACGATGAAGCGAATACGTCAGATGCTGATAATGATATAGGAATCCCTACTCCTGAACCCTGTACAGAAGAGCGTGTCAGAGTAGGTAGAAAGTGACGTTGTGCTCCGACTAAGAATTCATTTGAGGAGTCACTCCTCACAATATTAAAAGAGAAAAGAGTCGTAAACACAGATGAGGATGTAAATTTTGCTCTTTCACTGGTCCCGATGTTGCAGTTACTAGGTGATCATGGAAAATGGATGCAAAAATTCAAATTATCGATGTTTTAAAATCCACAAAGTGACCACGTCACAACCCACTGAGTATTTCAGAAATGACACCTTATTTTTAAGACTCAACCGCCTCCACCTAGATACATCCCGGACGACTTTTCTACTACTTCAACTCCACACCAGCCTGGATCACAAGATTACCAAAGAAGTCCCAGCCAGATATCTATGCCTGCAGTGTCGCCACAAGGTGAAGAATCAGTGCAGCCATTAATCAGCAATTTTACTGACGAGTCTGATAATTCTGAATTAGTACCTTTGCAATAATAAAACATTTTTTGTGGAAGAAATATTCATTTTGCTTATTTACGTTGTCACTGCAACTCTTTCCTCTATAGGTATACACAATCAGAAGGTTGTATTCGGGTACGTTATACCTACCCCCACTTTAGCTATTAATTCATTAAACGATGTTACACTCATCTGAAAGTTAGAAAAAAACTTAGCTAGATTCTTTCGTAAATTATGTGTAAAATTTTCCTTTTATTAATCTGGTGTTGTAAATAGGATGTACCTAGTACTCTCTATTTCTATGCTGCAATCTCCTTTTTCGGTAAACTATAGCAATTGCAGTAATTTCCACAAGATCCATCTCGCTAGCTACCAGATACGCGACTATCTTGTCTTTAGTGTGCAGAGGCGTGGCGACAAAACTTTCGTGCCCTCCAAGTGTCTCTCATACTGGTAGATAGTCGGCAGACAGTCGAAAGTGTGCGCCTGCCCATAGAAATCAGTTAGTCACTTCACTATAAGTATGGATGGACTTTACTAGATTTATTTCTGACGCACGCGTCCGTTTTTTAAAAAAATTATGTTGTAACTTCTAGATTTTAATAATTTTCAAGTATGATTTTCTTTTATTTTAATAATAAAATAAACAAACCGGTGTTTGATTGTGTGAATTTATATATACAAGAACAAGTTCTGCATTAATTATTCTTTAAATTCATATGCCAACACTTCCTTTCCCTCAACTGATATAGATGGAATTGTCGTTCGACAGAAGGCCAACTGTAAATATTCAGTACCCTTTATTTTTATAACTTTGTTCTTTAATAAAATTAAAAATTATGATAGGGTTTCCTACTTTCCTTATTTTTAAAGTACGGCATGTTATTTCAGGGGGTACTCTGACTGATGAGAGTTCTTTCTGTATCTTCCAGGTCCTGAAAATGATATACGATTTGGCATCTAAAGCTCGATATAATAAAACTATATTTACTAAGAACTTTAAGACTTTCTGCTCACTCTGCAATCCTAAGGGCTAATCCTAACTTAAACCCCCTCCATTATATAACATATATACATATATACATATATACATATATATATATATATATATATATATATATATATATATATATATATATATATATTAAAATTCCGGGTTTCAATCCGTTTCGTCTACGCAGATTGACACAATGAATTTTCATGACGTTTCGCCAAAATCTCATTTGGCATTTTCAAGTGCTCCCGCTGCTGCTGCTACTCGTTACTGTGAGCTTGGTGCTGCTGCCGCTCGAAGCTAACTGAGAAACCGACGTGCAGTCGCCATCCTTTATAGGTCGACGTCTACGCAGATTGTAGGTGGGGGGGTCGGAAGTGTTCGTCCGAACATCGATGTTTGCTGGCTGGGTGGTAATTATGGGATCCGGCGCTGTTGCCTGCCTTCTCGATGTTTTGGTTATTCCTTGGTTTAGCTAGTAGACCCTTCCATGTAGTGGAGATATTCTGCCCATCATCTCGCTTATTTAGCTGACCATTCTTTTGATTTCCAAGGTTTCTCTGACTATGTGTGATTTATAATGTGAAATCGAGGCTATTTGTTTAGATCCCTTAAAATTAATGTTGTGACCAGTATCATGATGGTGCTGAAAAAGAGCTGATGTTTGTTATTTTATGTTCTTGGATCCGGGTGGAAATTCTTCTGTTTGTTTGTCCTATGTACAATTTGTAGCAGTCTCCGCATGGGATGCTATAAACTCCATGGTTTTCCAGTTTTCTCTTGTCCTTGGGGTTACCCAGGATGTCTGCAAAAGTGTTTTGTGGTTTGAATGCTGTGCCTATGTTGTGTTTTCTTAGGATTCTTCCGATCCTATCTGTAACTCCTTTCACATACTAACACCTCACGAACAAAATCAGAGACATTCAACTAGAGGAAAATGACATTCTGGCAAGTCTAGATATTGTTTCACTTTATCCCAGTATTCCAGTGGATGAAGCACTAGACAAAATAGCAATGAACGAGGATTTTCCAGCTCATGTTATAGAACTATCGGAACACTGTCTAAAAAATACCTACTTTGTCTTCAACAGTCAGATATACAAACAAACAGATGGAGCGCCCATGGGATCTTCCCTTTCGCCGGTAATAGCCAATCTCTATATGCTGTATTTTGAAATAGAGGCCCTTCAAAAATCACCACTCAAACCTATACTCTGAAAACGATATGTTGATGACATCTTTATAAAATTTGGCCACATGGACGAAATGTACTAGACAACTTCCTGACTTATTTAAATAGAATTCACCACCGGATACAGTTCACTTTGGAAGTAGCAGAAGAAAAAAGCCTTCCTTTCCTTGATGTGCTCATAACCCGGAAAAACAACGGTCAACTTCAATACTCAGTTTACCGGAAGCCCACTCACACCAACAGATATTTAAACGCTGGCTCACACCACCATCCATCCCAAATCCAGTCGGTAGCCAACACCCTCGTATCGAGATCATACCAACTCACGCAACCAAACGAGACAGCAAGAAATTACACAAATTACCAGGGCACTCAAGCAAAACGGATATAAGAACCAGTCCATACGGAGAGCATTAGAAAGACAGCGCCATCCACAGACAAGGACAGAAGAACGGGACCTCAACCAAAGCAGAGTCCTATTACAGTATGTGAAAGGAGTTACAGATAGGATCGGAAGAGTCCTAAGAAAACACAACATAGGCACAGCATACAAACCACAAAACACTCTGACAGACATCCTGGGTAATCCCAAGGACAAGAGAAAACTGGAAAACCATGGAGTTTACAACATCCCATGCGGAGACTGCCACAAATTGTACATAGGACAAACAAACAGAAGAATCTCCATCCAGATCCAAGAACATAAAATAAGTATCAAAAACAAATAAACAACATCAGCTCTTTTTCAGCACCATCATGATACTGGTCAGAACATCAATTTTGAGGGATCTAAACAAATAGCCTCGATTTCACATTATAAATCACGCATAGTCAGAGAAGCCTTGGAAATCGAAAAGAATGGTCATCTAAATAAACGAGATGATGCGCCGAATATCTCCACTACATGGAAGAGTCTACTAGCTAAATCAAGAAATAATTAAAACATCGAGAAAGCAACAGTCAGCATAGCGCCGGATCCTGTAATTACCACCCAGGCGGCAAACACCGATGCTCGGACGAACACTTCCGACCCCCCCCCCCCCCCCCACCTACAATCTGCGTAGACGTCGACCTATAAAAGACGGCGACCGTACGTCGGTTTCTTAGTTAACTTCGAGCGGCAGCAGCAGCAAGATCACAGTATCACAGTATCGAGCAGCAGCAGCGGGAGTACTTGAAAATGCCAAATGAGATTTTGGCGAAACGTCGTGCAAATTCATTGTTAGACGAACGGTTTGAAACCCGGAATTTTAATGTATTACATACGTATTTACCAAGCTTCGCCGTTAATGACTCATTCCATATGCTAACTTCACTAAAGTTAACTTTCCCCCAAATAAATTATCGCTAATTTTAAGTAACTTTCACATTTTGTGAAATGTTTCAGGCATTGTTAAGATTTCTACCCTCAGGGTATTTATAGCAAATGGGAAACTACGGGCAAATTACTAGTAATATTGCTTATTATCGTTGAGTTTTAGAACTTCGTATCGGGTTTCAGCAGATTCATAATAAGTTTAAAATTTGCTATTGAAATTGACCCGGGTATCGCTAACAAAATACCCAACGTTTTAATGCCACCTGTAGATTAGAAAGCAGTAAACGAAAGAAATTAAATAATAGTCTTCAGCGAACTATAATTTTCTTTCAATTCAAATTCTCTTTGTAATTGGAAATACCCCTTTATACTTTGTCAATTTTCCACAAAAGTTCGTTTATTTGCCAAGGGCTTGGAAAGTTACGTGCCTAAGTTAATAATATTAACTTGTCAAGTGAATACAATTTATGTCCTGTTATTCTCCGGTCTAACTTTTGCATTTTTCATGATATTTTTGCAACAATTTAAAAGTAAAATTATTTCCGACAGAACGCTTTTATAACACTGTAATATCTTTATGTCCAATATTAAAAAAATACTATACAAAAAACTGTGGAAATTACATCAAGTCCTTAAAAAAGGTAAAGACATCAATAAACAAAAGAAGGAATCAAAAAAAAACACCACAAGTAACAAAAACAATACGATATGCCTAAGCCTCCCGCACAAACCTCACATAAAAAGCCACACTAAGCCGCACCTAAAAAAATCTTTGATACCTCCGCGGCGCGTCGATCAAAAGAAAACCGATGCAGGTGAATTACTTTTGACCTACCCCAATTTATTTTTTAGGCTGGTTAGGTCAATTTTATAATCAAGCAAATAAAATTTTAGTGAATTACAATACTAAAATTTTTACTTATTAGGCATAAAATATTGAAATATAAAACTTGTGTGATTAATATTTGGTGAATTTTTAAAATATTTTGTTATTATTAAATTTGTTTAGGAAACCTGTTTAGCAGATGTGAACAACGTTATAGTAACGGTGTTTTTTATTAAAATATTATTTTCAAAGCAGACTAAATTAAAAAATTACGCTAATTTTAAGGATTCAAGGATAAACATCCAGAAATGACTGAAAGATTATGGGGTACATAAGGACTGGTATACCAACTGGGGTTACGGTCTGCATCACACCTGGAAAACGATGATTACAGTATGTCACGGTTCTTTGAGCTCATTCAGTGCAAAGACCTCTAAAGTAATGCGATGTGCATAGGATGTACCTAGTCGTGGAGCTGAAAAAAAGCATTTTTTTAGGAATGTTTTTTAGCGACACTATTCATTATATAAATTAGGTTTTTATTTTATATAATAAAACATACCTTAAAATACAATTTGTAAAATTTTAAGTTAAAAAAAATAACGGAGCTACACCCGTTCCCCTGCGACCCCTTTTTTTAAGAAGCATTGCAATATGCAGGATTACGCAGGACTCTCGTGTTGGCAAGTTTGGCATAGTGATCTGCTCTATCATTTCCTCGGTTGCAAATGTGGCTAGGTAACCAGAATAGTGAGATAGAACGATGCTTCAAGATTGCGGTATAAATCAGATCGAGGATCTGTCTGATGTAATTGTAAGACAGGTTTCTAGATGCGCTGAGGGAGTCCAAGATAATGAGAATATTGTTGTATTTTGAGGTTGTTAGTGCAAATCTCATAGCCTCCTTAATTGCCAAAAGCTCCGCTGTAAAGATGGATGCATAGTGGGGGAGTTTGAGCAATCTGATAGTGAAATTTGTGATGAAAGCAGCGCCCACTCCCATTTCGGTTTTAGACCCATCGATGTAAATGAGAATATGGTTGGGGTATTTGGTAACAATATTATCTAAAAATAATTTGTTAAGATGGGTGCAGGAATAGTCAGATTTATTGTATGATAACATTGCAAGATCTATTGGGGGAGTTGGAGAAAGCCAAGGAGGAAAGGTAGGTTGCAAAGGATAATTGTATTTTGGAGGAGTAATGTTGTGTAGAGAGAGCACAGAAGAAATTCTTTGAGGGGGGAACGTTTGATTTGGTATATGTACGTTGAAAAGATTAAAGAAGCGCTTAGTGTGAGGCCTGGGTAGGGAGGTGGAATAAAATTTCATGAGGGACAGCTGACGCACTAGGTGTAAGGGTGTAAGGGGGGGGGGAGGCAGCTAAACATTGTAGGCTGGGTATGGGAGTTGTACGAAAGGCCCCCGTGGCAGCGCGGAGTGCTTGGTTTTGTATAGGTTCGAGTGATTTGAAGGTGTTTGGGTAAGCGGAGTCGTAAATAAAGTCCCCGTAAGCAAGCTTAGAGAGAATAAGTGATTTGTAAATTAGGAGGAGGAAAGGGAAGTCTGCACCCCAGGTCATATTGGATAGAAGGCGTAGTAAATTAAGGTCAGTAATGGTTCTAGTCTTCAATGTTTTAATGTGTGTTTTCCAAGTCAGTCTATTATCGAAGGTTAGGCCAAGAATCTTTAGTGCCATAGGAATGGTATTATTAGAGAGGTGCAGAGGATTTAGTCTAGGACACTGATTAAGCTTACAAAAGTGGATAATCGTGGATATAGGGGGGAGGGGGGAGAAGGAGAAGCCATTTTGATTTGCCCAGGTACTGAGGGAGTCTAGAGTATCTTGGATATGTTTATAATATATAAATAAATAATGTTAATTAAAGACTCCACTAATTTTGAGACTGAAGTTGAACGACTTGCGTGGAAATCTTTTGTAGCGGTTGTACAAAATTTACTCGGAAATTACGAGGCTGAAAACTATGTACAGTTAGTTGATGAAATGCTTCATCACTTTAAAAATTTAGGCAGTCATATGAGCATAAAAATACATTACCTTAATAGCCATAGTCATTTTCAACATAACCTAAGAGACTTGAGCGAAGAATAAGGAGAACGTTTCCACCAAGATGTAAAAACAATGGAGAACAGGTATCAAGGCAGATGAAACATTCATATGATGGCAGACTATTGCTGAGGACTTATGCGAGATTGCCCAAGACAATTTCAATTTAAAAAATCAGTTAAAAAACAATTTTTTATGTAGAATATAAAGCCATATTTTTGTAAAAATGCATTTTTTTCCTATCTCATTAACTAGAGCTGATACAAAAAAACCAGTAACATTTTTGTCAACAGTTTATCAGACATACTTAAAATCAGGTCTAAAATCCTAGGCACTAAAATGTGTGTAGGCCAGTGTTATTATTTTATTCAATAAATATTGTTACTCTTTATTAAGCAATACTTTTAATAATAAATTGGTTTTTATTTAAATATTTTTTTATAATAAATACAGCACAAAATTATCTCTTTCCGTTAAATTCATTTATTTCGTAATTATATTTAAAATCATACAATTTATATGATATTTACGTGCAAAAATTGGCGTATATTTACACATTATAATTAAATCCACCAATCATCGAAAACATTCAAATGTTAAATTGACAGTAAATGATAAAGTAATTTAAATTTTAAAAACAATGGCTAAAATTTATTTTCCATTGAATATAAAATCAAAATATATGATAACAACTAGCCCTTTAGCATAATACTATATTTGTGGCGATGAGAGCAAGAGTGGGCTAACCCACCAGCGTACCTAAGGGAGTTATTACTAAGATTTTCTTTGCGACTTTTTTTAAATATTTTTTTTTTATTCTCAATAATATTTACTTTATCTATATTTGTTTTTTAGTGGTCAATAATACGTTTGGCTGTTACTTTAAAAGGTTTAAACCTAGAAAATTCTCATGTTGGTTAGGCCACTATTGCAGTTATACATCTGCGAAAGTAAATTTATGTTTGTTTGTTAGGCCAGATGTTCAACTGCACTTGTGGTTAAAAAAAACTAGGTTTTTTTTTTGTTTAAATTTTTACTTAAAACTTTCCGAAATAAAATCAATAAAAAGTATTTAGGTATGTTTAAAATTAAAATTCCACAAATTCCAATAAATTAAAAATAATATATTATTATTAATACATTAAACGCATTATTATTATAATAAAACTAGTAGCTCTCCTAAAAATAAAATAAAAATTTTAAAAATCCTCACAATCTTTTGTTGTCATTGTTTTCGTTTTCGGTCTGACGACCCATCTGACTGCGCCAGGGAGGTTTCCGATGTTATTTTGGCTGGTATGGAAGCTTACATTCCTTTTTCGAAGAAATGCCCTTCCTACGGCAAGCCTTGATTTGACCGAAAATGTAAAGAAGCTGTTGCTTCTAAACATCTTGCCTACCGATAATGGCGTGACAATCCTAACACCATAAATCGTAACACCTTTGTTCGTGCCCGGAACAGATGCAAAGAAATTATCGACGAAACCAAGTAGGCACACAATCAGCCAATTAGAAACAAACTTCTCGCTTGTCCCAGCAATTCCAGGCCGTTTGGACAGTCGCTAAGGCAGTTAGCCAAAATTTCACCAAGTCTACCATACCACCACTCACACGGCCAGATAATTATATTGCAACGACACCTGTTGAAAAAGCAAACTTGTTGGCTGAACAGGGAAAAACACCACCTACTATTCCCACAGTGCAGTCAAGGATGCCCGATGTTGTCTTCAGACAGCGTATCATAAAACGTATTTTAATGAAGCTAGACACCAAAAGGCTTCTGGCGCTGACAGAATACCTGCCATACATATCCAAGGCATTCGACCGTGTTTGGCACGATGGACTGTTGGCTAAGCTACGCTCTTATGGTATGTCCGAAAAGTTCTGTTTGTGGTTCTCATGTTTCCTCAGTGAGCGTTCTTTACGAGTGGCGGTCGACGGATTTCTTTCTAACACCTTCATTATCAACGCCGGTGTGTCTCAAGGCTCCATACTATCTCGTACTCTCTTTCTCATTTACATTAACGATCTGCTGGAAAAGACCGGAAATCCAATCTACAGCTTTGCAGATGACAGTACGCTTATCTCTTCATTTGAACGCTAGGACATCGGCTGCTCAGGCGAGTGTCCGCAGACAGCGGGAAGTTCTTCAACTTAACAAAGACCTGGAAGAAATTCTATCTTGGGGTGACAGTAACCAAGTGGAATTTAACGCTACAAAAACCCAGGCGGCAGTTTTTTCTAAAAAAGTTAATGTTGCTGAACCCGACATAGTTATGGCGGGGCACCCCATTCCTCTAACATCGTCACTAAGATTGTTGGGCGTTAATTTAGGAGCAAATATGTCCTGGCATGAGCATGTTGCAGGCATAGCAAGGGGAGCTTCTCAAAAGTTGGGAATATTATTTCGAACCAGAAACCTGTACACTCCACAACAACTGTTAATTCTTTACAAAGCTCAAATTCGACCAACTATGGAATACTGCTCCCATGTTTGGGGCTCCGCTCCCAAACATACACTGCATTTGTTGGATTCTATTCAAAGAAGAGCTATTCGTCTGATTGGAGACCCGGAACTGACCGGCGGCCTGGATTCGCTGGGACATCGAAGAACGGTTGGCGACTTGAGCCTATTCTACAAGTATTTCCATAGAAAGTGTTCGGAGGATGTGGCCCGTTTAATTCGTCCCAGAGCGGTGCATGTTAGAAATACACGTCGCGCTGATACTTTACATCCATATGAGGTTCAGCTTGTTACTCCTCGTACAACGCTTTTCAAGCAGTCTTTTATATGGAGAACATCATCCCTTTGGAATAATTTGCCGAGGACTGTGTTTCCCACCGAGTACAATTTAGAGCAACGTAAATCGCTTTTTTTTCCGCACACGTGCCGCTCCTGTAGCGCTTTAAGGACCTCCCTGCAGCACGTGTGCTAGAACCATAAAAAAAAAAAATCGCTAACCTCTGTACGTACGTAAACCTCGTTAGCAGATCCAGGGGCGGTACGTAAATTTATAAAAAAAATCATGGTGGAGAACGAAATCTATGAGTTGGAGAAGGTCATTTTTCTTTTATAATTTTATACAGTTTCCGTTTGGATACAACAACTCCAAAGCATTCGAGACTTGTGATGTTCTTTTTTGTAGGTCCAATTCATTAAAGCTTTTCGTTTTTTGTTGGTTTCTTTTTCGATGAGGGCGCGTCGATAACTAGATCATTTGGAGCCCAATTTGAATTTAAATATTATTTTGGGGTATGATTTCCTTTAGAAAGTTAATTAGATTTTTGATTCCGTCATGTTTCGGTCTTAGAATTTGCGATAATAGGCCTCTGATGTATATTATTTTCTTGTCAAGGAAGTCGTTAGATTCCAAAATGTGCTTAATAGTCAATGGGTTATTGCATTTAGGGCATACTGGGTGGGGTTCTCCTTTTAATAGGTGAGAATGTGTAATATAAGTGTGGCCTATGGCAATTCTCCTCGACATAACATTTTCCTTACGAAATAAGGAAGGGATGAACAGTGGGGGAAAAACCAGAGGTTTCACCTCCCATAGTTTGTTCGTACCTTCTTACAAGTCCCAGTCTAGTTGGAATAGATTTATTATAGTGGTTCTAAAATGGTTTGAAAGGTCTTTATTGGAGAAAATGAGTTTTGTGGGGGTTCCAGTGGAAATAGCAGATTTAGCATTCAGGTCAGCTGACTCATTTCCTTGTATTGACTTGTAACTTGGGAACCATAGGAATACAAATGATAAACCTCTGTTATGTCCGATCTGAAGGAGGTTAATAATGTTCAGAATCGGAGGGTAAGAAATTTTATGACAGGAAATGGCCCGTAGTGAGGACAGGAAGTCCGTAATAAGTATGTATTTCTTACTCGATTTCATTCATTCAATAAAGCATAGGTCTTCTTGGTTTGTACATGTTTATTTCACACAAAATGGCTCGTTGCTCTCAAATCTTAGCCTTTGAATTTTAAGCCACTCTATCTCTTGTTTGGTCTTAGATATCTTTCATCTTGTTATGTTGTTTTCAAAACCCTTTGAGGAAAAGAAGGGCTCCTTGTTCATTGTTACGATTTTAAATGGGTTTTTCTTTTGGGCAGCCATTATCACTCCATTCCAGTCATCCGGAACGTAAATAAACGGGTGATACTTTTTGGCTGTTGTAATCAACCCAAAATCTTGGTCACAGGGCAAGTAGAAATGTCCACTACACAGAAATTTGTGGTCAATTTGAGTGACATTAAAATCAGAACTTGCAACAATATAGGAAAGTTTTATGTTCCTATTTTGTCCTCCACATTGATCGGAATCCATAATCAGTTTTGTAGTCGTGACAAAATTTTTGTTATAATGCATTAGGCAAGATCCTGGGGACCTCTGAAGGCAACAGACTCATTCCAAGTGTACATGACCGCCTCATTCGATGCAAGGTTATGGATTCCAAAGTAGTACGTCCACAGTTGCCGCTTGTAATAACATATACCTGTCGAAAGCTCTGGGGTAGGCAGGGTTTTCATTAGATCAAATGCAATTGCTGTAACTTCTTGATTTTGTTGTTTGGCCAATTCCGCATCATCATGCATTCCCTGCCTAGCTTTCTCTTCCTTCCTGAGATAAAACTCTTTCTGAACTTTAAGCTCTTGTTTTTTTGCTTCATCAGTACATGCTTTTATTTTATTCTCAAATTCGTCACACCTTTTACAGGAGTCCGTAATGGGGGGATGGAAGTGTAAATTAAAATTTTCATTAAAAATTTTCCTAAACATATTACAAGAAACAACTTCATTAGAATCTAACACCTGCTGCTTGTACAAGTCATACTAGATGTTTATGTTAAGGTTTGGTGAAAGGTACTGCCTGTTAAGGCTTTTGCGCCTTGTGTAGTGGCTTTCATATTTTTGAAATTTGTCTATAAAACTTTTCACTGCAGTAATTTTATATTCTGGTGTTTTGTTCCATGATGTTTGTCGACCACATTGAATCCGGGATGCGTAACTACTTAATTTGAACTTCCCCTGTCCCTGAAGATGCCTCGTATAAATATATTCGAAACTCCAGAAAGTTACTTTAAATTGACCCGGTCTAATTCCAAGAACCATGATTTTTCATCTAACCAAAACCGTGAAAGCTCCCGATCTTTTGTTTCATATTATATGTCAAATTTTTCTAATGTTGATCAAGAGTTACTTAACACGTGGGCTGAAAAGTTTTTGGTCTGACACACAGATGTTGCCCTTTTCAAAAAATCCATATGTACCAACCTTCAAACGATACGTGTCAAAATTTCACGACATTTCGACGATTAGTTTACAAGTTACGGTGGTTTTAGTGACGCTACTTCTGATATTTTCAAAGCAATGGAACAAATCGAATTTCGTGTGTTGATGAAACACTGTTTTTTGATGGGAAAAAATACCGTTCAAGCAAAACAATGGCTTAATAAGTGTTACGGGGATTCTGCCCCTGGAATATTACTCATCATTTACTGATATGCTGAATTTAAATGCAGTCGTACAGACACAAATGATGCTGAACGCTCTGGACGCCCAAATGAGATGGTTACACCGAAATACATCAAAAAAATCCACAAAATTGTTTTGGATGAACGTAAAGTGAAATTGCGTGAGATAGCTGAGACCCTAAAGATATCAAAAGAACGTATTGGTCATATTTTGCTTGAAAATTTGGCCATGAGAAAGCTCTATTCGAAATGAGTACCGCGTTTGCTCACAGTGGACCAAAAACAATAACGTGTTGATGATTCTGAGCGCTGTTTAGACCTTTGTTTGTTTTTGTTGGTTAGAGCGCATCGACGTCTGTGGTCATTTAGCGCCCTGTTTAAGGCGCAATAAAAAGAATTTTTTTATGCGATATGTAGCAATGGATGAAACATGGATCCACCACAATACATCGGAATCAAATCGGCAATCAGCTGAGTGGATAGCAGCAGCCGGTGAAAATCGCCTGAAGCTACCACAACAGTCGGCTGGGAAAGTTTTGACCCCTGTATTTGGGATGGAATAATTTTCCTCGACTATGCTGAGAGGGGAAAAAGCATCAATAGCGAATATTATATAAAGTTATTGATGTATTTGAAGGTAGAAATTGCAAAGAAACGGCTCCAAATGAACAATCAAGACAATGCACCGTTTCACAAGTCAATGGTTACGATGGCAAAATTGTATGATGTTCGAATTGCTTCCTCATCCATAGTATCCTCCAGATTTGACAATGTTAGCTACAACACTAAACATCAAAGTTATAAAAGTAATAATAATTTTGCTCTAGCGATACTATTAAAGTCTTTGTAGGATGTACTAATTATTTTTCATAATCAATATACATTCAGAAGGCAGTAAATACACAATCGACCCACATTCTTTAGAAGTATCTTTTAAATTCATCTTCCATCTGTTTAACGTCTGCGTATTTTGTGTAATTTTATCAAGATCGCACTACTGGCACCAACAAAATAGGATACGCTATATGTAAGTTCTTGCTTCTAGTAGAAACAATCACATTAAAGGATTTCCAAACTTTTCCCATTCTTCGATACTGACCCTGAGGCCTGGGGCTGACACGTCGGCCTACAAATTGTACAAAGTTTCTGACCCTTATTTCAGAAAGAAATAAAGACTGAGCTAAACTTAAAAGTTAACTGATAACAAGGAAACTTTTATTTCGATAGTTTTTTTTTAACTAAATGGGATGTCCCAAATCTTGTGTACAAATTCATTCTCAGCCTTCATAGTCCAACTTTGATATTTATTTATAAAAATTCTATTTTTAAAGTAATCGCATTCACTTTTTACATATTTTTGCTACCTCTCGGAAAATACCAGATTCCAGATCGGAATAAATAAAGGGTGTCTCAATGCAATGAACACCTACTGAGAATCAGCCAGGTGGTGTTGTAAAGATTGAGATTTTTCCAGCCCAAATCTGAGATGATTTTGTGGGTAATTTATGAGATTAGACATTATTCTGCAGTAATATGACCGGCTTTCTCTCTTTATCAGTAAACGGTCCTATTTCTTCAAGCACTTCACTCATATCAGCTGTTACTGGTTGAGTTCAGAGGTAACGGTCTGTTCAGGTCAAAGCATCTCATAGTAAATCACGCTTCTTTGATTACTTATAATTCATAATAACAAATGTATAGACGTTCGATATTGTGGTGCTCGTTGATGACTTGGCTAGATAGATTTTTGTATCTTAGGATTATCGCACAATATCCCACTTTTTATCTCCAGTAGTAATTTTGCGCAAAGTATTATTTTTCTTGAACCTGGAAAACAAACAAGAACAATAAATCAGCATTTACTATTGTTCTCGAGAGTGAATTCATGGGAGACACGGCGAAACTCCTTTAAAAGCCTATTCAGCTTCTGTATAAGATGGAAAATAGTTGACAGGCTCAACCTGAGTGTAGTTGTAAATTCCGGTTGAACGTCAAGAGTTGTCGTCTACGTCAGCTACAGCTGCTCGTCTTCTATTCTTTTTGATTGACCAAGACTTAGATAAAGATTTAATATCTGCCTCTCGAAAATGCTGGGACCACTTTTTATACGTGCTATACGATACGAGTTTTAACTCAAAACCGCACCAACCATTTCGTTCATCTCAGCCGAATTTTTAACTCCTGTGGTAAAGAAAATGAAATCGATTTCAAAATTAGTATATGTACATGTACTCGAAGTAGAATCCTAAGATTTTTGAGCGATATTGGCTTACTGAAAGAAGCTTATGATGTCGATGAATTTTGAGTGTTTTCAATATCATTATGAGGATTTTTTTAGCATTTAGTTGAATTGCCCAAATATTATTTTATAATTATTTATAGTCACACTCCTGTGGTAAAGAAAATGAAATCGATTTCAAAATTAGTATATGTACATGTACTCGAAGTAGAATCCTAAGATTTTTGAGCGATATTGGCTTAGTGAAAGAAGCTTATGATGTCGATGAATTTTGAGTGTTTTCAATATCATTATGAGGATTTTTTTGGCATTTAGTTGAATTGCCCAAATTTTATTTTATAATTATTTATAGTCACACTTATAAGGATAAAATGAGTTACGAAGGGATTACTTAGTATATATCGCATCATAGGTTATTGTTGGTGTTCCTGAACTTGGCGAATCTCAAAACTGTATTAGTTTTGCTTATTATTCTTAATTAATTATGGTCAAATATATTGAGAATTAATGAGTACGGTCCTTATCACGGTTCTTGGTTCACAATCGAGAAATCTGAAAATAGTGTTATTTTCAATGCTTTTAATTATTCACGGGCAAATTTTCAGTTTTGATAGAAATAAAATATGAAGGGAAATATCAGATTTAAGTTGCAAATATCTTGGAACTCCTTCTTTGCTTAACTTTTTTGTGAATAATATCTTACCTTAAGTACCTGTTATATAAAATATCTTGTAATGCTTGTGGCGGCCCGTGGCTCAGGGGCGTAGTACTTACTTGCAGTGCTGAAGGTCTCGGGTGCCAATCCCGGCAGATCGAATAAAATCGATTTAAATATATATGGCCTGGCCACGTACATAATACGTAGACTAAGAAGTTTTTGGTCTAGCTACTTAAAACACATTTTTTTGCAAAATTCATCAATATTCTCCTTCAAGAGTGATACAATCAGTCACAACGCTTTTCTAACATTTCTTGTAGAAGGATTTGTCGTTGCCTTCAAAATAGGGATCAGTTTCAGCGATAACTTCTTTGGAGTCAAATCTCTTTCCCGCGAGCATTTTTTTGAGGTCTGCGAATAGATAGTAGTCGCTGAGGGCCAAATCTGGAGAATACATTGAACGAGGAAGCAATTAGAACTTCAATTCATGCAATTTTGCCATCGTAACCATCGACTTGTGACACGACACATTGTCTTGATGAAAAAGCACTTTTTTCATGTTCATTTGGGGCCGTTTCTTTGCGAATTCTGCCTTTAAACGCACCAATAACTTTATATAATATTTGCTATTAATGGTTTTTCCCTTCTTAGCATGATGAAAATTATTCCATCGCATCCCAAAATACAGAGGCTAAAACCTTCCCAACCGACTGGTGTGTTTTTGGTCGCTTCGGGTCGCTTTCACCGGCTGCTGTTGACTCAGCTGACTTCCGATGTGATTCCGACGTGTAGTGGTGGATCCATGTTTCATCCATTGTCACATATCGCATGAAGAATCCTTTTTATTGCGCTTAAACAGGTCCAAACAGCGCTCGTTGATATTTTTAGACTACTGTGAGAATACGCGTTACCAATTTCGAACATAGCTTTCTCATGCCCAAATGTTTTTTGATGTTTTTCAGTGTAACCACCTCATTTGAGCATCCAGTCCGACCGCGTTTAAATTCAGCATACTAGTAAATAATTAGTGATTTTCCAGGGATCCCCATAACACTTATCAAGCCATTGTTTTGCTTGAACGGTATTTTTTCCCATCAAAAAAAAAAAGTGTTTAATCAACACATGAGATTCGTTTTTGCATTATTTTGAAAATATCAAAAGTAGCGTCACTAAAACCACTGTAACTTGTAACTAATCGTCGAAATGTCATGAAATTTTAACACGTATCGTTTGAAGGCAATAACGTCCGTGGCAGCAATACCGCGTTGTCTAAAAAGGTGCCTTGAAATACAAAAATGTATGTTTCGGCAGTTGAACAACGTTGACGGGTATTACGACCTCCCCGCCGATATCCTCAGGATATGAAAAATGGTAAAATCCCTACTCGGGGGGGGGGGGGGGGGGGTGAACGATAAAAAAATCAAATTATTCTTTAGCGTGAAAAAGTAAAATTCACTACCCTACAATATTGGGTTTTAATTTAACTTTTTCCACCCTGTATATCCAAATTCTTTAAATTTCAAGTTGAAAGACGTGCAAGTGTTAGGTAAAAAATTACAAAAAAACTAAGCTATTTCGTTTTACCCCTCATTTTTAGTGTTCCGCACGGAACACTTATGGGATCACTTTGGTGTCCGCCTGTCACACTCGATTTTCTCCGAAACAATCTGATATAAAAAATTGAAATTTGGCAGAAATGGAGCCCAATCAGAGCCGTGTAGTTTTGAAAGTTAAACTTTGACCTAAGAGGTTAGTTGTGGGGGTTAATGGGATGCCATATGAAAGCGTGTGACAACACGAGTTCAAAAATATATAAGATGTAATATTTGCGCACACTTTTCTTTGTATTATTTTGAAAAAAATGGACCAAAATCGCTTTCCCTTCGCTGTCTCGGAAAGTACCGATCAAAAAATTTTGGAAAAATTCTGGAATATTCTTCAAAAACTATGAAAACTACACACACTTGACACTATGGTGAAGGTTTGGTTAATATACTTTTCAATCGCTCCAGTAGCGAGACAAAAGAATTTCAGTTTATTTGTTTATAATTAAACAAATATTTGGGTAGTAAATATTTGTTTTACACTATTATTATTAGGTTCTAGATTGAGCTAGATTGATTTATTGGCTATTAGGCAGCTAAGATGCTATTATACATTATTAACTAAGAAAAAACGTAAAAATACATGTTGCATCTCAAGATATATACATGTCAGGGACCTAATTAACTTAGCCCAAGTAAAGATTTTATTTTATTTTAAAAGCAATCACCGTACGGATCACTAATTGCGCAAGCCCAACTTGCACTTGGCTCTCTAAAAATTAGGAAATTAAACCCCTATATTTTCTTGTCCAATGAAAATGCAGCCAAATTCTTTTCATATAACTTGGGAGTTGCCAACCGACGAGCTGAATTTACATTTTGTATACGAAAAAATTATGATAATACTTATCATCATAATGCGCACGGGATTACATCAAACAGTAATATTGAAACGAGTGATTTTTGCAACAACCTTAAACGTTAAATTATTCCAAAACTTACTACTTCAGTCCTCTCTAAATTTTCAAAACAATTTTTTTTTGTTCGAAATATCGTTTAAAATTCAATTTAACTGTAAAGAAAGATATAGAATAAGTTCTTTTAAGACCGTTGTTTCCAAGTTTTTCTCTTTTTTTTTTCACTGGGAAGGTATTTTTAAATTAAGTTTATCTTAAATTGAAATAATTTTTATTTACATTATTTATCTTTCCATTTATAAGAATACATTTTAATATTTCTTCCTTAGGAAATATAAAAAACCAAAAAACAATGAAAGAAAAAAGAACTTAAAAACTTTTTTTTACATTTAAATATTCATTCGTAACAGGATGTTTTTAGGGATATAATTTTAATTTCGGGAAGGTGTTAACACTTAAGTAACATAAATTTTAAATTTTGTAAACAAGTAGGAAGATGAAATTTTACAAGACCAATTTTAAGGATCCACTATTCTGATGTTGGACCTAGCAGATGTATTTTCAAGCTGATCCGGAAACCGAAGAGTTGGAATTGGAGGAAGAAAAGATTGAAATATTATTATAACAGATCAATAGTCAATAGTGATAAAAAAAGTTTGTTTCGTATTAGAATGAAGGAGTCCGTTAATTGGGTGTTGGTAAATTGCCTCCCCGCACGTAATAGTAAAAATGGTCAGATTTAATGGGCCTCATTTATAGGTAGATTGCCTTCCAAACCTTTCTTCTACCTAATGGATATTTCCCGCTAATTATGGGTAGGTATATAATATTACAAATAAGTGTGGTATAAATAGATGATATATAGCTTATAATATTTGTCAATTTGATTTCTAAATTCCATCATTAAAGACGCGAAACAATTTCTTAACATGAATCCCAGTATCATTTTAAGTGAAAAAAGAAAACAATTATTACTTTTAACAACTATAAATACAGCTTCCAAAAGTGGTGAAAAGTGTTGGACTTGCACAAAGAAAACATGCAAATCTTTTCTTGTTACTCTGGGAGAAGTGGACAATAATATTGTCGTTACAAAACATGTGTAGGAACATTGCCATGACATAAAGATAAAAAATTACATCGTCAAATTGTTAACACATCCTGTAAAAGAAAAGCTGTCGAAGATGTGTCAGAAAAACCCGCCAAAATTATACGGCGCGTACTACAAGAAAATCTACCATCAACAGTTACTACGTCCGACGTTCCTTATTTTAGAAGAAATATGTACAACGCTAGTCGGAAAAAACACGCTGCATTGCCGAAAAGTATTGAAGATACTTTTAAAATTCTGGAAGAGATCAACATCGAAATATCTAAAGGTGAACCGTTTTTATTTATTAACAGTAGAAGTGACCAAATAGTTTTATTTTGTTGTAAATCAAATATCCAATTTTTAGAAAAGGTCTCACGAATTTATTTAGACGGTACCTTTAATTATTGCCCTCAGTTCTCTCCCTCTCTCTCTTTACTATTCATGGATGTTACAACGGACATTATATTCCATTAATTTTTTCGTTGTTACCTGATAAACGGTCTGAGACGTACATAAAATTATTTAATTTCATAACGGATATTTTTAAATATAATTTTGTCAAACTAGAAATTTTGGAAGTTGTAAACTTAGCCGCTAGCGAAAATAGTTTGATGTCGGTTCCATCTTTCATAATGTTGGTATTGAAAAATCCAAGAATACAGCTTAACATGTTCATATAAAGATGAAACTTCTGAAGTTGGAAAATGGTTACGAATGACATTCGCTCTTACTTTTTAAAAACCGGATGAAGAAAGCGATTGTTTCGTATTTGAGTTGCTATCAGTTGCAATCAACCTAGAAAATATTCAAAAATATTCTGATTATTTAATAGACAACTACATGTCAGAGGATACTTTGTTTCCTCCATATCTTTGGGCTGAAAATTCAACGGAACTTACCCACACTACCAATGCTTGTGAATCGTTCCACAAACATTTTAATGACTCCTTCTACAAAGCTAATCAAAATATTTTTATTTTTATAGAACAGCTTAAAGAATTCCAAACAGAAACTTATGTGAAATTACAAAGTGTTCATTTAACTGTTAAAATTCATAATATCAATGTGAAAATTATCGCAAAAATGATCGAGCATTACAAAAACAACGAAATTAGCAGAATGCTTTTTATTAAATGCATATCTTTCCATTGTGGTGCAAAAGATTAATTATTCTATATGTTTGTATGGAATATTATGTGAGCCGTTTATTTTGAAAGTGGCCTAAGTCCATTTGTCAGTTATTTCCGGTTGCCCGTGGTTACATGTACAACTTCAGGTTATTTATCAATAAAGCATTTGAGGTTACTTATATTCCGAGCAAATACGATAATTCTGGACACATAAGTTTTCAGAGTTAATTCAATAATTGAGCCGTTCATTTTGAAAGTGGCCTAAGTCCATTTACACTTAAATGAAGATATTTATTATTGATAATGTCCGAAGGCAGTGATGAAGGTAATTTTAATTAATTAGTATTCAACAAGTTAACCTCAGTTTTTGAACAATTGCATTAGTTGAATAATCAGTACGTTTAATTAATGCAGTAAAACAAAATTTACGGAATATACATACGTACTTACAATTAAATATAAAACTTAAAATTAAATATTAAATATTAGAAAAAATTATTTCACCCATGGGGAAGAACAAAACGACAAGACCATTCAGTTCAGATAGTGAAGAAGAATTAGTAACTAATGATTTCAAAGAAAACCGAAAAAGAAAGAGAATTATAGAACAATATTCGTCTTCAGGGCATGAAGATACAGATAACAATGGAGAAAAGATTGATGAAACATACATCCAAAAAGTGCGAAAGATTAAACGGAATTCAGGAAAAAGATATTGTACTCAAACCGGAAATACTGTACCTTCAAAAGTTTTCCAGAACAAAGATTGCCGTTGTCGAAAAGCTTGCATAAAAAATTACGAAGAAGAAGAAAGAAAGAATATTTTTGAGAAGTTTTGGTATTTGGGAGATTTTAATAAACAAAATGTATTGCTTTACGAAGCTACCGAGCGCAAAACTGTGAAATGCAGACGTTAAAAAATGGAAAAGGTTCGCCAAGAAATTGGAGTTTTAGGTATTTGTTAAATTCTAAAAACGGAAAAGTTCCCGCCTGTAAAAAATTCTTTTTGGATACCTTTAAAGTAAGTGAAGGATGCTTAAAACGTGTACTAAACTCTGCAAATGGAGGAAATGATTTACGTGGGCGTATGGTTGGATCATCAAGAACAATTTCTGAGGAAAAGAAAAAGCACGTTCAAAATCATATTAAGAGTTTTCCTAAATGTGAATCCCATTATACCCGATCTCATAATCCTAATAGAAGATATCTACATCCTGATCTAACTTTTAGGAAAATGTTTAATTTATACGAGCTTCATTGCAAGGAAAATAAAATAAAAGCCGTTAATGAGTGGACTTACAGAAAAATATTCAAAAAAGGTTTTGATTTACATTTCCACCAACCGCGCAAAGATACACGTCAAAAATGCGACTTATTAAAAATCAAAATTAAAGCAACGAATGATGATGAAGAAAAGAATAAACTTACAGAAGAACACGATGTTCATTTAAGACTAGCAGAATCAGCTAGGAAGTCACTAAAACAAGATCAGGAACAAGTATCACGTAATTCAGATTATTATTTCGCTTTTTCGTTCGACTTGCAAAAAGCATTACCTTATCCAAAGTTGACTACTTCACTAGCATATTATAAACGCAATATGTACTTCTAAATTTGGGTATTCACAATTTTCATAACGATAATGTTAACATGTACGTTTGGGATGAAACTATTGCATCAAGAGGTGCTCAAGAAATAGCTTCATGCATCCTAAAACATGTTAAAAATTTAAAAAGTGAAAGACACATTATAGCTTACAGTGACATGTGTGCAGGGCAAAATAGAAACATTAAAGTAGCTTTAATGTGGCTAAAAATTGTCCAAACTGTTGAATATAATGTGGAAATCATAGATCACAAATTTTTAATATCAGGACATTCGTTTTTCATTTACCAAATGATAGAGATTTTGGCGTGGTAGAAATGTCATTAAAAAAAAAAATTTACTGTTTGTCCCCCAAAGATTATTACAATATTATCAAAAAGTGTCGGAAAGGTAATAACTTTATTGTAAATGAAATGAAACAAGAAGATTTTGTATCAACAAAATTATTAGAAGACGCAATTTTTAAAAGGGTAAAGAATTCTAACGGAGAATCAATAAACTGGTTAAAAATATGTAGGATGCGTTTTGTCAGAAATGAACCGCATAAAATTTTCTATAAGACATCAATGAATGAGAATGAAAATTTTCAAGTCCTGAATTTATTACCACGTCGCGTCGGGGTAGACCAAGAAAGTTCGAAAATATTGTATTGACACCACTGTATAAAAATGTCAGACAAATTACAACAGCAAAATTCAAGGACATAATTGACCTATTACGATATATACCACCGGAACATCATGATTTCTTCAAATCCCTTTCACACACACAAAATGTAGATGAGTAGTAAATTGTTTTGTAATTTATGTTCGTACGTTGTAATTTATGTTTGTAAATTTGTACGTTATGTGGTTAAAAAATGTTTTGAATCGCATAAATTATGCTTTTGAAGTGTTGTAAAGATATGTAAAATAAATTGAGTATTGTTTTTTTTTCAATTTGAAGTATCTTAAATTATGTTGAATGGACTTGGGCTCCTTCAAATTTTATAACGAATCTGGTTGTTAATTTTGAAAGTGGCCTAACTCCATTCTTAGTAAGAAAACGCATATTATTCACTTAATAATTGCCATTATTTTAATAGGAACTATAAATTTAACACCTTTAGATACACTTAAGCAGTATGACTCATTAGTATCCTGTACGTATATTTTTAATTGCATTGAAACACAAACCCTTAAATATCTCAATTCAAGTATAAATGGACTTAGGCCACTTTCAAAATAAACGGCTCATGTATATTTTATTATATATATTTGTGAAATATCATTATGTACGTTTACACTTTAGCATTATAGGTGGATTTAAGGTTTAGGCTATATCTTAAAACTTAGAATTAGGTATTTTCTTTTAATCTGTTGTCTACATTTTTTGTTCGTCAATAAAATCAAACTTATAAACCACGTTTATTACTTATTAACCAAGACCCAATTTACACGTCTATATCAGGTAGCTGACATTTATGGGAGACAATTTACCTATTATTTAGGGTCCAGTTTTATTTCGGGAGATTATTTACACGTACTCCGTTAATTTTTAGAGATTTGTTTGGGTTCAGTTTTTGTCAGGTTAATTTTTTTTTAAGGGCACGTAAGAGCACATGAGAGAACAGAAGTGAAAAAAGTTGAGTAAAAAACACCTACAGTTACGTGTCCTAGGTGTTCTAGTTTTTTGCTCTTTATTTTATTCACTATTTCAGTTGTTTTATTTAAGCGCTGTAAAAGTGATTCACTGGTTATTCGGTCATTCCACTTGATTTTCAACATCCTTCGGAAAGTCCACATTTCAAAGGCCGCCAAGCGTCTAAGTAGCGTATCCGTTAACGTCCACTCTTCTATTCCGTATAACAGTACAGGAAAAACATAACATCTAATCATCCTTACGCGGAGGTCTATGTTTAGGTCGTGGCTACATAGAACTTGTTTCATTTTTAAAACGGTTGCACGTGCCTTCACTATTCTACTCTTAACTTCCAAACTTGCGTCCCCTTGGTCGTTAATTATATTATAGTTTCGAGATAGGTTACTTTATCTACTCATTCGAGGTTCGTGCTGTCAATTTTTATTCCATCATCCTCGGCAACACCTTATTTGCTTATGATGAAATATGAGTTTTGCTAGTGTTGAGTCTCAGCTCATAGTCTTTGCATGAGCTCGTTATTTTGTTCATTAGATATTGTAGCTGCTTGTTGCAGTTTGCCAGAATTAACGTATCATCAGCGTATCGGATGTTATTGAACATTGTTTATTACACCGGCGTCAATATACTTTGTGATGGACTCAGTTCTAAATAAAAATGAAATGAATGAAAGTAGTTATGGCAACGCCGCACAGTGATGCCAAATCAAGATTTCGTGGCCAAAAATCGAAAAATCGAAGTTTCAATTTAGGGATAGTTGAGATTCTCAATAGATAGGTTGATACCTCAAGCGCTAGGAATCATGACTACGAGGACCGAATCGCCGACGTTGCTCGCGCGCGGTGCAGCGCGACATAACCATAAGTTCATCAGTTAACGCAGCTCGCACGTCCCACATTTTCGGCGTAACTTGAAATGCGTGTAACTTTTTAATCGTTAAAGATTTTTTTATGATTCCAAATGGAAAAACAAAATAAAGGTGAGTAGAATTAGTACATTATATAGATTTCCATGATATTTGTTTGTTTATTGTTTAATTATTAATATTATAATGTTATTTTTAATACTAAAAAATGTTAGAGAAACAATGTTTAAACATGTAAAAGTAAAATCCTCCACGACCCTCCGCTTTAAAACCAATTGTACATTGTTCTGTAAACATTTTTAAAGAAAAAAAACCAAAAAATAGCTGCCCCATTTTTATATATTACACTTTGTCTGCAATAATGCATAATTTTGTTATAATGCAAGCATTGTGCACTTTATTTTTGGTTGTTTTAATACCTATGTATGACCTACCCATTATACGACTTGTTGCGGACACATGAAAAGTGTTCATACTTTGCGCGCCGCCATTTTTAAATGCTATTTAGGCGGTAAATTTGAATTTAAACAAGTGATTAAAGTAATATAGATATAATTAATTATAAAATATATATTTAGTATCATATAATACTAATTGTTCTCATTACATATTAATGAATAAATAGAATATTTTGAATTGTTTATTAACAATTTTTAAAATATTAAAATTTTATATATTTTTAAATTAATAAAATTTTTTTAAATATTTCTAAATTGTTTAAATATTTTTAAATTTTTATGATTTTCGATTATTTTTAAATTGTTTTAAATTTTCCAATTATCCAAATGTTTTCAAATTTCTCAAATCTTTTAAGTTTTACATTTTCAATTTCAACAATTTTTAAATTTATCAAATTTTGATGTTTACAATATGTATGACAAATTAATTAAATATTGGATTAGTCTTAAAAATGAATTTTATTAAAAAAATTTATTCTGTAAATTTTTAATATTCAATAATGTTTTATAATTATGTACTTTACAGAAACATTGAAAAAAACATTGACAAGAAAAGAAATTTTTGATGTTATCCGTCATCGCTTAAATGAAGAGAATAAAAATTTGTTACCTACAATTGAAGACCATTTAACACAAATAAATGAACAATCGTTCGATTTGTCAGATGAACTAAGAGAAAGTTTGGGACTATTAATTAGTAAGATGAGAACTAAATATCAAGAAAGCAAAAGAACCTACTCACGCTTTTGTTCCAAAAATGAATCCTGGTTAAATGTCGAATTTCACTTTGATAACCCGACCAATACACAACTGAAGCCCGTTACGCCATCGACTAGTAGTGAAATAAGCAAGAGGGGACGTCCATCTCTTTCTTTCAGTGAATCTAGTGAACGGAGTAAACGCAGACGAGCCCAGGATATCAGAAAACAGCACAGCGCGGAAGAATTGGCCTATGCAACGCAAATGAGTTTGCGTGCTAGAGGAAATATTGATGCAGCAAAATTTGTGCAAGACGTTTCAGAAGGGAGTCCCAAAAAGGCGATGGCTTATAGAGCGTCACTATGTGATGATCGCGAAAGACAGATGACCAAAGAAGAGGCGCTTTCATTATTTGTTGAAAATAAAATGTCTCAAAGTATGTATAACAATATTCGAGCGAATAGCATAAAACATAACTGTAAATTGTATCCGTCTTATAAATGCGTTTTACAAGCAAAAAAAGAATGCTACCCTCCCGCTTCAGATATGTGTATTACTGAATCCAGCACCGAAGTTAAATTACAGAGTTTGTTAGACCACACTACACAGCGAATACTGCTAGTTCAAAACGACGTTGTAAGTAGCCTCACTAAGAATGATGCTTTAAGTTTAACGTTAATGTGTAAGTGGGGGTTAGATGGAACATCCGGACAGAGCAATTTCAAACAAAAATTTCAAAGTGACACTGACAAAAGTGACTCGAGTATTTTTTTTACCTCGTTTGTACCACTTCAAATTTTATATTTAGATGAAAGCACAGGTAAGCAAAAAATTGTTTGGAAAAATCCTCGAACTTCTTCGATTTTGTCGGCCAATCAAAATTGAATTTTTGCATGAAACTGTTGAAAATACAAAACATCAAGTTGATTATATTGTTGAACAGCAGCAAAATCTCATTCCTTACGAAACAATTGTTGACGGAAAACAAGTGACAGTAACTTAAAAATTAACATTAACTATGGTTGATGGTAAAGTTTGCAATTCTTTGACAGACACATCTTCTAGTCAAAGGTGCTACATTTGCCAATGTACTTCAAAACAATTTAACAATATTGATGAAATACTTAAAAAACCAATCAAGGAAGAAAATTTGCAGTTCGGTATATCATCTTTACATGCCTGGATTCGTTTTTTCGAGTGCCTTTTGCACCTTTCTTACAAATTAGAAGTCAAAAAATGGCAAAATCGCGGTGAAGATAAAGATAAGATCCAAAATCGAAAACAAAATATTCAGAAAGGTTTTCGTCAGCAATTAGGACTCTTGATAGATATGCCGAAACAAGGTTTTGGAAGTACAAACGATGGTAACACTGCGCGACGTTTGTTTGAAAATTCGAAAATTTCTGCCACAATAACCGGAATAAATGAGGATTTATTAAAACGGTTTCACATTATTTTGCAGGTTATTTCATCGGGTTTTGAAATCGATGTGCCTAAGTATAAAGAATACTGCTTAGAAACTGCTCAGTTGTTTGTAGAATTGTACCCATGTTTTTACATGCCTACAACCGTGCATAAATTGTTGATTCACAGTGCACAAATTATTGAGTCATCGCTTTTGCCAATTGGACAAATCTCCGAGGAAGCCCAAGAGTCTTGCAACAAATTAATAAAAAAATATCGGCAAGACTTTGCGCGCAAAACCAGTCGAATTGAAAATATGCAAGACTTTTTTTGCGACTTTTGGTATCCTCGGACCCACTAATATCTAGCGTACGTAAATTACCAATTCGAAAATTCAAAGCGTTAGATCCTCAAGCGATAGAATTACTCAAACCGCCAAGTATCAATTCGCAAATTGAATTTCCAATATGTCAAAGCTCTAGTGAAGAAGGAGGCGAACAATCTGATTCAGAGTATTAAGTGGTTTTTGAATAAAATTTGTACTTTCTTATAATAAAACACAAATTGTAATGTACTCATTTTCTTAACCATTTTGTCAAATTTACAATGATTTTTAAATTTTGGTCCGCCATATTGGATCCGCCATTTTGTTTTTCGAAAAAATATTATCAACTTTGAAATCAGGGACCTAAAAAACATTAATGTACCCATTTTCTAAACCATTTTGACGAATTTAAAGAGTTTTTTAACTTTTAGTCCGCCATTTTGTTTTTCGAAAAAATATTAGCAAATTTGAAATCAGGGACCTAAAAAACCTTAATGTACCCATTTTCTAAACCATTTTGACGAATTTAAAGAGTTTTTAAATTTTGGTCCGCCATATTAGATACGCCATTTTGTTTTTCGAATAAATATTATCAAATTTAAAATCAGGGACCTCAAAAACCTTAATGTACCCATTTTCTAAACCATTTTCACGGGTTTTCGATTTTTAGCCACGAAATCTTGATTTGGCATCACTGTGCGCCGCCCGGCTTTGTTAGGAAGCGTGCCTTTTGACTCAAAAATATACGAGATTGGACGGGAATCCATAGCGTCGAAGAGTTATTCCGAGTTGCAGGGAACAAGGATGCATATACCAGAATAATAGCCAACGTCAAAGGGACCTTATATGAGACATATAAGAAGTTACGGCAACTTATTAAGTCGCAATAATATCCAAAGACCTTACGAGGGCTGTATGATAAGTACTTGACCTTCGCCATTGATGGCGCTACTACTGCTTAAATAATCTGGGGGCACGGCAGTGCCCCCGCCAAATCGAGTAGAAAGCACAGCCGTACCATCCTTTTCTCGAAGCCACTCACGGCACTTTCGACCCCCCTGTAACTTCGTTGTGGATAAAGCTAGAAGCTTGAATTTTCAGTGACCAAGAGGACATACTATACTAGCTACATTCCTAAATTACCTACTATTTATACCTTATAGTTTACGAACTATCGCCAGTCGAAGTTCTTTAATTTTGTCACTGACACACTCACCGATCATCAAAATTCTAAGGTACTTCTAGCAGACACATAAACTTTAAATTTTGAATTTAGTTAGTGTTTAGCCTATAAAGGAAAGAAAAGCAGAAACATCTCGAAATTTCAGTCCCGTTTTCTAAATTGTACAGTCACTTAAGCCAAAAAAGAGGGTCAACCTCGGAATGAGAGATAATAGCTGTAAACTTGTATAAACCTTTATTTTGGCATTCTAAAAGTCGTCTCAAAAGTCTCATAAAATCTCGTGTCCGCATCTTAAGATATTCAAAGGTCACAAAAATCGGTTTTTCACAAATATCTCGCTTCCTATGGTTTCAATGATATTTGCATTTATTATGAAAATTGTAGAGCATAAAATTCTCTACAAATTTTGTTTTAAACATTTTTTTTATACGCGTAACCGTTTTTAAGATAGAGCGCCAAGCGCTCAGCCATAGATAACATAATGCAAGGTCAAGCGCGAGTCCCGGTAAATAATACGTCCTATAAAGTTCATTAATCACTAAAAAATCCATAATTATGAATAATTTGTATTATTTATTAATTAATATATTATATTTAATAATATTTTTCATTTATCAAATATATTCGTTTAATAATACTTACCTAGTTTGTGTAATTAAAAAATTGTTAAGTGAAATACTTTAAGTATATTTTAATTATAAAAAAGTGTGAAGATGATGCTACCACGACAGCATGGCTAGAAGAGAATATAGTTATTAAAATAGGAGCAAAAGTCATGTTAGGACGAAATATTGACGTGAGTCTTAGCTTAGTCAACGGTTCTATCGATATAGTACAAGGAGTAAAGGTTGATCCTGAAAATACAAATAAAATAAAAAAAAATACATATTACATTTAATAATGAACATCTTTACAGTCAAAACTAACTAAACTTACTTCACCGTCAAAATTAAATTTGAAATTATGTATTTTAAATAGTAGATTATTCTTATGTGATTATACTTTATTCATAAGTGCACTGTTTAGACTTACTTAGCAATCGAAATAGTAGATTATTCTTATGTGATTATGTTGCCCTGCGATTGCCAAGTCATTATATTTATTATAGAAGTAAAGATGTCTAATATTGATACGGTCACTATAAATGTTGGTAGGTAACTAATTAGATAACAATTTATGACAAAGTTGTTAAACAGGTGCTTCCATAGATACTAACTAAAATAACTGACTTGGTTTTACATAAGATCTCACAACTTTTTGTCGTGGAAGGACTGCGTTTGCGAGACTTGACATTTTTTTACATTTTATGTTTTTGATGGGATTATATTTTTAGGAAACATAACTTTTCACAAGTATCCTGTCAAATTTTTAAATCGCTGCGTGATTTAGTTTGTGAGTGGCAGCCATTTAAATAGAGCAACTTTTGTGATTTTACGACAATAAAAAACATTGACTATCGAGCAATGATAAAATATTTGTTTATGAAAAAGAAAACGAGTGATGACATAATAGAGGAACTCAGCGAAGTTTATGAGGACTCTGCACCTTCGTTATCCACCATAAAATATTGGACAGCTAAATTCAAACGCAGCCCTACAAGCATTTTTGATGAAGAATGTCCAAGTCGTCCAAGTGAGGTCACCACATTAGAAATTATTAAAAAAATCCACCATATAGTGATAAGTGATCGGAAAGTGAAATTGCGTGAGATTGCTGAGACTGTGAGCATCGCAATTGAACGGGTGCAGGATATTTTAACAACTCATTTGAATATGAGAAAGCTTTCCGCGAAATGGGTGCCGTGATTTCTCACAATTGATAATAAACACGAACCTTAAAAGACTGTTTGGCGATGTTAAAACGTAATCGGAATGATTTTTTGGCGTCGATTCGTAACTGTTGATGAAATATGGATACTTCACAGTGTACCAGAGACCAAAGAACAGTCCAAATAGTGGGTTTTCCGTAGCGGACCGGCGCCAAAGCAGGCTAAAGCAACGTTATCTGCCAACACATTCTTTTTCAGCAAGACAATGCACGCGTGCACCCTTGTGTCATCGCCATGGCAAAATTTCATGAGATAGGATACAAAATGTTTCCACATCCACCATATTGGCCAGCCCCCCGCGATTATTTTCTATTTCCGAATATGAAAAAATTTGGTTCAAACGACGAGGTGATTGCTGAAACAAACGCCTGTTTTGAAGGGTTGGAGAAATCATATTTTTTAAAAGGGATACAAATGACAGAAAAACTAAATGTATCGAACTAAAAGGAGACTATGTTGAAAAATAAAATAAATTTTACACATAAAAATGTTTTTTTCTTGTCAAGGCCATACAACCCTAGTATATTTATTAGATCGTCTGTATATCGTACTGTAGATATAACAAAAATAACAAACAGGAAACTCTTTATAAGTATGAATTAGTTATGTAATCCTAAAAATTAAACAGAGTTGGAAATTGTATATATTAAAACCGAACATTATAATTTTAAACACGAGCAAAATCTGCACATTTTTTAAATTATTCTTCATCCACTTCAAACCTAAAATTGACAATTCCTTTTAATCCTCCAGTAATAATATCTCCTTTTTTTACTGGACCCATTCCTGCAGGCGATCCAGTAATAATCAAGTCACCTGGTTCCAAGGTAAAATATTTTGATAAATAGGAAATTAGGTAAGGAACTCGAAAAACCAAATCACTTGTGTTGGCTGAAAATAAAAGCAATATTAGATAGAGTATATTAAGTTTTTTGTGCTCAAACACGAAAAAACGTACGTTACATTGTTGGAAATAAAAATGTAATTACAATGTATTTAAACTATTTTATTTTAATATCATTTGAGGTATGGGATCTGTTTCTGGGCTTGCTGCTCTCGAGTTCACTTTAGTTCTGTTTTTGTATTGGAAAAGAGAGCTATTAGATATATTTCAGGAGCGGGGTTGCGAGAGTCATGTCGACCATCGTTTCCGAACTTAGGGATTCTTACTCTTTGTGCCCTATTTGTCCTGGAAACTGCTATCGTGATCTTTAAAAAACATCGTCTTGAGGCAATGCCAGTCAGCCGGCACGGCACTAGGCGAGCGTTCGTCCTGCCATTGCCGGCCCCGAAATCGGAGCTGATCAAATCTGCAATTGTTTATAATGGCAAAAAAATATTTAATCATCTGCCTCTCAAATTGAGAAGAATTGCGAGAGTGTCTTTAGACGAAAGACTAGAGCGCTACTTATAAAAAAGGCGTACTATGCACTTGAGGAATTCTACAATGATAGACTGGAATAAGCATATAACAGTAGTTGAGTGGTTGGCATTTGGGTTGACTTATGTGTAATTTTTAATTTCTTTTGTTTTGTATTTGCTGTATTGACTACTAATCTTGTTCTGTTTCTTTATGTTTTCTTTCTTTAAATTTGTGTTTATTAATATAATAATAATTTAAGTTAAGCTTGCTTTGTCCACAAATACGTTGTATTTTAGGACAATAAAACATATTTCTATTCTATTCTATGATTTATAAAAATTAACTAAATATTATCATACGGATGTCTTATGTATGAATAATATTTGTAAATATCATTTACAAATAAATAAATAATTCAAATTTCTTAATAATTATAATATTTATAAATAATTAATTTTATAAACTGTTGACACACCACAGTTAACATAGCGTTCTCCTACATACGGATGGGCGCTACGCGCTCTATCTTGAAAGTTGAAAGTTAAATATATAAAAATATCAAGACCAAATTTGTAGAGAATTTTATGCTCTATAAGTTTTGTAATAGCTTCCAATATCAATCGAAGCATAGGAAACAAGATATTTACAAAAAAAAGGATTTTCTCGTCTTTTAACCTTGAATATCTTGGCACGAGATTCTATGAGACCCTTGAGCTAACTTTTAGAATGTCAAAACAAAGATTTATGCAAATTTTCAGCTTTTTAACTTTCATTCCGAGGTTTACCTTTTTTGCACCGTATATTACTCCATAAGATAGGTTCATTTGAATATGCACCGGGGCCATATTGTATATTAAACATGTTTAAAAAAATGCAAATTCTCATCACGAGATAATGTAATGGAATATCCGAATTAAAAGTCATTCTCGTTTACCGTATATGCCAATGGAAGAGGATATGATATACACTTTATATTTTCACACAATATGATCTAATATGATAGGCCTCAATTCAAAAGTAAAAGTATTTCAGTCAATTCATTTCAAAAATCCTTTTTTAACCATGGTATTGTTGCAGTGGACTATGGCTATTCACCATATATACCGATATATAGAATTAAGATATACATTTTTCCATTTTACTTGAGATAATCTAACACAATAACCGCCATTTGAAAATTTGAATCTGCCAAATACTAATTTAATATCTCAAATTGAAAAGCAAGACATTTTATAAATTGTTAGAAAAATTTGCTAAAGATTCACTTGTAACATGTAATAGTATTGATAATAAGATTTAAAAAAAAAAGAGAAAAATTATTACGCGATTAGAAGAAAGAAAGTATGTAAGGCGAAGATTAAGAAAAACCAGCAAAAGAAAACTAAAAACACTGGATCCTGGACTCCTCCCACTGCAACCTTTGCAAGGACTAGTTCTCCTTCAAATGAAGCTAACCAACTTATTGCCTTTTTAAGGCGGAGTTAACTAAAAAAGATACTGAGCTAGATAAAAAAAATCAAGAGATATTTACTCTCAGAAAGGAATTGAAAAAACTACGTACGATGATATGGGAAACAAGTTTTTGCAAAATGATAGTATAAACCAAGATTCCGACACGGTAATCAATTCTGGATCAGATGTCTCTCTCAGGTGATGACAGTTCAAACAAGATGAAGAAGCGCTCTAATAATCCCCAAAAGGAAGCAAAAAAACGAGGAATAAGGTGAGGTAAGAAATGTTGCCGAGGCATCTGAAAAGCAGCAGCGTCAGGTTGCAACAACGGGAGCATCGAGGAACTCATCACCTGAAGGACCGAACTGAAAACAGGTGGGACAGCAGCAGCAACGAGAAAGGCAGTAGTAGCAGCGTTCTAGAAGTGATATAACCTGTGCCCTTTCTAAGCCTGTAAAACCAAAAACTGGCTTTGGCAGTCAGCAGTCGGCAAAGTCGCGAGTACCACCGCGACACGCGACAAATAGCGTTACAACAAACAGTCGTAAAATGGTTCTGCAAGAATGGGCAACCCATGCTATGATTTAAACCCATGATTAGCTTACCAAAGACTAACAAATGTATCTTCTAGATTAAGGAAATTAAATTAAACAGTGTTGAAGTGGAGTAGCCGAAGACAAAATCAAAATCCACTTAGTGTAAGTAAGTGCCAGTTTATACAGGAAATTTGAAAAACAGTCATTAAGTCTACAATATTAAGGTTTTCCAAAATATTAAATATAACGTATTTACTGACGAAATTTTTTAACAGTTGTACTTTCTTATATTTGCAGCTGTCAACATTGAAACTTGTTACAATTCCATTAAAACCGTACAAGTGAAAAATTAGGTCAAGTTCTTTTTTAGCTGTTGTTTAAGAATCTAAATAAGACGTCAAATTCTGTTACCGTCCGAAACCTGGAAAATGAAATTTAGAATTTAACTTCGGAAATAAACTTAATATAGTATCAGCGCGTCAGGTCTTTTTCCAGTTTAATTATTATTATCTGTAAAATAAAATACTTGACAATATGACTAATTATTTTGAAAAGGTGTAGGCTTTTTATAATTTATGATACACCTGATTACAAACTATGCCTACAACATACAGATAAAAAAAATTAGTATCGCTACAGTAATATTTGTCATCTGAAATGTATTTTTTGGATTCAGTCGTCCTTAGCATGGATCCTATTATTACTAAACCTAAGTAATAATTATTATATAAGGGTAGATTGACAAGTCTGGTAAATTTCTACGAAATAGCGGGAAATTTTGTTATGCGGCACGACTGTTGGTAGACGTGATTCTGGTAACGATTGTGTTCAAAGTTTCGAGCAGATGCAATAGGCAGTTGTTTGTTGGCAGCTATCGTAAGTATTACACGTTTCGTAAAAATGGACAAAGCTGAGTATCGTGTGGTGATAAAACATTTTTTATTTAAAAAAGTAGACTGACTCAAGACCATTCATTACCGTATAAACGAATTTAAACGTGGCCGACGATGATACACGTTCAGGGCGCCCAACGGAGGTTTCTTCTGAAGAAATAGTCGCTGGAATCTTCTCTTCTTCTTCTTCTTCATAGCCTTTTTACATCCATTGTCGGACATAGGCCTCCCCTTTAGTTCTCCACTTATCTCGGTCCTGCGCTTCTCGAATCCACGCTAGGCCGCTGTAAGTTTTAGATCGTCTTTCCATCTGGTCTGAGGTCTGCCCCTTGATTTCTTTCCCAACCAGGGTCTCCAATCCTGCATCTTCCTATTTCAACGATTGTCCGATTGTCGCATTGTATGTCCAGCCCATCTCCATTTTAGGCTTGCTATATGTTCTTTTACATCTATTAGTTTAGTTTTTTTCCCTAATATATTCGTTTCGTATCCTATCTTTATGTTATATTCAATATCTGGCGCTGGAATCTATGGTATCTCATATGAACGGGTACATAATATCCTGCGTGAAGTTAAAAAAAATCCAAAAAGCTGAGTGCACGATGGATGTCGCCTTTGTTGGCTCCAGACCAAAAACGCGCGACAAAGGACATTTCAAACTCGGGTTTGGAAAAGTTGGAGCGTAATCCGAAGGACTTCTGTTTTTCGACTGTAGACGAAACGTGAATTCACCATGACATTTCATAGACAAAACGGTAGTCAAAACAGTGGGTTGACGAAGGTGAAAGTGCACCGAAAAAAGAGAAAATCGTTTTATCCGCGGGAAAAGAGATGTTTTTTTGGAAATCGCAGGGTATCATCATGATTACCGTTTTGAAAAGGTTAAAACAGTGGCTGGCTCTTATTACGCAACATTATTGAACCGGTTGCTTGGTGAGTTGAAGCAGAAGCGACTAGGATTAGCGTTCAAAAAAGTACTCATTCACCAGAACAATGCGCCTGCTCACATATCGGCTGTTGGAATGGCCAAAGTACACGAGCTAGGCTTCAAAATAGTTCTCACCCACCCAGTTTCTCAGATTTGGACCCAAGTAACTTTTTCTTTCTTCAAAAATTGCACATATTATGCACAGTTTTCAAACTTGTTTGTCTGAGGAAATAAAAAATTGAAACCTCGCTGGACCCAATGAATTAAGTTTAGTGGAGGTAAAGTTGACAAATAATTTTTTGTTTTGCAAAAAAAAGTTATTTACAATAATTTTTACAAATTTTTCAATCTGCTCTCATGGCCAATTCTTTGGGAACTAATCGTTCATCAAACCAAGCTGACTTGAAAGAAGTCATTGTAAACATATAACCCATTAATGAAGCGCTTATGAACATAAAGCGTGTCATCTACTTTGGTTGAGAGGCGAATAAAAACAAAAAAAACATAGCATCTTACCATTTTGCATGTCTTTGCCATTAACGTTTGACCACAAATTAACATTATGAGGATCTGGAATCTTTTCCTTCGGTATAAATTTACTTACTGGGCAAGCCGTATCGAAGGATTTTGCAAGGGTCCAAGAAAGGTCCGGTTTCTAAAAAAAATGCAGTTTGAATTGAGTAAATCAAGAAATGTGAGAGGCGAGAAACGAAAAATTACAACTGCTGTCTACATACAGGATGTTATAGAAATAGCCTATTAAACCTATGTTGTAGAAATAGCCTATTAAACCTATTAAATGGGTGATTCCTTTGGTGAAGCAAAGAAACCTTTTTTGTTAATTCATACATATTTAAAATTTGATTAAGGTCCATTTGTCATTCTCGTATGCTCCTCCACAGATTTCTGAGGCAGAATTAGATCTCCTCTTACACATTTTTGAACAAGTAATTCTTGCTCATAATCGGTCAAACATCATTATCCTAAGAGGTTCTAACATTCTAAGTTTTATCGGTGTGAGTCCTCGAGATCCAGGCACGCGGGTTGCGACTGATTTTATCCTGGCAAACAATTTTTGATATAGTTATTTCAAAAACCAACTATGTGGTTTCACATGACGCAGGTTCATTCGTTAGGGGGGGATCTTCCTCCTGATGATAAGTTTTCTGTTCATAATAGCTTTAACTATGTTCCTTTTGTTTTCAAAAAACCAAACATTATAAGGTTATATAACGAGCTAATTATGATGGACTGGAACTTTATGGACAATATGACAGATGTGAATAAATATATATAATATCTTATACTACAATATATACTTTACTTGATAAAATTCTTCATAGGTATGGCAAGATTAATCGCCTACTGGTATACCTTTTAAAACGAAAATTATATTATCGTAAAAAACTCAAATCAACCAGACAGTATCGTTATCAAAAATTTTTTGAATTCTCATGATGCTGTGCTCACAGACTACCCGAAAGAAAGGTAAAACCATCATTGCGGAGTATGATGCTTCACTACTGGGCCAATTAAAGGATGTTATTTAGGCGAAAACGTCCACATTTTCCAAAAAAGGTACTGATTTTCGTGTTCCGTATGGAACACTTATAAGATTTCGGTCTTCGTCTGTCTGTTCATCTGTCTGTCACACCCGATTTTCTCCGAAACTATTTGACAAAGAAAGTTGAAATGTGGCACTAATATAGGAATTGCCGGCCTCATCAGTGCCATATAGTAATACTTGCGCACACTTTTTTTCGTATTGTAATTACAAAAAATCGCTGCCCCCCCCTCGAAAAGTACTAATCAAAAAAATTTGAAAAAATTCTGGAAAATTCTCCACAGGGTGTAGATTGAATAAGGCGTGCATTACCCGTAAAAATTTATCTGGTATATGAAAAAAACAAAAATTTCAGGGGCATCAGTTTTCAGGAAAGATCGGAAAAAAACTTTGTTGAAAACTTATCTGGGACGGGTTTTGTGAAGTCATTGATCATTTTATACCTCTGTAACAAAATTATTTATTTTAAAAGCAATCAACGTACGGAACACTAATTGCTCAAGTCCAACTTGCACTTAACCGGTTTTTCATCATGATAATGCACCTTCACACACGTCTCCAATGGTGGCTGTAAAACTGCACGACCTTCGCGTCGAAGTGGTTCTACATCCACCGTATTCGCTAGATTTGGCTCCCAGTGATTACTTCTTGTTTCCAAACCTGAAGATTCACCTCGAATGATGAGTTTAAAGCTGAGACAAACGCTTATTTTACAAAATTGGATAAATCCCATTATAATGAGGGTAATGAGGTGAACATGTAGAAAAAAGAAATCTGTTTAATTTTGCGTTTTCTTAGGACGAGAACTTTTGGAGCAATCGTCATAAAGTACAAAGGTGAACCAAGTTACCTTATCAATATTAAAACAAACAATTAAAAGAATTTTCGGAGCAATACAAGGTATGTCGTTCATTTATTATAGCATTATAAAGAATCCTAAGTAAATAAGTAACAGAGTTGGCAATAATTAAGCTTAATGTAGAATCTATTCAAATTTGCCGAGATCCTTTTGGAATGTTAAGGTAATGCAAATTTCAAAAGAGAGCATTACCACGTAGTATTATCATTAAGAAAGTTGTCAGTCAAAATGAGAACTTATATTTTATAACAATTTAAAAGCACTCCTCTCAATGCCAATTTATATTTGTTTTAGGGTATTCTTAAGAATTTTAAAAATGGTGTCTTATAATAAATTAACTCATTCCTTATTTTTCCAATTTATAATTTAAAATTACGCAAGTCAAATAGGATCCATTTTTGTGTATACTTATTTTCAATACTTTTGAAACTATTGATTAGTTTAAGTTAGTTTATCTGATCACATAGTAAAAAATTCCTGTATGCTTGTTTAAATCATTTGAATTAACGACAATTAAACATAAGATTTACAAAACTGAAGAAGTGTCCTGGCTTTTTCGATGTATAAAGAAAAAGTAACGCCACCTTGGGACCTTCAATATTGCTAAGTCAAAGCCACAGATTAAATGTTGTAACTCGATGAATCAACAGTCTTCGGTAACAGCTTGAACTGTGTGTGTCTTGGGGACTCCACAGATGTCGTGCAACAGCAAAGTTTTATTTTTCAATGAAGTCGGAAGTTTTCCCCTAAATGCTCGCTTTTGGTTTAAGATCGCATTTTTGTAAATCTGTTCATTAATTATGGACTCTTTTTCGATATATTTAATAAGAAAAATTACTTTACAGTGCCGGTCACCATCAACTCTTCAGAAGAGTTTTCGTCTTCTTTGGAAGAAGAAAGCCCCTATGAACTGAATGTGTCTACTTCTGCTTCGTTGTAGGATCCCAAGCGAACACTCAAATCTCATGCCTGGGGCAATTCCCGCCCCTTCTATAAAGGGGCGAAATATTCTTGAGAAAGTTCTTTTCCCGCCAGTTTGCGCTCTGGTATAATGAGTTTAGAAATCTATTTAGCAGAAACTTTTTCTATCCTTAAATCTGCGTAAATAATCTTGGAAATTATAGGTTCGGATATGCCATCTTCTCTAGCAAGCGCTGAAATCTCAATTCGTCAAACTAACGAAGGTAAATACTTAAACACCTAACGGTTTCCTCTGTTTTCCCTTTTAGGTAGATCACTTTAACAAAATACTCTCATAATTAAATTTTTAATTTTTTAAGCCATCGTACAATTTTGTGTCTTTTAACTAAAATATTTTAAACCTGGTAAAGAATTGGTAATTTTCTAAAATTATGGTTTCATCGTAAACAAATAAGAATTTTTAGAAGACAATTTTAATCGTACTTTTAATTAATCACGATTAAAATATGTTTGACATTTATGTTTGTGTTATAATCTAAAATAAATCACTTGGGAATATTTAGAATGCTTAGCTATCTTCACATACATATCTCTCTATTTGTTGTACTGCATTGACGTTACTTGATAGAGATCCATAATAACAAGGAACGAAAATTTAAACAACTGTTTAAGATCATCACTAATGTTTATTGTATTAGAGCTGATAATTGTTTTGTTAATAAGTGTAACGTCACCAACAGATTACACAAAAAATAATACAAATTACTCAGACCATGTTTTCTACAACAAATTTGTCAATCTAACAGATGTTAACTTTGCAGATCAAAAAATTCAGTTATTAGAAAAAGGTTTCCAATATAATTTACCAATTAAAGATTGTACTAAAACTAAAAATATTTAGATGCAGCATGTGAAACAGCGTGCAATAATTCACTAGATGTTACGAACAAACATAATTGCTAAAATATTACACACAGAAAAGTTTTAATTTCTATAATGAATATAAGATTGCTAGCCAAATAAAAAATAAAAGAAAAGAACATAAAGGCAAAACTGTAATAGCAATAAAAGAACATACCTACATTGAAAACAGAATGGATTTTTCATATCAATCAACTTCGATTCAACAATAAATTTCCAAAAATTAATTAAAGATGTGTTAAAAGATCTAAGGATTTTCACAGATAATGAAATATTCAGACTCATTTCGATAAACCTTCAAGTTTCAAAATTGTATTCTTTTATCAAATTACATATAAATAACTCACCAATTCGCCCAGTAGTTTCTTACATAACAGCTCCAGCTTTTCCTTTATCAAATAAATTGATAGAGGTTTTGACAAAATATTGTAAATTCACACCTAAATATAGTACAAAAGTAGTAATGAATTAATATCAAAAATTCATCCATTAACTCTACCAAGTAATTCCAAATTTATATTCTTTGACCTACATAACCTTTTTCCAAGCATACCATCGTTAGACGCTATAATTTTGGTTCAAAGATTACTGAATTTAAATAATGTTAACCCAATAGTAAAACAAGAAATATTAGACATCTTAACATTGTGCTTACACCAGGATTATTTCGAATTTAAGGATAGGATTTATGTAAGTAGAAAAGGTTTAATAATGAGAAAGCCTCTTAGTCCAATTTTATCTAAAATTTTCATGGACAATCTAGAACAATAAATCAGTAAGTAATTCTGATCTAATTAAAAATTTCTTTTATTGGTACCGTTCTGTAGATGACATATTGACATAGTTTATCGATACAGATCAACAATTAAAACTATTTCTAGATTATATTAATCAATAACATTACTTTTACAACAGAAATAGAAACAAATAAATCGATTAATTTTCTAGATTTTAAAATATCAAACAAAATTAATCAACATGATTTTGAAATCTATATATATATATATATATATATATATATATATATATATATATTTATATATATATATATATATATATATCAATCGGTTTTATAACGTCTTCCGTCTTCCGATGCCTAATTTCCACTCCTCCCGGTTTCTCCATCCCTCCTCCTCCAGATCTCTCTCTAGTACTTCCTTGTCTCCAGCTTTGGCGTGGTCTTCCTCGTTTTCTTTTTCCATGAGGGGTTCCAATTTAAAATCTTTTTAGGTAGTCGGTTCTGATTTCGTCCACTATATCGTGCTTCATTTCTAAAGCTCGCCTTATCGTGTCATTTGGTATGCGGTCTTTTCTGGATTTTCTGGCTGCTCGTCTCCAGAAATCCATTTCTGTAGCTTTTAGTATTTTTTCTGTTCTTTCCTTTAATGGCCACACCTGGGAGCTGTAAGTTATTTTACTTTTCACTATTGAGTTGTAAATTCTCTTCTTATTTTCAATGGTTATGTTTTTGTCCCATAGTATATTATTAAGCATTGCAATCGCTTTTCTTCCTTGGATATTCCTCTCGAATATTGCTTCTTCCAGTGTTCCGTCCCTAGATATTCTCATTCCCAAATACTTATAACTGGCACAGTGTTTGATGGTGTGTCCTGTGGCCAGTTTCAAGTTCTGCTGTTATCCTCCGACGCACATGTACTCGGTCTTTTTAATATTGACTTCTAGGCCCCATTTTTCATATTACTCCATAAGTTTTCGTGTCATGTATTCCATATCATCGATGTCCTGAGCAACTACCACCTGGTCATCTGCGAATGATAGCGTGTACAATGTAGTATCGTCATCCAGTGGTAATCCCATACTGCTGCATTTCCTTTTCCAGTTCTTCAGTGCACTCTCCAAATAGATTTTAAATAGCGTTGAGGATATACAGCAGCCCTGTTTGAGACCCTTTGTGACCGGGAACCCTGTTGTTATACCATATTTGGTTTACACACTACTTCTTGCGTCTTGGTATAAGGATTTTACGGCTTTAATTATTTCGGTGCTTACATTACTCTGTTGTAGTGTTTCCCACAATCTCATTAGGGGCACGCTGTCGTAGGCCTTTTTTAAATCAACAAACAAGACATGGACTTCCTGATCAAATGCGGTTTTCTTTTCTAGGATTTGTGTCAATGAGAAGAGATAGTCTATTGTGGATCTTCCTGGTCTAAAGCCTGCCTGTTCTTCAGCTTCTACGTCCGCGTATTCCGTTTCTATTCTATTTTTAAGTATTTTTCCGTATATTCTGCTAATAGATCCCGTAACCGTTATTCCCCTATAGTTATCGCAATTATTTTTGTCTCCATTCTTATTTATTGTTGATATGTATGATATTTTCCATTCCTCAGGTACTTCTGATGTGTTAATGCATCTTTGGAATAAGTTCCTCAAAGCGCTAAATAGCTTTTCAGTTCCGTATTTTACTCTGGGATGTTTCCTGGTCCTGGAGCTCTACCATTTTTTAGCGTTTAACATACTTCTTTAAATTCTGATGTTGTTATCCTTATTGGGGATCCTCGTATAACTATATTTGGGTTTCCATGTTGGGTACTTTTGAGCTCTGGTCTATCTTCTGTTAGCATATTTGTAAAATATTGGTTCCATTTTTCTGGTGTTATTGGTGAGAAGATTTCTCTTTTCCGTTCTGTTCTTATATTTTTAAGAAGTCTCCAGCTTTCTGTGCTTTTTCTTCCTCCTATGTAAGTGTTGAGTCTTGAGCATGTCTTTTCCCATTGGTTGTTCTTTTTGTTACTAATCATTTTGCGTACTCTAGCTTGGGATTCTTTGTATTTTACTTTGTCGTTTGTGCTCTGTAAACGTACATACTCAAGATATAACTATACACGCTAATTCTAAACATCCATTCACACATAAAATTTCGGCTTGTAATAGTTTCATCCATAGACTAATAAATACATCATTAACTGAAGAAAATTTTCTGAAAGAATTAAATATTATAAAACAAATTAGCATAAACAATATGTACAGGAGTGACTTGGTAGATAATGTTTTAATGAAAAAACAATTTAAAAAGCAATAGGACTTGTGTACCCGCATAAATAACTAAAGAAAGGTAAGTTTCATGCACTTACTTATATCGGTAAATTGACGAATAAAATTCAATATTTTTTCCATAAAAATCATCTAAACGTTGCCTTCCGTACCAATAACACCTTAGTTCGACATATTAACAATAATAAAAGTAAAACAAAAAAAGAGTTTACGAATTATGATGTGGCACTTGTAATAAAACCTATATAAGACAAGCAGGCAAATCTTTTCATAAAAGAATAAAGGAACAAAAACAAAGTTATAGAATAAAAAATAACGTACGTATCTCACTACGAAAACATTTAACAGATGAAAACCATACGTTCAACGAAGATTGCAGAATTTTGCACAAGGAAAAGAAGGGGAAATTACTGAATTGTTTAGAGCAGGTAGAGATTAACCAGAAAAAATCATCAGGTTCATTACTCAACAATCAATTTGTATTTAATTTTCATCTTGCTTCAGAAGAACCACACAGTGTAAAAAACAATTATCGGCTCTAATAAAATAAACATAAGTGGTGATGATAAATAGTTGTTTAAATTTTCGGTCCTCGGTATCTATTTGTTCATAATATTTCATTCTAACTATTATGTAAAGGATTTAGTAAATATTTCTCATTATCGTAAACTAAATGGCATTTAGTTAAGAATATACTTACCTAATTTTTAATAAGAATTTTAATATACCGGTAGATGAGGTATACCTAGCAAAGGCATCCTGCGTGTTATTTGCTGACGACTTAAAACTTTATTATGAAATCAGATCGCCTGCTGACTGCCGGATTTTTGCAGAATGATATAGACAACGTTGCAAAATGGGCAATTGGCAATAAGATTTACTTTTAGTGTAAGTAAGTGTACTGTTGTTTCTGATTCTAGAAAACTGAAGTCGATAAAGTTTACATATAATATTGAGAATGTCTCACTTTTGTATGAGGATAAGATAAAGGATTTAGGGGTGATTTTTGATTCCAAATTGACGTTTAACTATCATGTAAGTTATACAGCAAGTAAAGCGAACAAAATGCATAGCCTAATTGTCAGGAGCACAAAAGATTTTAGAAGTACAAATTGCATAAAACAGCTATACATACCCTATGTTAGAAGTATATTAGAATATGCGAGTATAGTATGATGACCCTTTTATAATTGTCACAAGCGAACACTTCAATTGATACAGAATAAAATGATGCGTTACATGCATTATAAACAAACCGGTTCATATAACTCTATGATCTCTGCTACACTGTTGCACGAACGCTATGGGATGGTAACCTTAGAAAAACGTAGAAAACAATATTGCATGCTCTACTTGTACAAAGTAGTGAATGGTCTCATTGATGACCCTGCATTTCTGTCCAACTTATATTTTAGTGTGCCAACGTACACCACAAGAAATTATAGCACTTTCTATATATCAGATGTAGCCCATAATAACCATTACCTGGGATCTCCATTGTATAATGCTTGCATGCTATACAATGGAATCCAGAATAGTGTAGATATATTTAATGATAAGTGCAGTCTTTTCAAAACTAAATTGCGTGCGATGTTTTAAGTGAATGTAGATTATTATGTAATGTTATTTAAATTAAGCTAATTTAAGTTCTAGTACTTTGTAATTGGAAAGTTCTCTGTGATCAATCTGTAAAGTGCAATAAATAAATAAATAAATATGATCAACTCTTTTTAAATTGCCAATATTTAAAAACATTAGTGAAATTATGATTTCGTAAACATGTAATGTTACGAATTTTTGTCATTAATAAAAATATGAATAATGAATCTAGTTTACTCGTCAGGAGCAACTAATTTAGCCTGGTATAAATGTCGCCTAGACTAAAATGAACCTGTTTTAGGATAACACTATATGTATTTGTTATTTATAAAAAAAGACCATAAAAATCCAAACGTTTGTTGTTTTTACTTCATACATATATATATATATATATATATATATATATATATATATATATATATATATATATATATATATATATATATATATATATATATATATATATATATATATATATATATATATATATATATATATATATATATATATGTATGTATATATATATATATATATATATATATATATATATATATATATATATATATATATATATACATACATACATATTTGTCGATCTGTTTTCGGGAACTTTTCTAGCTGAGATAATGACTAAATTTTAAGCATAATCACTGATAGTCAAAAACATAAGGGCATAAAGAGGTTATAGAGGAGTTGTTTCGTATATATCGTATTATATTTATTTTTTAGGGTTCTTAGAGTCGATAAACCTAAAAATTATATTATATTCCCATTATTTTCAGTATATCATGGTCAGCAAATCGGGTGGAGGGAGGTGTTAGAAGGGTGCCTTGTTTATCTCGTGTTATACCTCACTTTCAACGTTCTGCTAACTAAGGAATTTGGAAAATGTGTTATTTTTTCGTTGTTCTCAATATCAATGTCAAGTTTCAGTTCAGTTCTCTAAAGGTCTCCTTCTACTCAACTTATTGTTGTAACTAATATATTATTATAAAGAATCTACTAAAATACCGACTATAGTATTTGGATTAATTTCTTCTTTAGTCTTAGAAAGTCAAGGTCAGTACTTGTTTTGAAACTCCCTATTTGTAAAGAAAGTACTGGATAAATCACTTAACTGATTTTTTTATTACTCTAAACCTTTTTAAAAACCCATTATATTATTCAAATCAGACATATTTCTACAATAGAGAGAACTTATTAGAACAAATTATTCCATGTAACTAATTTAACGCACAAAATGGGCACCATATCATTAATTGAAATCGGAGGCAAAGCATTAATGCGTAGAGTGAGGTCGCATTAAGTGCTATTGCACGACCCTTTTAATACCCACTAAGCGCTTAATAGGTTTTTGTAATTTGTTCAAAATAAGTTTATTTGTATTTAATGGGCAACATTTTTGCACAACGCCCACACAAAAAAAATGAGTAAGTCTACATTATAATATTCTAAATTTATTTGTAATTCAAATCCGATATATACTCTCCACTTTATTTACCCACACTCCACTTTAATTACCCAAAATTTTATTACTTTTATTTCAAGAAAAATTATTTCGAAGAACTTTACAGGTCCACCTCGCTTACCGACACGACTGTTAGCAATTTAAAAGATGAACAAGATAGTATTTTACAGAAATGGATAGGAAATCTTAATTTGGCAAACCTATTCGGTTAAAGCAAGTTTTTAAAAAGCATCGATTGCTTCACTTTCTCTCTGTAAAAAGAAAATAAAACTTAATTTCAACAAGCATTTTTTATCCGAGCTAGTATTATTTTTCTTTTGGCTTCTAACATCAAATACAACTAATAATACTATTAAAAAATTCTTAATTTTAATATTTAGTATCAAATTTTTTAATTGTATCATAAAAGAAAATGGGAAAATCCAAACAAACACCTCAAATAAAGCCTTCAGAAGACACCAATTCGGACCAGCTGCAACTCACGGCCTATCCTTAGGCTGACACGAGCTGCACATTCATGACTTTGATTTCCTCTTACTTCCTCAAACACCGCCAAAACCCAACATTCATGAATTCATTGTAAAACTTAAAATTAAGAAGTTGTGTTAAATAATCATATAAAACAAATTTAAAGACTGCCTTTTAAAAAACGTTTCACAAAACAGTGTTATCGTCTTTGACAAGACTGGTTATAACAGTCGGCAAATAAAGAAAGAACTAAATTTAGCCACCACAAAGTTTAAAATACAACAACAAATCACATGTATTTCGAAAAAAATGACAAAAAAAATTGATTGGGCACCTTAATATCAATAAAAAATATGTTTGCAACAATATGGCAAAAATAGGTCATAATGTTTCCAAATTGCCAACTTTTCCAAATGTTATACATGTAATAAGAAAGGTTGTAAATCAAATCCCAGTATAATGTTGACAAGATTCTGTAAATCATCTTGTTAAAGTTTAACATTTCTACATAATAAATTTAGATTATGACAATGACACCAAACCAGATAAAAATTAATATTAGGGTGTATTTTTCTTTTTTTTTTCTGAAGACAAATCCTTCGATTAATATCCGCCAACCCGAGGCAATCAGCATTAATCGCGTGATAGCATTCAATAATGAAGAGGTTATCTTGTTCTTCAAAAATTATGGCATTATGGAGAAACACCAGTTTACTGCATTACACACAATTTAGATAAGACCGGTATCAGCACCGTGTAAGACCCTGATACAATCATTGCCGAAAATGGACAGAAGAGAGTTGAGTCAGTCACAAGCTACCCAAGGAAAAGAATGTCACCTCAGTTATGGAAAGATCGTTCAAATGAAGCTACTTACCACTGCTCCGAAACTGGCTGGACAAATCAAGATTTATTTTTGATATGGCTCAAACACTTTGTGAAGTTTGCAAAGTCGTCTTCGGCTGAGCCTATTCTTCCCGTCTTAAACAATCATTATAGCCAAATGTCTTTGGATGCATACATATTTTGCCGAGAATTTGTTATGATATCCACTTCCCCGCACACCTCTCAAAGTATGCACCGTATTTCGGAAGGAGTGTGATTGGTTTATGAAAAGCCACGCTTTGCACAAAATTACTCCGTATGATGTGGCTTTTATATTTAACAAAGCCTACTGTAATACGGCTATAATTCAGAAAGGGGTTTCTGAATTTAAAGCGAGAGGATTTCTTGGCTTCAGACTATCTGTTTGGTACCAAAAACGCCACTGTTGCTGCCACGAATGATTCTATAGCAAACCCCATGGATTAAAATCAAGCAAGATCTACCCCTGAGACCAATAATTTGTCAACAACAAGCGGTGACGTATAGAATACCGTATCTGCATCTGAATTTCCAAATACATTTCCCGGGCCTAGCAATGCTTTGACGCCAAGTAATATCATATTGTCTCTAACAGCGACTAATGCTAGTAAGGGTGCAAACAAACAACACTCTGCCATCTTGACAGCAACACCTCTGAAAGCAGATTTAGAAAACAAAGAAAGAAAGAGAAAAGAAAAATTGACGAATTGCAGCAAGAAAACTGACAAGAAAAAGACAAAGACCACCAACAAAAAAAAGACGGACTAAGAATATCAACAAATCAAAAATCGCTTCAGAATTTTCTTTTCCAGATGAAGAAGTTTTGGTTTCCAAAGAGGAAGAAAATTTATTCGAAATCTCCTACGTCAAACTCAAATTCAATACTACTCAGTATATATCACCACTACACCAAACACTTTATTTTTGCACTCGACGCGCGTTTCGCTAACCATGTTAGCTTCATCAGGAGCGATGATTGACTCAGTCAATCATCGCTCCTGTGTTTGGTGTAGTGGTGATATATACTGAGTAGTGTCATTGTGCCAAAGATTCCACATTCCCAACTTAGTCAAATTCAATAAATGAACAAGACCTGGAAAATATTTAGCGACGATGATATTTCTCCAAAAAAGAATGAAAAGAACGAGATTTGGTATAGATGTCGAAGTTGCGGGCAGTGGGCTCATAAAGATTGTAGCGGTATTGATGCCCCTGATAAATACGTATGTGATTATTGTGAGCGCAAACAGAGGATTCTCAAACGTCTTGATTTGTAGCTTTTTATGTACGAACTTTGGGTGAGTTATTTTACTTTTTGAAATAAACATTGCATTACTCTATAATATTGTTTTATTGATTTGTTTTCTTATTTAGTTTGTTTTCGAAGCAAAGCTTACATACTTTTTGACTGACTGATATTATCCCCATTGGTGACCGCCATTTCCCGCAAGTGCCGACAATGGCGGTCAATAAATGGTTTTACAAATGTATGAAAATATGCCAGACTGTACGAAGCTTGGCAATTTAGACGTTATAGATATAACGTGAACTAAATTATCTATAAGAAAGTTCGGTTACTTTTGTCCCAATTCCCAATATTTCGATTCCCGCTTAAGTGATCGCCATTCCCCCATCTTACTCTACCCCACCGGTTATTTTTCTCTTTCTATATCTCTGCAAAAAGAAAATACTATCTTAATTTAAACCTTTTTTTCTTAGTCAAGCTAGTAGCGTATTTTAATTTTCTTTTGGATTCCAATATCAAATACAGTTAACTGTATTATGAAAGAATGCAAAATTTCTATGTTCCCAATCAAATGTTTTAATTATCTCAGAAAAGAAAATGGAAAAATTCAAACAACCACCCCAAAAAATGCCAGTTCAGACCAGTTCGTACTCACACTTATCCTGAAGTATTCCCCCTGAAAATTTATGCTCTTCCTCACATAAAATGCTCAACCGACACAGGCAGCATATTCATAACTCTGACTCTCCATCCTTCTCCAAAGATCGCATATATGATACATCCTTGGATTAGACATAATTCATCCACTTACATTATTAATACTAAGAGGTTGTAAACAACAATATAAAACAAACTTTGTCCTATCTAGACAGAGAGTTTTTTAGTGAAAACACATAACTAAGACAGACGTTCTATCTGATAGGACAAGAAAATCAGCTTAAGAAACTCCTTTTAGTTAGCCATTTATTTAACAAATAAGACACAGCTTACGAGATTTCTATTTTCTGGAAGCGCCAGTTCTAGGGAACCTGAAATATGTACATATAAATACAAAATAATCAAAGGCTAATTTTTTCTAAAATACAAGAATTTCTGTAATAAAACAAGTAAACGATAAAAAATGCCCTTGTTACAAATAAGGTTTATTCGTCGTGAGGCCTAATTATCCTGAAATCAAAGTTGTATATTCTCAAGTATACAAGAATAGATACCTTGTATTTCTAACAAGTAATGACCCAACTTGCCCTTTTTCAAAAATATCAGTTATTTTATTGTCATGTTAGAAAAAAATTAGGAATTTATACAGTAAAGTTACGACATGCCATAAAAAATTGTTAGGGGCACTACCTTACTGAGAAGTGGCCTATATTACAGTGTACATGGATTTACAAGACTGCAAATGAGTTACAGTCTATCAAGGAAGAACGTGACTGCGCGTATTCTAGAAAAAATGTGTTTCGAGAAAATTTTTTGCCATCAATGTATTCTTTGGTGTACTTACAATGGCGCAATTACCTTAGAAAGTTGGCCAATCACCTCCTACATACCTAATCGCCTGACATCCTCGAGACATGCGAGATTTTCTGCATACTACAATAATAATCTCCAAATTTTTAGAATCTCGCGAGACAACTGAGTCGAAGTCCTTAGAGTCTTTGCTCTGAGCTTTCTCTTTACAAGGGACCAAACGTTTTTAATGGAATTGGCGTCCGAAGATCGCGAGGGCCACTCTCGTATCTTATCGTGGACCCAAGCGAGCCGCCTCGCTACGTGATTTTCGCCCAGCAAAGGTTTGTTCAACGTGCTTCAGAATTTGACATTATGAGCACGAAGATGTTGTCGAACGGCCTCATGAGACACAATCAAATCCAATTCCCTTAACTTTGCCGCTCCTTGATGCAGCGTTAATTTCGGGTTTCGTGAAAACAAAGACACGAAGACGATGACCCCCTCGCCCGCCGTGACAAGAAAACTGTCTCAATCTAGGTTAAGTTATAATTAGTCCTAGTTTAAGTTAATGTTACGTCATAATTTAAGTTAGCGTAAGTCTTAGGCTAAGGTAGTTTTAGTCTTAGTTTTAAGTCTTAGCATTAAGAAATTCATGTATATATAACACATTTCCTAGATTAAGATAGTATAGGATCACTAGTATAAGAGCTTAGGTTAAGTTAGTATAAGTATACAATTACACAAGTCTGCAAAAAAAAAATTGAGAGCTGTTTTGGTTTTTTTTGCGTAATTCTTATGTTTTTGGGTGTACTGAATCCGAAAATGACTTTCATTTTGTCATTGAACGTCACGTTTTCTGACAATGTAGGTATCTATGTTAAACAAGTTATCATCTTAAAATAAAAGATAAAAGACTAAAAAAAATTTTTAAATTTATAATTGCGTAACAAAACTTATTTTTTTTTATCTAAAATACATTCATTAGTAAGCACTAAACACATTTCTTGTTCCCAGTGAGACTTCTTTTGGTACATTTGCGCTTTTAGGAAGCATCTGGAAGGTCTCTCTGAAGCGTCCAACAGTAGTCTGCCATCATTGAGACGCTCCATCTTCCCTGGTATCTTCTTTCCATCTCCTTAATATCTTGGTGAAATCGTTCACCTTGCTCTTCACTCAGATCTCCTAAATTTTCTGGAAAGTAGTCGAGGTGGGAATGAAGAAAATGTACTTTTAAACTCATTAGGCAACTAAAGCTTGAAATGCTTTTAACATTCTTTTGACGATTTGTTTATAGTTAGGGTCTTTGTTATTGCCTAAAAATTTCTCTATGACCTCTTTAAAGGCAATCCACCCTTCTCTTTGAGGATCCGTCATAGTTGTGATGAATTGTGGATCAGCCATAAGCCGTCTAATATATGGTCCAATGAAAACACCTTCCTTCAACTTTGCCTCCGAGAGGCCTGGAAACTTTGATATAAAGTATTTGAAGCAGTTTCCATCTCTTGGAAGTGACTTTACAAATTGCTTCATCAATCCCAGCTTTATGTGAAGCGGTGGTAGAAAAACTTTATGAGGAGGCACCAAAGTTTCATGCAGGACGTTCTTTTCGTCAACTTTAAGCTCCCTCGGAGGCCAACACTTTTTGGTCCAGTGTTTTGCTCGGTCTCTACTATCCCATAGACACAAAAAGCAAGCGAATTTGGTAAACCCAGATTGTTGTCCGAGCAACATGCCCAAGATTTTTAAATCACCGCACACTTGCCAACCGTAGTCTTTATATTTTAATTTGCAAAGAACCAATTCCAAGTTCTTGTAGGTTTCCTTGAGGTGTACGGAATGACCGACAGGAATGGAAGCATAGAAACTGCCATTGTGAAGCAGAACTGCTTTAAGGCTTCTTTTTGAAGAATCTATGAAAATACGCCACTGTGCTGGGTCGTATGAGATCTTAAATGTATCCATCAAACCTTCAATATTGGTACAATAAACCAACTCGTCCTCTTGGGCAAAGTAGGAAGTGAACTGCTTCTCACGATATCTAAACCAGGAGGAAGACACTCCCGGCAAAAGTAAGTTCCTGCTTTTGAGCCTTGATCCAAGCAACTCAGCAGTGGGAAGATTCAAGTCTCTTACCAAATCATTTAGCTCGCCCTGGGAAAACAATTTCGGACTGCTGTCATCTTCAAATTGAAAACTTGACTTGTCATCGGGTTCAGGTACAGCACCATCTTCGTCAGAACTTAGAATCTCTTCCAAGGTAGCAGGGGCCTTGGGCACTGGTATTTCGGTCCCATGAGGGATGGGACGAATAGCTGATTGCAGATTGGGGTTTTAAATGGACTGCTTCCATTTTGAATTATACCCTTTCACATTACACGAACAAAAGTAACAATCATCACTATGGTTCTTTTGCTCGCGCCATACCATAGGAATTACATATCGGAAAGCTTTTTTCTTGCCCTTAAACCAATTTCGAAGGTCTTCAACACATCGTTTGCAGACTTTATGAGGTGCCCAAACTTTATCCTGATCTCCAAGTTTTAAGCCAAAATATGTGAAGTATACTTTTTTTACAAAGTCCGTAATATTAAGTTGTTGCTTTAATACCATATATTTGCCACAAATATAACAGAAACTGTCAGACGAATTCACACACTTCCGCACAGATGACATTGCACTATATTGAACCAAGATCTATAAAACAATGACGAGTTAACACGTAATTGTACCGCGCCACTTTCTACACTATCGAAGCGCGCACGTTCTGGTTACAACGTTTATGTTTGTTAATTTAGCTCACACAGGGCGTTCTTTATTTACAAAGTAATGATAGTTATGGCCTGTATACAATTAAAAACAGTAATCAAAATAAAATTTTACCTATTTATTTATGACTTTAAGTTAGCCAAAAAAAACCCTTTTTTATAATAAAATTTTGCGTTTTGCAAAATAACCTGACGTTCTGGAATTTTTTGAGTATTTTTTTAGTTTTCAGAACACCTAAATACATAGAAATCAGTTGAAAACATCCAGACAGCATTTTTGTTGCAGACCTGTGTTATTTTTATGAAAAATGTACTATCAAAATTGTGTATCTTAGTATTCAATAAAGACAATGACTTTCAGAGTAAGTTTGACTATCGAGTTTTGGCAAGTCGTCGATATTTTTCTACTCGTTAAAACGATTCATCCACTTCTTCTCAAACGACAAAGACTTTTTAATATATTTAGCGGCCGCGGAATGTGTCATTTTAGGCCCCTTTAGATGGGAACAAAGAAAGACTGCCTTAAACCGACACGCAAACAGGTAACTCATTTTGGATTCTACGTGATTTTGACGAAAGTTCGGAATTGACTGATCCTTGTACTAAAATGCGTCGTAGACAAAAGTTTCCGCTGCCGATTTTTTGTTGAATCGCTGGAATCACATCTACCATAAATGAATTATCGCGGCTACATTCTTAGTGGACAGACTGTACTTTCTAACGTAAAGATTACAAATACGGCAATGTTTATACTTTTCCCTTCTAAAATAATAGTTCTTATAAAATTTTTACGATTGCAACTTGTAAATTTTTAAGACGATCTATTTAATTTTATGATTTCAAAAAATATAAAAGGAAATCAACAAAGAACTGTGCGTTTAGCGTCCGTGAGAAATATCCTCAGAAAATTATATTCTAGCATTAACAATACGAAAGTCCAAGAATAATGGCCGAGCCAAGCATGCGCTTTATAATCATCATTTCCGAGTTTAAGAGCTAGCCGAAATGAAGAGACGATCGCAGTAGCACCATAACAGCAGCAAAGATATAAAGGTATTACTAATCAATAAAACTCAACGCCATTTGATGTGAAATGTCAAAATTTTTAATCTTGGAGAAAGGCCTACGATCGGGGAAAAAGAGATCGACACCATTGCTACCAAGGTACTAATGTTGCTAACAAATGTTAAGCGCTAAGGGTAAAAATGAAAAAAAAAAAACAATTTAGACATTGCTGTCTCCGGAATAGAGATCAATATTAGTATTTCACCCTATATCTTTGCAAGTTGGCAATGTCCGATGTGTTTAGTATCAAATAATTACCAGAAAAAATATATAGTAGCTCATCAGACGAGAATCGACAAAAACCGTTGTTTTTGCATTAGAAATATGGTAACCTAATAATAATGTACAACTCGCGTGCCGTCTATTAATCACCAAACTAAGAAATGTTACGTTTAGCTTCCTTTCAGCTCTACAATGCAACCACATAACTTAGGCTGTCTGATAAGCTCTTAAATCAAGCAAAACATGGCATGTGCTAGTTTAGTGATGAAGAGACTGCACGCCCGTGTTGTCCGTTATGGTGTACTTCCTAACGGATTTAGCGGTTTTGGTCCACGAAATAAAAATTGTACCAAATTTGAAAATCGGCCATTTTATGTTCCGTAGTACCCAATGTAAAACTAAATAATAATAGCACCGGCAAAAACTTTGAGTAAGTCAGGCAGTCATACTGCTGTGAAAATTTTTATTTCGAATATTTTTTTTACACAATATACTATTACAAGCGTACGTCAAGTCTCGAAAGTTTTAGCATTGTAATGGTAGAAACGTATTTAACAATCCACAATACCTTTCCATAAAATTAACTGATTACCTAATGAAAATTACGAAGTTAAAAACTCGCCTGTATGCTAATATAATTTCAAATTTTATATATTTAATATTAAATCAAGGGTCTTCTCATTCAGAGAGAATTTCTGTCGCCCGAGTTAGAGATTGGGGAATAAAAACAAGTCGGAAGTGGACAAATCTCGAGAGTAAAATGAATGTCATGATAATTCGTATCGCGATTCATGAAGTTTGGCAAATGTGAGAAATAAAATGCGAGGCATTACGTTGTCCTTGTGAAAGAGGAGCAAGTCTCGGACGTTTCGATAGCAGTTCTTCGCTCAAAAGGCAAAGAAGAGTTGTATAATAAATACTCCTTTATTACTGATTGACTCTATTTCAAATAGAGTCATATTCCGGATGATTTGTGCGATCCTGTCTTATTAAATAATTATTTTTCTTCGTGTACTGGAGGATTGAATATCGTATCAGCAAATAAAATGATTTATTATAAATCTAATACTCATCCAAAGGTAACAAATGAAATGAAATTTTGTTTTAATCTAATTACCGAGGGAGAGTTGTTAGCCATCATAAATAAAATCTCTACTAATGCCATAGGAGAAGATGGTATTTCAGTTAAAGATCTTAGACTCTGTCTTCAATACTGCACGCGTCTGATAATAAATATAATCAATTATATATTGGAAGGGTACTTTCCGAATATCTGGAAAAAGGCTATTATTAAACCAGCAAAAGTGACAAACCCCATGGAGCCAAAGGACCTACGACCAATTAGTATACTCCCAACTTTATCAAAAATTCTGGAGCGACATGTATATCAGCAAATGTTTTTATATGTAAATAGTAAACAAATAATACCCAATTGTCAGTCGGGATTTCGACCTTATTTTAGTACTACTACCAGCTTGGTTAATTTACTGAACGATATTCGTTTCAATGAAGGTAAGAATGAAACCACCTGCTTAGCTCTTTTGGATTTTAGTAAGGCGTTTGACACCCTAAATCATGATCTGTTCTTGGCAAAGCTTTACTATTTTGGCTTCTCAGGCCAGTCAGTTATTTTTATGGAACATTTTCTAAAAAATCGATCACACTGTGTAGAAATTAGAAAAGATTTTAAATCCATTAAATCTAATTACATACCGCTTACTAAAGGAGTGCCCCAGGGCTCCATCTTGGGTCCACTATTGTTTTTTCTCTTTATGTGGCAGATATTGATAAGGCGATAGAATATTCAAAAATGCAACAGTATGCCGATAACTCTCAAATATATATGCCATTTCCTTTAAATAAGTTACGCACTTCTTTAGTATATTTTAATAGGGACCTAAATAACATATATAATTTTTGTAATGATCATAGCCTCAAGCTTAATGCACAGAAGTCTTGTTTTATGCTGTTTAAACGGTAATAAAAATACAGAGGGTACACTTTTTGATACCTTTAGACCTTCTATTGACAATACTTTTTTGCCTTTCGTTCATGAGGCCAAAGTATTAGGAGTAATTTTTGACAAATCTCTTTCATTCCAATCACATATTAATATTAAATTAAAGGCTGCTTATATTCGTTTAAAAAAACTGTATAATCTAAGGAATCTTCTGCCATCAAAAACCAAATATTATTTGTGCAACAGCTTAATCTCATCTTTATTTGATTATGCTGATGTTGTATATGGCGACTCTTTGTCAGCCCAGTATGTTAGATTAATTCAAAAAATACAAAACTGTTGTATGCGCTTTTCTTTTAACATTCAGAAATCGAATCACACCCTATTTAAATAACATCTATATTTTAAATATGGAAAATCGTAGAAGGTGTCACTTGTATAATTTTGTCTATCGAATTTTTAAATTTGGACAACCCCAATACCTCAGGGAACAATTTATTGTTTTTTTCTGAATCCGCACGATACGAGGAACATTAATTCTTTTAGAGTTCCTCAAAACAGGAAGGCTGCCTTTCAAAAGCCCTTCATTTTTGTTGCTGTGCATTTGTGGAATTCTTTGTCACAAGAGGTTAAATAATTATCACCTGGCAAGTGTTCTTCTTATGTAAAACACCAACTTATTAACCAGCAAAAGAATTCTAATTTAACGTAATATTTACCTACTTCTTTGTATATAATTTGAGCTCCTTTTAGAGGTGGTGCCACTTGCCTATCATGTCATATTATGTAAAATTTACTCTGTTTATCCATATGCATCTCCCCGCGTCTCCGCCGCCAGTTTCGCTGCGTGCTCGCCGATCCCTCTTTGCGCTCTGCTATTTTTAGAATTTTTTATTCTTAGAGTTTTTACAATTAGTTTTTTATTTATTTTTAATGTATATGTTCGTTACAGGGTGGCACTACACATGCCCAAATAGTGAAGGGCTTGTGGTATCGGCTATTTATAGTCGCTGTGCTATCCTTTTTGTCGTATTTCGAGCAAATTTAATTTCTATCACTTTATGAATTTGTAGATATTGGCAAATAAACTGAATTTGAATTTTGAAATAGTCGACGAAGAAAACAACCCTGGCCAGATGGTCTTTCACAGTAATGCAGAGTCCACATATTTTGCGTCCACTTCAGCAATAATCTACACAACTATCCATTTTCCCAAATGGAAATATTTAATTATAGCATAGTATCGGAATATTTCATCGACTCTAATGCCGAAATTCAGTTGAACATTAAATTCAATCAAAGTGGAGTTTTTTTAGAAAACACACATTTCTTATGGTTGTGGAGAAGGCAAATTAAGTAGGGGTAGGGCAAGGGATCCATTACCCGCGGGCTGCGGCGTTTCTCCAGGGACTGCCCAAGTTTATAATGAGAGATCCAGGTGGTGGTTAAGGATGCACAATAATCGAGGCTAAATAAACCCTTTTTGTGTTCCATACGGACTTCGGTATTCGTCCGTCCATCTGTCTGTCTGTCACATCCGATTTTCTCCGAAACTATTTGATATAGAAAGTTAAAATTTAGCAGTAATATAGAAATTGATGGCCTCATCAGAGTCGGGTAGTTTTGAAAGTTAAATTTTGACTTAAGGGGTTAGTTTTAGGGGATGAAATTGGAAGTGGAAAAAAAAAATTTTACCAGGTCATCGAATGGCGTGTCAAATGAAAGTTTTTAAAAAGGCGAGTTCAAAAATATATATAACGTAATACTTGTGCACATCATGGAATATATTTTTTTTCACTTCCGATTTCATCCCCCTAAACTAGCCCCTTAAATCAAAATTTAACTTTCAAAACTACACGGCTCTAATGAGGCTATCAATTCCTATATTAGTGCCAAATTTCAACCTTTTATGTCAAACAGTTTCGGAGAAAATCGGGTGTGATAGATAGACAGACACCGAAGTGATCTTATAAGTGTTCTGTATAGACACTAAAAAATAACGTATTAAATGCGTACTATACTACGCCGGCAATTAAAACTCTGAAACAACATAGTTACCATTTGACATATTGCTGTCATATCAAGAGCGGCACAGTAACCACCAACATAGTCCATTGCGTTTTCTTCATTAACATGTTTACAGATCTTTCCAATTATTACTCCCAACTCTACTTCTTGGTTTACGATTTTAAAACCGTGTGGTATCTAAAATTATTTACAACAAAAAAAAAACAGATCAAATCACTCGGATGGCGTTAATTGTTCAAAAGTCAGAATTTTTTGAATTCGTGCTGTTAAACTGTGCGTCATCCACAAGCCGTGCCCCAGGGTTGAAGTGTAGCTGGCTAAAGATTGCAGAAATGTAATACAACAATAAATGGTAATTATACCATCTCTAAAAGAAAAAATTTCGTCGGTTTGGGCTTATATTGCAGCCTTCATGCTCCAACATGGCCATGGATAGCCTTACCTTAACCCAGAGCATACTGGCGCGATGTAACAATACTATCTAAGAGCTCCCTCTCATTCCTCCTCCAACCCCCAGTCGTCCGAGTTGTGAGGGAAGGTGCAACGGATAATTTCAAATTTAATGTAAGATAAGTAATATATAGACAACAGCTATCTTATCGCTCTTTATTCAATATGACTACCATAACAAATAGTCAAAATGTATCGAAATTTTACTAATCCCCACTCTCTCTATATAATCATTTGCAACTGTGAGGTAGGTAACGATTTTCCATCCTGCTTTATACGCTCCCCTATTAGCCACCTCTTTTACGGGGCATTGAAGGAAGCATTTTTAAATACTCAGGTTACTATATGATTTCACTATTAACGACATATCTCTTTCTAAGCTGTATAAATATTCTTGCCGGTTCACCATCCTCTTATCAGAAAACTTTTTCTCAAAAACAGCAATTCCCACAGATGTGACCTCACTCAGATACCGGAGATTGTAAAAAATCTTGTCTGTGCTATTCTATTATAAACAACTTCATACTGAATTAAATCGTGTCGACGAACAAATAAGGAATCTATGACATTCAACAAAACTTTGACTTTAATTGCCACTTGCAGGAGTTTATGTAGCTCTAGACACAACTATCTGGCTACAAAATAGTCACATTTTGAGGGTGTATATTACACTTCTGACATTGGAATGAGGAGTCTATGAAGTTTGGTGTTTTTGATAAAGTGTTGTCTGATAATAGACGCTCAGGTATTGTCCAAGTCATTGCAGTTAATCAAAGAGATGCAAACCTGGAAAGAAAAAAGCGTAAACAGCTTGAGGAAGGCCAAGATATGTCCATCGAGTTTTTTTTAGCAACCTAAATATTGCAAAGGGCTTCTTTTAACGCTTTGTAAAAGAGTCGGACTATAAGGGATTACATAACCTCAAAGTTTTAAATGATAAGGCAGAGACGAGCGTGAAGCTTATGAAAGATTATAAGAAAATACTAACTAGACGGGAAGTATTTCTCAAATGATTTTGTAAATACTCACGCCTTCTGAGGAAATAAGTGAAATTTTGATGCACTTTGACTATCTGTTAAGGTAGTCAGATATTTTCCTTAAAACTTCATCCGTACTGTATATGGCCACGTTTGAGCATGAACACGTAGAGATAATCCCAAACAAACGAATTTTTCATCCCCATAGGGCCCATACAATCATCCATTTTCTCCAAAGACGCGCTTGGTGCTCCAAAATTTCGCAACCCTTAACCAGCTGAGCTTCAGTCATTAGGACTCGGCATTGCCCCGTCGCACAGTCAACGGACTATCACATACATACACATCCACCAAAAGGGCTATTTTAAAAGGACGAATTCGAAAACACTTTGACTTATAACAACTGTCACCCTAATGTCTCACCAGTTTAGAACTACGAAAGGAAAATAGAGAAAAACGTTACACTATTTGAATTATTATCAACATTTCACTGAAATATTTGTTGAAATACATTCTCATTATTTAGGGAATAAAGAGAATGTTAAATAGAAAAACATAAAATATTACACTCTCCTAATATTTTATAAACAAATAATGTGAAAAAATATGCTCAATATTTGAAGAAAACATCCTTTGATTTGATACATCTGACGGCAGACGATGGAGGCCTTGAAGGTAAGATAAAAGGTTTAGTTATATTTGTACTTCAGGGCCACCAGATAACCATTCCGCATTTTGCTATCATGTATAAAAATTATTAAATTTCTTGATAACACTAAGAAGTTAAGAACAATTAACAGATGAACACTGTACCTCTCTTGTATCTTCATCCGTTATAGCTGCTGTGGAACTATATTTAGCAACATTATATGCTTATTCGCATTGTTTACATTTTCTTAAATTTTCCATTAATAATAAAAATTTAAACTTTGAATTGTTGTGGCTGTCACTTGATGGAAGTTTATAACGAATGTAATGAAAGACTGATTTTGTCAATTTCTACTTTAGTTTGTTTTATAAAAACTGTATGACGCGTTTCGTTTCTCTGTAGATGATTTTAATAAAGAATTAACACTAATAAAACAAATTGCTTTTAACAACGGATATTCTCCTGATACCGTAAATTCAATACTGAACAAAAAATTATAAAATAAAGCTATTTCTTTAGTACACCCAAAGGAAGAACATACAGGTAAAAAATAACAAGTCTTAACCTATTTTGGCAACACATTAGAAAAAATTATAACCACTTAAATTATATTTTAAGTGACGACAAATTTAAAATTTTACACATACAACACAAAGGAGTCAAATTAAACATGTTGGAAAATTTAGAAATAAATAGAATTAAAAATTCAGATATCATCTTAAATGAACAGAAAGATACCTACCAAACCCATAAAAACTAACCTTTGCTTAATTTATAAAACAATTAAACTTCAGAATGGATTTCCTATCAATATTCATTAGTAGGTAGTAATAATTTTTATTAAAGTAAATCCCAAGATATAAGATCCTGCCTTTTTGTTTTTTTCAGTGGGGCAATAAACGACCCTATTAAGGTATTACGATAAACGTATTTTTATTTTACCTGCTTTGTATACCGCCCTCACTTGCACCTGCAATCATATTGGAATATTTTTACCTATATATTTACTACCTGGCAACCCGGTTTGGAGCCATTTAAGTATTTAATAATACAGGCCTAATGACCACAGGTCTCCATTATGATTTGAAAGATACTTTTTATTATTTTTATTTTTAGTTTTACTTACAACGTAACGGTTCTATTTTAATTATGTGGCGTCCGTGGGAAAATTGCAATAGTGGCTATCGCAAGAGAAAACATCACTTGACGCTAAACAAATAGTGAAAACTGTTTACGACAGTTTGGTAAAAAGAAATTTGAATAAACAAAGTGCTTTGCAAGAAACCAGTGAACTAACAAAAACCCCAGTTTCTACGATTCAGGGTATTGTAGGAAAACCATCAGTCAGGAATAGGAAAAAACGGAAAGATTTTCAAATGCATCATGTATACGATTGTGAAAAAGACGTCATCAGGAGAAAAATATATTCTATGTATGAAGAGCAGTTGGTGCCGACACTAGACAAAATAAAATTAAGACTGGTGCAGGACGGGACCAATATACATTGTGGCCAATCAACCCTTCACAGAATTCTCTTAAGAATAGGATTCACGTTCCGAAAAATCAGCAAAAGGCAAGTAGTGATGGAGTCACAAAGATTACGAATCTTGCGACATACTTATTTACAAGTATCGATCAGAGAATTGGCCAATAATTTACCTTGACGAAACAGGGTTCGATACCCGGCTGACAGCAGTACAAAATGTCAGACTGACGCACCTTCAAATAAAGGTAAACGAATAACCATTTTGCATGCTGGAGCTGAACAGGGCTGGGTTTCAAATTGTCTACTATTATCTGCAAAAAACATAAAAGATTCTAGTTTGGACTATCACGAAGACACGACCGTAGAACTTTTTGAAAATTGGTTTCAAAATTCCCTTTTGCCAAATGTTCCCGAACAGAGTGTTATAGTTACGGACAATGCAAGTTACCATAGTTGCCTACTAAATAAGGTTCCTAATACAGCCAACACCAAATCGGAAATACAGGAATATATGTTAGAAAATGACATTTATTTTGACTTTAGTTATGAAAAAACTGATCTTTTGGAAGTTTTGAAAGACTATAAATTAAAAAAGAAATATATTTGTGATAGTATGGCTGAGAAAATGGGACACACTGTTTTGCGGCTTCCTCAGTATTATTATGTCTTAAATCCAATTGAACATATTTGGCATCAAGTTAAATCAAAAATACGGGCATAAAATGTTTCTCCCACTTTAAGCGTGTCAGTGGTTGAATTAGTAAAAAAAATTATAAATGATATACCTTGTCAAAGCTGAAAGAATTCTACTCAGCACGTTGTTAAAGTTGAAGATTCATATATTTATGTAAATAATACGAGGGTTGTGTAAAAAATAAGGTTCCCACATTTTTTTCAGGTGTAAGGCATTTTTTATTTGAACTGAAAAATACATCATTGGAAAGCTTAATTTCTTAGCTATTTTTCAACATAATCTCCAGATTTTTCCACGCATTTTTGTTGACGACTAATCCACTTTTGGAATCCCGCTTCAAAGAAGTCCGCCGCCAGTCCGTGGAGGAATTTGGTGACCGCTTCCTGCACTTCTTCATCAGTCTCGAAACGTTGTCCACCCAAGTGTTGCTTTAATTTTGGAAACAAGTGGAAGTCACTCAGTGCAAGATCAGGGCTGTAGGGAGCATGTTCAACGAGATCCCAGCCAAAATTGTCGATTAAATCCTTGGTTTGGCGAGAGACGTGCGGGCGCGCATTGTCATGGTGCAGTCTAACGCCTTTTGTCAGTCTTCCTCTCCGGCGATTTTGGATGGCTCTTCTGAGTTTTTTCGAGGTCTCACAATAATTTTCCGAATTTATTGTGATCCCTCGAGGCATAAACTCAACAAGCAGGACACCCTTACGGTCCCAAAAGACCGTAACCATCACTTTCCCTGCGGACAGCGTCTGCTTGAACTTCTTCGGTTTAGGCGATCCGGTATGGCGCCATTGTCGCGATTGTTGTTTTGTTTCCGGGGTGACGTAATGACACCACGTTTCATCCTCGATAACAATGGAGTCTAAGAAATCTTCGGTATTCTCGGCGCATTCTCGAAGAAACTCCTGGGCACACTTGACGCGATCGGCTTTGTGGGTTTTTGAAAGCATGTGCGGGACCCACCGCGCACACACCTTGTGATAACGTAACCTTTCAGTCAAAATCGTGTGGATTGTTTTTTCACAAACCTCAGGAACCCAGGCAGCCAGTTCCCGAATCGTTATCCTCCTATCCTCGAGCAGAATTCGCTCAATCTTCGACACAACTTCGTCGGAGATCGATGGCCTTCCGCTTCTTTGCTCATCGTGGATGTCTGTGCGTCCTTCGGAGAACTCCCTACACCATTTGCGGACGTGTTGAACGCTGATACAAGCTTCCCCATAAACTTCACACAACTGCCTATGAATATCAACCGGTGGTAACTTTTTAGCGTGCAAAAATCGGATTACCGCATGAACTTCGCACCTGGCGGTGACGGCGATCGGGAGTTCCATCGCGGATGGCTGTCAGGCCGGCACTGAACGTCGCAGCGAGTTCTACCAAGGCGGGATCTACAGTGGGGGAATCAGCGCACACGGCGGTGTTGCCGGATTTCGCCTAGCATCTCGCGCGGCGAGTTTACAGCGTTGGGAACCTTATTTCTTACACAACCCTCGTATAAAACCACTGATAATTACCTCAGCTGATGACAGTGATAGTGAAACCGAATTAGGCTTAAGTTAAAATATATTTTTATTTCTACAATATCTCCCCACTTGTAAACCCCATTCATTCGAACTGTATATTGCATTAATGAATAAGATTCTTAAGTCCATCTCTTTAACCTATCATAAACAAAAGGTCAGAATTTTTATATGACCACTTAAAACGGCAAAAATTAGGATCTTATATTTTGGGACAGGCTATACCTACTTAGCTTAGGGCATTATTAAAATGTAATAATATTCTATTGAGATATGATTTTGTATCAGACGAAGATGCAGTGACAGCAAAACGCGTCATATAGTTTTTGTAAAATAAAATAAAGTGGAAATTGACAAAATCAGTCTTTCATTACATTTGAAACTTTGACATTTGAATTGGGTGGAAATGGCAGAAACATATTAAAATAATACAGCAACATAAAAAAAAATCTGCTTTATGTGACCTAGTGTGAGTTAAAACAAAATCTGCTCGAAAAGAGAAGGATTATAATACTCAAGAAAGGTTTTAAATGGCTCTTTACGAAGTTTATTGGTACAGCAAGGTAAAGGACAAAGACATAATTCTGTAAGGTCGTAAAGTAATTTGGATCGAATCCAATTTTTTCAACAGATTATGGCAACGGTAATGACATGCTAAGAATATTTAATAAAAAGTGAAATTTTGTACAAGTCACATCAACAAGTAAAATTTTAGGGTGGTTTTTCCTATCTTTGTTTTCTCGGCAATTTTTTATTTACTATTTTTATGAAAAGCTATACTTACCACAATTTTGTGCCCCTCAGTAATATAGGAACTACTTGATTTTAAAAAAATTGGGGGATATTCTGGTACTGGCTTATTAAAAGCTTTAAGAAACGAACTAAAAAGTAAATAATGGGAATTAAAATAACCGGTCCAGTGCAAGTTGAACTTGCGCAGTTAGTGTTCCGTACGTTGATTGCTTTTAAAATAAAAAAATGTTATAACGGAAGTATAAAATGATCTGTGACTTCACAAAACACACCCCAAATGAGTTTTCAACAAAGTTTATTTCCAATCTTTACTGAAAATTGATGACCTCGAAATTTCCAGATAAATTATTACAGGTAATGCAGTCGTAATAATTTTGGTTTAATCTACACCCCGTGGAGAATATTCCAGAATTTTTTCAAAATATTTTGATAAGTTCTTTTCGAGATAAGGCTGGTGGACAGCGATTTTTCGCGATTTTTTAAAAAGAATACAAAGAAAAGTATTACACATTACAAATAGTTTCGGAGAAAATCAGGTGTGACAAATGGCCAGACAGACAGACGGACAGACAGACACCGAAGAGATCTTATAAGTGTTCCGTACGGAACACTAAAAATAGTCTCCATTGGTTCTTCAACCATGAATTAAATTCTCATAAAAGTTTCGAACAATGAAAATTTTGAATTTAAAAGTTTTAACCAATAGGAATGAACCTTGTTTATTTATTTTAACTGTTATTTTTCACTTACTTTGGTGTTATCACAAGTTATAGGCAGGGGCTTAGCAGGTTTTAGAGATAGGGGCAGGGGGACCTTAAAGACATTTTCTCAGGGAAAAAAGAAACAATAGACCTACAAGGGTGAGGGGCATCTGTTTTCTGGTGACGAAAAAAAATGAGTTGTCCCTTTGTAGTTAGAAACCATACATGTAAAGGAGCCTGGGACTGCAAGCCAATAGTGTTGTGCGTAAAAAACAGGAGTTTTTCCTCAAGGAGGGCCATAACTTGTCTACTATGTAACCATGCTACCTGTAAGGACGACCGGAACAGAGCCTCCGGAAAGGAAACGACGACTATATAAAACCGTACTAGAGAGCATTACCAACCAGCCCAGCCTTTCTTAGCCGTGACTGAGGTAACCTCGGTCACCTGTAGTCATGAAAGGCAATCTTCACGTAAAGATCTAGTCGAGCTATCAACCAGTTGGATATCCTCATCAGGTAGGACCACCACAGACTCTTTGGTGCCGATAATCAAAAGTCAATCCTCGGAGGTAATTTTAATTCGAAGAATACACTCTACCAGATCATCTTTAACATGATAACACTCGATAAACCAACATTTATGGGTGAAGATGACCACGATTTCCGTAATCTTTGTTAGTCAAGAATATCGCAATGTCACACACGGTCTTTCACGAGATGCCCTTGGACGACCTTCCAGTAGTGCCCACCCTGGCAACTGGCGGGAGGAAGGAGAACATTATGAGTCAGATAATTGAGAATTGATAGAGGTTTTGAGAACTCTTGTCAGAAAACGATTCAATCCCACGTATAAACTCCACACTAAGTCTCGACGCGGCGGTTAGGAAGCTGACGAGGGATATTCAGGACAACCTAGCGAAGGCACCGACCCGCACCAAACCATTTCCTGAAGGCGATTGGCTACCGGCACACTTGGCGGAACGAATCAGTGAAAAACAATAGGTTAAGGAGAGCCAGTCAGTTTGATAATCCAGAATTGAAAAAGGCTCGCGAACTACTAAAGAAGTCAGGAAATCCCTATGCGATATTCATAATCACAAATGGGATCATAAGCTGAAACATAACCAGAGCTTTCACCAAGGGAAAGAGAAGAGCAATCTCTACTATTTCTGCTGACAATATAGCTTTGGCGCCAAGGGATAAAGCAAATCTTCTGCCTCGGAAGTTAGAAAATCAGTTTTCTCCAAACGCACAACAGAATCTCGAAATGGATAGGGAAGCTAGGATAGACTAGACTATCCGGATATTTCACCTAATCCACCTTCAGCCACTCAACTCCATCTTCAGCATCCCCCAGGCGGTGGACACCATCAAGCGCGTCCCCGAGCGGAAGACTCCAGTGAAGAAGTCATTTCGATGGGAGCGCTGAAAAACCTTCTACAGAAGCGGACCCTGGGGCTAACTGACATGATAAATGCGATCCTCATGAACTTACTTCCACATTACATGGAAGAAAGTCGAGTCATGCGATTTATTCAAGAATTCAAAAAACCGCTCAATTTGAAAGACCCTTTATATGGCTAAATCTAGTTAGTAAAAAATAGTTAAAATATTCTTGCTTACTTACGTCATTATTATAGATCGGTTAAAATAATAGCTTGTTTATATGAGTATGGTAATAGTAAAACTACAATAAGGGAAACTCCCAGGACATAAATCAATTTATTGCTTTCCTTTTACTACCAAATTTGAGTTTCTTTCAATACATGATTCCCGGATGTGCAATAGCATAAACTTCGTTACCGTTTTTGGTCGTATTTAAATTGATCATGCTAAAATCACTTTATCTTTTTATCTGCTAGGGCTGCGTTACAAACAGGTCAGAGGTTTAGGAAAAACTATTTAACGACGAAAGCTACTATATACCGGGTCACAATAAGAAGATCTAATGATGATCAAGACCTTTGAAATAATAATAACACGGTAGTAATGGAGTCCCCAGCCTGTCATCTTGCAGAAGATATTGAATTAGATAGGAAAGATGACGGGTAAAGTTTATTCAAACATAAACCGCTTGACTTTTAATCGACCTTATCTTTACTATATGACAGTGGCAGGCCCATACACAGAGTCCTGCCCCTATTTAATCCTAAGGCATAATCAGGTAAAATAGAAAAAAATAACGACTATAAGGTTAATACAAGGGGTTCGGAGAAAGTGAGTTCAGTTTTGTAATAGTTCCGAAAGCGTTCACACATTTGGGTGTTACTTAAGAGAATTAGATAAGAACGTGTACTTACAGATCTTTAACGAGCGAGATATCTAGAAAACACTTATGCCCCGACACGAAACAAATTATAAAAATGTCTGGGAATCGCTAATGAAAAGGGTATGTAATAAGTGCTGTAAAAGAAACCAGGGACATGACAAAAGTATCTGTATGTGCGGTACTCGATATTGTTAAAAACCTATGTTTGGAAAGAAAAGTTCGACGAGATTTGGGTACAACAAAGTATCTGGATAAAAGTGAAAAAGACCTCATTGGATTATTTAAAATCACGTATAAATACCGACGAAATCATTATGTTATGCAGCAGAACTATCCTCGATAACGCCCGGCTTAAGATGGGTTTAAAATATCGCTTAAGTAACAAAAGAAAAACTATAAGGGAAACCCAAAGATTAGGAAATTAAGGCTTGAATATCTGAAAAAGACCTCACTGGATTATTTAAAATCACGTATAAATACCGACGAAATCATTATGTTATGCAGCAGAACTATCCTCGATAACGCCCGGCTTAAGATGGGTTTAAAATATCGCTTAAGTAACAAAAGAAAAACTATAAAGGAAACCCAAAGATTAGGAAATTAAGGCTTGAATATCTGCAATATATCAAAAAATGTCGAAAATCGACTCACCATTTACCTATAGAAAATTTGGTTCAATACCCACGATATTACAAATAACCGGTCAAGTGCAAGTTGAACTTGCGCAATTAGTGTTCCGTACGTTGATTGCTTTTCAAATAACAAATTTTGTTACAGAGGTATAAAATGATCAGTGACTTCACAAAACACACCCCAAATGAGTTTTCAACAAAGTTTGTTTCCAATCTTTACTGAAATCTGATGACCTTGAAATTTTTGTTTTTTTTTATATACCAGATAAATTATTAAAGGTAATGCACTCGTGATAATTTTCGTTCAATCTACACCCCGTGGAGAATATTCCAGAATTTTTTCAAAATTTTTTGATAAGTACTTTTCGAGATAAGGCGGGTGGACAGCGATTTTTAGCGATTTTTTAAAAATATGCAAAGAAAAGTGCGCGCAAGTATTACATTATATATATATTTTTTACTCGTGTTTTCACAAGCTTTCATTTGACACCACACTCGATTACCTAATAAAAAAAATTTTTTTTCACTTCCGATTTCACCCCCAAAACTAACCCCTTAAGTCAAAATTTAACTTTCAAAACTACATGGCTCTGATGAGGCCATCAATTCCTATATTATTACCAAATTTCAACTTTCTATGACAAATAGTTTCGGAGAAAATCGGGTGTGACAGACGGACAGACAGACAGACGGACAGACAGACGGACAGACACCGAAGTGATCTTATAAGTATTCCGTACGGAACACTAAAAAGAGGGGGAGTGATTAAAGTGACACATGTCAAATGAACGTTCCTTTAAATAAAGGGAAAAGGATCACAACAATACACGTTGATTTTGAAAGCTAATTTAAAACCTGTTTTTTAAAAAATGGTCCAAGAAACAACGTCTTTGATAGTGCTAATTACACAAGCCAACAAAAAAAATATTTGTAAAAACTTTTTAAACGAATACATCTAAGTGTTATGTATTTTTAGGTGCTGAAATCGTATCTGGTATCAGTTTTTTTTTGTATCACCCACAGTTCTCTCACAATATAACATCGATTAAATTTCAAAATAGGGGAAAAAAATCCTCTTCCTGCTTGAAAAACTGAGCAAACTGTTGATCTCTTGTTCTATTAGATATTCCAGATTCCAATAAATGTTTTTATTTCAGCCTAGAACCAAGCAATTCTGCTTTTTCCTTAGTCAAACCCAAATCTCTCATTAAATCATTTAACTCAGCTTGTATAAACAAACTTTAAATTTTCTAGAGAACATTGAAACTCATCATCATCCGGTCGACTTTCATTAAATTCGGGACTGGACTGTAAAACGTCATCAATAGACCTAGGGGGCTCAGGGACAGGAAGTCCCGGTCCATGTCCTACCGGCCAATTAGCTGAAATAAAGTTAGGATAGACAATTACTTTCTTATTTTTGGAGTTATATCCAGAAACATCAACGCTGCAAAAATAACAATCAGTTGAATGATTTTCTTGCTCTCTCTATACCATGGGTACTGCAAATCTAAAAGCTTTCTTTTCTTTCTTATACCATTTCCCAAGATTCTCCACACAAACATAACATACTTTGTAAGGAGCCCAACATTTTTCTTGATTACCGATTTCTATACCAAAATATGCAAAGTATACTTTTTTTTTACAAAGTCAGTAATGTTTCTTTGATGTTTTTTAACTATAAACTCACCACATATATAACAAAAAGTGTTGGGAGAGTTTTTACAACCACGATTAGCCATACTTTAAGTGTGAATTAAAGCACATGAGTTAAACACTACAATGCGAGGTGATATTAACTGGAAGAAAACAAACAGCTGTGACATTTATCGGAACTGCCAACCTAATAACATTTGATTTTACTGCCAACCTTATAAAATTCTGATTTTATTGCCCACCGAATAACATTCGAATAATAAAAAATAAACTTTTCACATTTTGCATATTAAAATGTGAAAAATTGGTGGATGATAACGACTTTTTTATTATTATTTTCGGACTCAACACACCAAAAAACATAGGAATCAGGTAAAATTATTTAAAAAGAGATTATCTTCAAGATACGACATCGAACTGATTTAAAGACTACCTTTAAAAAATATTTAAAAAGATAGTATTATCGTCGTATACTGGTTATCACAGCCCATCAACTAAATACAAACAAGATTTAGTAAATATTTTTTAAGACAACTTCTGAATCGAGCACCGGTATTCAAACGGAATTTTATTGTTAGATTAAATTATTAATTTAGTTTGAAATACTACACCAACTGATTTAGGCAACGCAACGCGTATTATATACGTACGAGGGTTACATCTTAACTTTTTTCAAAAACAACAAACGAAAAAGAAAAATTTGTTACAAATCGTTTTAGTGTCTCTCAAAATATTCGCCTTTAAGATTTATACACTTTTGGATGCGTTCGAACCAATTCTCAAAACATTTTTTCCACTCTGAAGTTGGTACCTCAAAAACATGGTTTTGGAAGTCGTTAGGCGATAAATCAGGTGAATACGGGAATAAGACATTAATTCGATGTTTTTCTCCGGAAAATAATCAATTATTTGATGTGCTGTGTGAAAGCTGGCATTCTCATGGTGACGACTGATGCGACGTTTTCAGTTGTTTTTCCTTATTTCATCGATAACTTCTGGCAAACAAACTATTGTATACCATTCAGCATTAACTGTTCTTCGATCCTCTAAAGCAATGGTTGCAACATGTCCAGTATAACCAAAGAAACAAGCGATCATTTTCTTGAAAGTGCTTTGCGAACGAACCACTTTTGTTGGATTCGGTTCATCTTGGAATACCCAAACAGTTGATTGTCGCTTAGTTTCCGGTTGGTACGAATATACCAAAGTTTCGTGTCCTGTTACGATGTTGTATACAGATTTTGCATGTCCTCAGTCGAATTTTTTGAACGTTTCCTTACACGAGCCTGTTTTTTGACTCAGATTATGCGGAATCCTACAGCTCTTTCTCATAGCAAAATGCTCATGCAAAATCGAATGTACTGCAGCCTTCGCTATGGTTAAGGATGCCTCTATCTCACGCTCACATGCGGATCCGCTTCAATCATGTTGCACACAGTATCGATGTTTTTCGGAACAACAACCGATTTTGGTCGACCTTCACTAAATTCATCGCTGATGGAAGCACGACCATGACGAAATTCTGCCAAAGCAATTGCAAACAGTCTTTTCTGATGGTGATTTATTAACAAAAGTTGAACCAAGCGATTCGAGGCATTATTGTTGAGTCTTTACTAAAATCGTAAAAAATCAACCAATGAAAACCATCACGTAAAATTTCCATTTGTTCACAAAACTGTTTTTTTTTTAACGCATACTGTAAGTAAACTTACTCGGCCAATTTCTGAGCTCCCACTGTTTTAACAATAAAATATGTCAAATTTTACAATAATGGTAACGTCATATCTCAATAGCGCCATCTAGTGGTCGTTTCTAAAAATTTAAAAGGCGTCCCTCGTATATGCATGTCAACTAGGGTTCTAAAGCTGAACCTTTCTATATATATATATATATATATATATATATATATATATATATATATATATATATATATATATATATATATGTATATAAAGGGTGGGCCATCTATCGGTTTAAATTTGAACCACCGATTATTTCGAATCTGGCAATACTTATGTCATTCTATTCTGTCACAAAATTCAGTATATTATCTCCACTGAACGAAATGAATCGATTTACGCTTGAGCAACGTTGGGATTTATTGGAAATTTATTTCCAAAACAAAGACAATTGGTCGGAAATTGCACGAAAATGTCGTACAAAATTTGGTCGCAGAGAAGGACCAACAGTGCCCGGTATACGCAAGTTTATTGCTAAAGTTCGTGAAACTGGTTTCATTGTTGATGCGCCAAGACGTGAGCGTGCTCGTACAGTGCGTACACCCGAAAATATCGAAGCTGTGGACGGCGCAACCATTACGGTCAATGGAGACACCTATCGCACCATGATAACCGATTTTTTTGTGCCCGCTCTTCATGGTACTGATGTGAACGATGTTTGGTTTCAACAGGATGGTGCAACTTGCCACACATCTCATGCCACAATCGATTTATTGCGTCAAACGTTTGATGGCCGTTTAATTAGCCGAAATGGTGATGTCAATTGGCCGCCAAGAAGCTGCGATTTGACACCGTTGGACTATTTTCTGTGGGGCGCCGTTAAAGACAAGTGTTATGCCGACAAACCAGAGACAATTGAGCATTTGAAGGCCAACATTCGTGATGCCATTGTCGAGATACGACCCCATACACTCGAAAAAGTGCTCGAAAATTGGTCCGATCGAATGGGGTACTGTGAGGCCAGCCGCGGCAGCCATATGAATGAAATAATATTCCATCTCTAACCGGAACAATTGTACTTCACAACAAAAAAATAAATTTGGCAAAATTTCAAACCGTTTTTGTTTTATTGCATTTTTAAATTTAAACTTTTAAATGGCCCACCCCTATATATATATATATATATATATATATATATATATATATATATATATATATATATATATATATATATATATATATATATATAATATATATATATATATATATACATATATATATATATATATATATATATATATATATATATATATATATATATATATATATATATATATATATATATATATATATATATATATATATATATATATATATATATATATATATATATATATATATATATATATATAAAAATACAATCTTAGTTGGGGAACTCGGCAAAAATATAGCTATATGGGGGTGGCCATGTGTGGTGGTCACAGGTGAAATAATTAACAATGTTCTCAACATCCGAAGTTCCCAATTACATCCATGTTTTAATTTGGTTTTTATAATTTTGTCTACAGTGTTTTAGTGTGTATTTTATATATTTTATGGATTGACCAACTTTTTTATGTAACAACTTTTTTATGTATAAGCTACCTACGGCCATTCAGGCTAACGAAATCTTTGCACTTCTTATTTCTGCCCTGAAGAAGGTCCCAATCCAGGACCGAAATATTGGCTTAATGAAAATGTGTGATCTCTTATCACGCCCCCTTTTTTGCCGAGTTCCCCAACTAAGATTGTATTTTTAAGAATTTTGGTAGATATGACAATCTTTTGCTTTCTTTCTTTATTCGATATATATATATATATATATATATATATATATATATATATATATATATATATATATATATATATATATATATATATATATATATATATATATATATATATATATACATATATATATATATATATATATATATATATATATATATATAAACTTGATTGGTTTTTTCTTGGGTACTTAGGTTCTTTTGGAAAACACAAACTAGTCTATTTGACGTTTCGCTTTATTTTTTTTTAGGCATTTTCAAAAATTCTTTATTTTTTAATATTCATTCTAAAATTAGAAAACACAAGGTTAAAATCTTTTAAGTCAAATTACACTTTTAAAAACATATAGCATTTTTACGCACACTCGGATATTTAAAATATTCACACCATAACAAAAAATAAAAAACAATTTACTAACGTGTATATACCCTGAAAGTCAACTATTTGTGTGTTTGTGAATTTCAAATTCTGTATTTCTTTCAGCATATCGTGTCTCGTATTTTTTACTGATTTTTTTAAAATTTTATTATCTATAATGGGTGTCTTAACGAAAAAACTATTATTGATGTTAAGTATATATACCATTTTGTATTATTAAGAGGATATGCATGCCAGTATATTTATTTTTTAATTAAATTTGTGTAGATATGACTGATTCCTTTTATGTCAGTCCTATCATTCACAGTGTTTTCATCTTTTTTTATTTCAATCATCTCTTTGATCTGTAGTTTGGCATAATTCCGCTCTTTGCAGAGGACCTTGGTTTCATTGAATTTAAAGTCATGTTTTTCTTCTGCTTCGTGTTTACTAAGGGCAGTGGAAGCATTCCTAGTATATTTGTGTCCATTTAGTCTGTTTTTTTAGTAACTGAGAAGTCATGCCAATATATTTCTTCGGACAATTCGCACACGGTATTGCATACACAACATTAGATTCATTCATTGTGGGGATATGGCTTTTTAAGTTTGTAAATAATGAACTTAGTAATTTTGATTTTATGGCAAACTATAATGTTATATTTTTTCAAGACCCATTTCAGCTTCTCAGAAAGTTCTTTTGTATAAGGAAGTGGTAAAAATTTATCACAGTTTTGTTTACTATTTTTGGTGTTGTTTTTTGAGTTATTATAAAACTTGTATATTCTCTTTTTTGTTGTTCGATTGATGTCATTCTCTTTAAAATTGTTTTGTATTAAGACAGTTTTTACTTTTTTTAACGCGTCTGGTCTTAGTTCAGGGGAGGTCAATTTTATTGCTCGGTCTGTTAGGCCCACTATAACGCTGATTTTCTGGGATATTGCATGACTAGAGTGAAAATTCAAATATCTCCCTGACCAAGAAGATTTTGTGTACCACTCTGTAAGAATTTTATCTTGCTTTCTGATAAGAGTCAGGTCTAGAAAATTTATTTTACCATCCTTTTCAATTTCTGATGTAAATTGTAATTTTTTGTGGAAGCTATTAAATTTGTATAGAATTTCGGTAATTTTATCATTTTGGGCTGCTAATAAACAATCATCTACGAATCTCTTGAAAAACAAAATGTTACCTTTTATTTTTTTAATGACTTGTTCTTCTAGGTATTCCATTACTAGTTGAGCAATGACTGATGAAATGGGGGAACCCATGGCACAACCGTCGATTAGTTTATAAAATATATTTTTAAATTGAAAATAGTTGGTGTTCAATTTGAGATCTATGGCGTCCAGAAAACTTCTTTTTGAAATTGTTGTGTGTTCTTGTAGTAGATCCCATTTTTCATTAATAACGGTTTTAACTAGTTCATTTGGAATGTTCGTGTATAAAGATGTTACATCAAACGATAAAAGTTTATAATTCGATGGGATTCTCACTGTGTTGATGAAAGTTTTAAAGTCGAAAGAATCTTTAATAAAATGTTCATTTTTACCGGATATGTTGGATAGACAGTTGGCTAAGTATTTAGATAAATTGTATAATGGCGATTGTATACATGAAACAATGGGTCTTAATGGGGTACCTTGTTTGTGTAGTTTGGGTAAGCCATAAATTTTAGGTGTCACAGCATTGTTTATCATTAGATTTTTAGCTTTTCTTTCGTCTAGTTCTTTTTTATTCAGTAATGTCTTTATTAAAGTGTTATTTTTTTTCTGATATACATTTGTTGGGTCACTATTTATTTTTTTATAAAGTATCTGTATCATTTAATATATTTTCCATTTTTTCATCGTATTCTGTTTTGTTCATTATGATGGTTTTATTTGTCTTATCAGGTTTAAGAACTATAATTTGGGGATTGTCTTTGATAAATTGTTTGGTACGACGTAAGTGTTTTTTAATATTTTGTTGTAATTGGTTGACTTGTATATTTTTGTGTCTTATTTTGGTTTTTATGATTTGTAATTAAGTTAGTTATTTTCGGCTCTAATGGCATCTTTTTCGTCCGTTGGTTTGTCATGTATTGCAGACTCAATGGACGCAATATACTCGGTTACAGGTACACTTTTTTCATTTGTGATGTCAACAGCAAAATTTGGACCAAACGACAAAACCTTTGATATTTCGTTAGGGATGGGCGTGTCGGATATATTTTCTATCCAATTTGTTGTTATTTCATTGGAAGTGGAAACATCATTTTTTTTTTTATTATTAAATTTTCAAGTTTTTTTATTTGTTTTAGTTTTATTTTGTTATGAAGTGACTGATATTTTTTATGCTCTAAGTCGAAAAATTTAGTTTTGACTCTACTAGGTAAATAGTTGCTCACATATTCCTCCTTTTGATTTATTAATCTACTTAACTCAAAAATATTCCTCGTTGTTTGTTTCAAAGACAAATTTAGGATACTTTTTTGCGTTTTTTTTTTTAATTATATTATTTAGTTGTCTTTCAAAGTACGTACCTGTAAAATCCAAATGAGACAAATTAAGATTCAAAAAAGTTGACACGACTCCCATATGCTTGCATCTTAGTAAAAAAAATTCTTCGATTCTTTTGTGTGGCAAGTTTGGTGTTAATTTTGGAAATATCCTTCAAAATCTCTACCATCTGTTGACCATACGAAAACCTTATATCTTCGAAGAAAGTCATTTTGTAGCGTTTTGCACCCTCACTACTATCAATATATAATAATTTTTTTCTGTTGAACCTTTTGTTTACATAAACTTGATTGGTTTTTTCTTGGGTACTTAGGTTCTTTTGGAAAACACAAACTAGTCTATTTGACGTTTCGCCTTATTTTTTTTTAGGCATTTTCAAAAATTCTTTATTTTTTAATATTCATTCTAAAATTAGAAAACACAAGGTTAAAATCTTTTAAGTCAAATTACACTTTTAAAAACATATAGCATTTTTACGCACACTCGGATATTTAAAATATTCACACCATAACAAAAATATAAAACAATTTACTAACGTGTATATACCCTGAAAGTCAACTATTTGTGTGTTTGTGAATTTCAAATTCTGTATTTCTTTCAGCATATCGTGTCTCGTATTTTTTACTGATTTTTTTAAAATTTTATTATCTATAATGAGTGTCTTAACGAAAAAAAACTATTATTGATGTTAAGTATATATACCATTTTGTATTATTAAGAGGATATGCATGCCAGTATGTTTATTTTTTAATTAAATTTGTGTAGATATGACTGATTCCTTTTATGTCAGTCCTATCATTCACAGTGTTTTCATCTTTTTTTATTTCAATCATCTCTTTGATCTGTAGTTTGGCATAAATTTTACTAAGATGCAAGCATATGGGAGTCGTGCCAACTTTTTTGAATCTTAATTTGTCTCATTTGGATTTTACAGGTACGTACTTTGAAAGGCAACTAAATAATATAATTAAAAAAAACGCAAAAAAGTATCCTAAATTTGTCTTTGAAACAAACAACGAGGAATATTTTTGAGTTAAGTAGATTAATAAATCAAAAGGAGGAATATGTGAGCAACTATTTACCTAGTAGAGTCAAAACTAAATTTTTCGACTTAGAGCATAAAAAATATCAGTCACTTCATAACAAAATAAAACTAAAACAAATAAAAAAACTTGAAAATTTAATAATAAAAAAAAAATGATGTTTCCACTTCCAATGAAATAACAACAAATTGGATAGAAAATATATCCGACACGCCCATCCCTAACGAAATATCAAAGGTTTTGTCGTTTGGTCCAAATTTTGCTGTTGACATCACAAATGAAAAAAGTGTACCTGTAACCGAGTATATTGCGTCCATTGAGTCTGCAATACATGACAAACCAACGGACGAAAAAGATGCCATTAGAGCCGAAATAACTAACTTAATTACAAATCATAAAACCAAAATAAGACACAAAAATATACAAGTCAACCAATTACAACAAAATATTAAAAAACACTTATGTCGTACCAAACAATTTATCAAAGACAATCCCAAATTATAGTTCTTAAACCAAATAAGACAAATAAAACCATCATAATGAACAAAACAGAATACGATGAAAAAATGGAAAATATATTAAATGATACAGATACTTATAAAAAAATAAATAGTGACCCAACAAATGTATATCAGAAAAAAAATAACACTTTAATAAAGACATTACTGAATAAAAAAGAACTAGACGAAAGAAAAGCTAAAAATCTAATGATAAACAATGCTGTGACACCTAAAATTTATGGCTTACCCAAACTACACAAACAAGGTACCCCATTAAGACCCATTGTTTCATGTACACAAGCGCCATTATACAATTTATCTAAATACTTAGCCAACTGTCTATCCAACATATCCGGTAAAAATGAACATTTTATTTAAGATTCTTTCGACTTTAAAACTTTCATCAACACAGTGAGAATCCCATCGAATTATAAACTTTTATCGTTTGATGTAACATCTTTATACACGAACATTCCAAATGAACTAGTTAAAACCGTTATTAATGAAAAATGGGATCTACTACAAGAACACACAACAATTTCAAAAAGAAATTTTCTGGACGCCATAGATCTCACATTGAACACCAACTATTTTCAATTTAAAAATAGATTTTATAAACAAATCGACGGTTGTGCCATGGGTTCCCCCATTTCATCAGTCATTGCTCAACTAGTAATGGAATACCTAGAAGAACAAGTCATTAAAAAAATAAAAGGTAACATTTTGTTTTTCAAGAGATTCGTAGATGATTGTTTATTAGCAGCCCAAAATGATAAAATTACCGAAATTCTATACAAATTTAATAGCTTCCACAAAAAATTACAATTTACATCAGAAATTGAAAAGGATGGTAAAATAAATTTTCTAGACCTGACTCTTATCAGAAAGCAAGATAAAATCCTTACAGAGTGGTACACAAAACCTTCTTGGTCAGGGAGATATTTGAATTTTCACTCTAGTCATGCAATGTCCCAGAAAATCAGCGTTATAGTGGGCCTAACAGACCGAGCAATAAAATTGACTTCCCTGAACTAAGACCAGACGCGCTAAAAAAAGTAAAAACTGTCTTAATACAAAACAATTTTAAAGAGAATGACATCAATCGAACAATAAAAAAGAGAATATACAAGTTTTATAATAACTCAAAAAACAACACCAAAAATAGTAAACAAAACTGTGATAAATTTTTACCACTTCCTTATACAAAAGAACTTTCTGAGAAGCTGAAATGGGTCTTGAAAAAAATATAACATTATAGTTTGCCCTAAAACTCAAAATAAACTAAGTTCATTATTTACAAACTTAAAAAGCCATATCCCCACAATGAATGAATCTAATGTTGTGTATGCAATACCGTGTGCGAATTGTCCGAAGAAATATATTGGCATGACTTCTCAGTTACTAAAAACCAGACTAAATGGACACAAATATACTAGGAATGCTTCCACTGCCCTTAGTAAACACGAAGCAGAAGAAAAACATGACTTTAAATTCAATGAAACCAAGGTCCTCTGCAAAGAGCGGAATTATGCCAAACTACAGATCAAAGAGATGATTGAAATAAAAAAAGATGAAAACACTGTGAATGATAGGACTGACATAAAAGGAATCAGTCATATCTACACAAATTTAATTAAAAAATAAACATACTGGCATGCATATCCTCTTAATAATACAAAATGGTATATATACTTGACATCAATAATAGTTTTTTCGTTAAGACACCCATTATAGATAATAAAATTTTAAAAAAATCAGTAAAAAATACGAGACACGATATGCTGAAAGAAATACAGAATTTGAAATTCACAAACACACAAATAGTTGACTTTCAGGGTATATAAACGTTAGTAAATTGTTTTATATTTTTGTTATGGTGTGAATATTTTAAATATCCGAGTGTGCGTAAAAATGCTATATGTTTTTAAAAGTGTAATTTGACTTAAAAGATTTTAACCTTGTGTTTTCTAATTTTAGAATGAATATTAAAAAATAAAGAATTTTTGAAAATGCCTAAAAAAAATAAGGCGAAACGTCAAATAGACTAGTTTGTGTTTTCCAAAAGAACCTAAGTACCCAAGAAAAAACCAATCAAGTTTATGTAAACAAAAGGTTCAACAGAAAAATTATTATATATATATATATATATATATATATATATATATATATATATATATATATATATATATACATATAATTGTGAGTTTCGCAGGGTTGCAGCCAGATTATAAAGTATTTTCTAAGGCATTCACGAAAAATAATACTCTTTTTACTTTGTGAAAGCTTTCGGATATATTCAATCCTTCTTCAGTCACTCTACAAAAGGGGACGGTGGTCGGTAAAAAAGGCTTTAAAAAAAGAAAAGTTATTAAAAAACTTACTGTAAGTGAGGTTGCAAACATAAACTAGGCTCTTCCAACATTCTTTCTTTTAAAAAAAAAAAAAAAAAAAAGGTTTTTTTTTTAAAAAACCTTTTTTAATAATATATATATATATATATATATATATATATATATATATATATATATATATATATGGTTGTGTGTGTTAAATAATTTGTGTTGTACTAGTGTACCTAAATGTAGTTTATTTTTATATTTTGTATATTTTGTAAAAATAGAGAAAAAAATTAAAATGCCCTAAACCAAAGGGCGAAACATCAATTTAAGTTTAATTTTGAATACCAAATATTCATAAAACGAGCCCAAATCCCAAGAATTGAAAAAAATATTGATTGATGGTTCAAGAAAATTTTGAAGTATTGTATATATTTATATATAAATATATATATATATATATATATATATATATATATATATATATATATATAGTATATTGTATATATATATATATATATATATATATATATATATATATATATATATATATATGCATACCAGGTAGAGACATTTTTAAAAAATATAACGTGGTACATTCAGCAACAATGACAACTTCCACAACACAAATTGTATAATTGCATTTATATAACAAACTTACTGATAATTTGCACCAATGCCAATACATTTTTTGCCATTTTGTACAAAATTTTCCAAAAAATCCATAATAAGATTCGGTAGGTATCTTGACAACAAATTTTACACTTTTATTTATTTTATACTATGAATAACGTCGTAATATATGCTTAATTACTTGAGATAACTTAATTAAATATAACAGATAGGTTGATTGACTAATCTTATAATTCCTGTTTAAAAGGAATAAAATAATAATATTTAGATATTAAGGTAGGTATTTTTTTAAAGCAAACATAGGGATGAAACCTATAGTTTTTAAGCGATATCGTGAAAATGATGCGGGTAGAAAAATTTTGTTCACATTTCATTTATTGGCAACTAGCTAGTTTATAACTATAACTATTAATTACAACGATGTGATGATTAGCAATTTAAATATTAAGATATATACATGGCAAGGACCTAATTAACTTAGCCTAGGTGAGGGATTTATATAAGTATATTGAGAGATGATGATGATGATGATGATGTTTATTTGTCTGAGTGCGTCGGCAACAAGGCCATTTGGCGCCCCATGATTTGTTTTGGGTGAGAAATTAGTTAATTATTATTTTTTTTTTATTATTATTATTATTTTTTTTTTTTATATGTCATTGAAGATTCCTATATCTTTTAGGTATTTAATGATGTTGGGCAGGTTGACTGAATCTGGATGTAATGAAAGAGAAAGAGTGGCGGGAATGTTATATCTGGAACGGATGCGTGAATAATGATCAGCTTGAAAAATGTGTTTGATAGTTAAGGGAATGTTGCATTGAGGGCAAAGTGATGGAGGATCATTATGTAACAAGTGTTTGTGTGTAAGATGTGTGTGTCCTATTGACAGCCTGATCCAGACAGTATTTTCTTTGCGGGAAAGAGAAGGATTGAATAAGGGTGGGAAAAAAGTATATTGAGAGAACTTAATATTAATTAAGGTTAACTTAAGCTAATCCCGGGGCAGGTGGTCGCTAGGCATTGGCGAGCATGGCGTGGAGGACAGTCTGGCTCTGATGATCATCTTATAGATTGTCAACTTGTTGCGAGTTGACAAGTTAAGAAAAAAGTTGAAAATACAACCGTAAGTCGAAATATTATTATTAAGAAAGGTTGTAAATTAAATTTCATACAATCTGTAAATCATATAATTAAAGTTGATAATTCCTACTTTTTCTTTGCAGGATAGTAATGAACCAATCATAAACAATTTAGATTACAACAATGACACGAACTAGTTATAAATAAATCTTTGGCTGCATTTTTCTTTTTCTTGTTTTTATATGAAACATTTCAAATAATATATTAATTCTGACTACTTTCTATTTTTAGCTTTGTACGTGATAATTAAATATTCATTTTAATACTACATTTTTAGTACCGGTTCAAACCCGCGCAACCACATTAAGTTCTACCCTATATTAGTATTCACATATAATAATTTATCGGAAACAAAGTTGCTAAGTATGTCAGATGAAATTGTCAAACGCTATAAATTTAATGGATATTACTGAAAGTATTTGGCAACATTGAACTTTAGATATTGCAGGTATAAGGAGTGTGAATTTATTTTGAGGGATTTCTAAGAGGGGGCGTAACTTGTTATATATCGCATCGGGGCACAGTAACAGTTTTCTATATTCCTGGTCAAGCACCATCAACAGACTTTAATTTTTAGCCGAAGTGTAAACAACATATTTAACATATTTGAGCATTGAATATGTCGAATTACGTGCCAACAAAACACCATTTGCGAGAAGCGTTACTTTTCTTGTTTAATTCGAAGAAAAGCGCTCTTGAAAGTAATGGATTGCTTTAAAAGTGGTGATTTCGACACGGAAGACAAAGAACGTTCAGGCTAGCCGAAAAAGTTTAAAGATGAAGAATTGGAGGCATTACTCGATGAAGACCCGTGCTAAATCGAAAAAGAACTTGCGGAATCATTAGGAGTTGATCGCACAACCACGTCCAAGCGCTTACAGCATTGGGAATGATTCAAAAGCAAAGAAACTGGAAGCTGTACAAATTGAAACCAAGAGACGCTGAAAAGCGATTATTCACCTGTGAACAACTACTTCAACGGCACAATCGGAAAAGTTTTTTTGCATTGTATATAACTGGGGATAACAAATTGATACGCTACGATAATCCAAAGAGCAAAAAATCATGGGTGAAGCCTGGTGAACCATCAACATCCTTGCCAAAGCCAAATATTCATGGCTCCAAGCTTATGCTGTGTATCTGGTGGGATCAGCTGGGTGTAGTGTATTATGAGCTGTTCCAACTCAACAAAACTATTACTAGGGAACGTTACCGACAACAATTGATGCAATTGAGCCGAGCGTTGAAGGAAAAACGACCGCAATATGCCAAAAGACACAATAAAGTAATTTTTCAACATGACAACGCTCGGCCACATGTTCCAAAAGCTAGAGGCGCTTGAATGGAATGTCCTACTTCACCCGTCGTACTCACCAGACATTGCTCCTTCTGATTATCACTTGTTCCGATCGATGACACACGGCCTGTCTGAACAGCGCTTCCATTCTTGTAAGGATACCAAAAATTGGGTCGATTCGTGGATAGCCTCAAGAAATAAGTCGTTCTTTCAACGGGGTATTCATATGTTGACACAAAAATGGGAGAAAGTAGTGTCTAGCGATGGAAAATACTTTGGATAATCAATTTGTAACCATTTTTTTACAATAAAGCGATATTTTTTATCGAAAAATTCCTCAAAATTAATTCACACACCTAATAATTACACAAACGTTATACGACGGTCGTTCCCAAAGCTCTTGACAAGATTTGTTAAGTGTTATCAACTAGATCGCGTGCAGAAAAAGTCATGGTTAAGATTTTTTGGGGTTCTCATGGTGTTCTGCTTATAAACGACCTGGAGAAAGGTAATACCATTACCAGACCATATTCTTCACTGCTCATTGAAAAGTGCTATTCAGGTAAAACGTCCACATCTCGCAAAAAAAGTGCTTTTTCATTACGATACTACCTCTCACATGTCTCGGTTTGTTGCTGCAAAATAGCATAATCTTCGCTTCGAAGTACTTCCATCCACATCCACTTCATTTGCCAGATTTGGCTTGGAAGTAATCTTGTTTCCAAACCTGAAAAAATGGCTGGTTGAACGAAGATTCACTTTGAATTATAAAGTTGAAGTGGAGCTTATTTTGCATTGTTGGATAAATCTTAAATAAAAGGATTTAAAAAGTTGGAAAAATAAAAAAAATCTCTTTAATATTGCGCTTTCTCTGCTACGCCGAGAATTTTTGAATCGACCCACGTGTGTCTCAACGAAATTGTCTATTAAATATTTCAATTTTTCAAACATTTTTTACCTACTTAAGATTGCTAACATAGTTTTATTTTGGCTTTAACAACAAGCAAAACCTCTGGAGAACAAAGGATAAACATAAACAATCTCCCGCTTTCCTTATTTTAGATCAAAAGTAAATATTAGCAGAACATAAATAGTGTTCAGTTATCTAGAGTGTTACAAATTACCTGTTTAAATATAGATAAGTGTAAAGTAAATAACTGCTATAGATACAAGCTAATATATCTATACTTCTTAAACTTAGGACTACATAGGATCTTTCTAAGTTGAAGTTTTATTTTTATTTTATTACTATTAGGTGTAAAACTAAATAAAGCAACTTCACCAAATGTGGTAAATATTAAAGTATTCGTAATATATTTCACCTTAAAACGGACTTAGTCCAGTACCAGAAAAGATAGTTAAAAAAGTATAATTGTGTAATTACATAAGGAAGTTTTTCTAATATACACCTCTATAAGGATTAGAAGACGAGCGACAACATATCATTTGTCATTTACAAAAAATATACATGGAATTTTAAAAACCACCTGCATTATTATTAATTAAAAAGGCCCGTGTCTTTTGTCGATGCAAAAATTTCTAAGAATAGCATTATAAAATACCAATAAAATATGATTTATTTAACTTCACACAACATCGCGAGATTGTCGGCACGATTACGTTTAACAAAATGATGCCGCACTAGAACAAAACTAAAATAATTCAAAAAACTTGTATCTTCTTTATTATTCTTTTTGTGTATATATATTGGTCAAAATTAGTTACGTCGGTGCTCTAACCCCATATACAATACTAGATACAATTGAAGATACTATCACCACAAGCTGCAAACGCCTTTACCGTTTAGCAATAGATCGCCATTGCGATGTGATTGTTGTAAAGTTTGATATTTGTTATTGTTAAAATAGTGGTAGCTCAGAAATTGGACGAGTAGTTTTTTTACAGCAAGCGTTTAAACAGTTTTGTAAACAACTGGAAATAACACGTGAAGGTTTTCGTTGGATAATTTTTTATGATTTTTAGTAAAGGTCAAATTTAATAACAACGCCTCGAATCGCTCCATTCAACCTTTGGTAATGAAACCTCACCAGAAAAGACTGTTTACAATTGGTCTGCAGAATTTCGTCATGGTCACAGTAAACATACTACAGTAGCGAAACTGAGCCCAATTTGGTGACGAGATTTTGACGGCGCGTGCGTTGACGGGTCCTTTTTCAAAATGGCCGCTCAGTGTTTACATCCGATCTCGGAATGTGTCTTTCGAAATGTATTGTCCATCGTTTTCTTGATGTGACTGCAGTTTATATGAATATAAAGACAGAAGGAAAAGAGAGTTTGTAGAAAAAGAGAATTAAAAACGTTTGTAAGTGAAGAGAATCGAAAAGGTTGAGAAACAATTTATATAATCATGGGGAAAAGGAGGTTATTGTTGTGCCGTTGAGAATTGCAATATTCCATATAATTATTTTCGCAAATTATTTGCTCGAGTCACACTTTCTTATGCTCTAAAATTTGCAAATAAGAAATTTCTAACTCAATCAGGGCGCGCTAAGACTATTATTCTAAATCATAACTAAATTTAATTATGCTTTATTTGCATCCATGTAATCATCAACAGTATTATCCATCAAAGTTTAAGTTGCTGCATTAATGATTTTTTTTTGCAGTTCCTCTGTTTTTAGTTGAAACAATGATTTCATACAAATCATGGTATGCAATTAAAGTTGTTGGAGTTGTTGATTATCTTGCTTTCACAAGACAACTTTTCACTATCTTAAATGCATTTTTGAAAAATACATATGCATGAAACAATATTATCATTACTAATGTACATTTTGTTTAGGCGTATTTGCTCAAGAGACGGCCTTCCAGGGAACCTTGATTGCTTTAATAAAACGTTCGTATTGATATAGTGATTTGGTCATTAAAGCTTGAAATTTATTTCTAAACTTAGTTCGACTGGTTATTTAAAAATCCTGACGTGATTGCTCAATTCTGACCTCGGATTCGATTTCTGTGCCCAAAAATACATATAGGTATAGCGATCTGTTCGGTAGTGAAAAACTTTTTTTGTGTGCCTGTGTAATTTTTTTATGATGATGTAATAATCCTCCAAATTCTGGTTTTTAGAAAGATTTATTTTTGTGTAAACTAGTATTCAGTTATTTAAAACTATTTATATTTGATAAACTATAAATAAAACATATTATTTTTTTCTAAAAGGTGTATTCTCAAGAGGCTTCTAGTTTTCAATAACTTCATCTGAATTAATTGTTTGACACACCTTTTCTAATAATAAACCTGATAAATTTAACACTGTTTAATTGCAAGTACAATTAATACTTTGAAAGTGACTTTTTTTCTATTTTTCTCTATAAATTACATTGCTCCTTTTTTCATGCCAATCTTTCAAAAGTTTCTGTGAATATATTGTAAGGAATACAGAACCTATAACAACATATTTATTATTTTCAAATTTTAGACAGTATATTTTATTTTCTTATAAGCTGGATTTGAAAGTTTAAATATTAAGTGTCGTGTTGAGATCACAAAATCACTGGGGAATGGGATTATTGAAATAACTGATATAAATGATTATTGAATCAAATATGCTATTAAAATAAGAAAAATTTTAATGTGATTGCAAAGAAATTTTTGTAATATGATTTTGTCAGACGGTGTGCCAGAAGGTAAAATATTCTGAAAATAAGTTCGTTAAATGGACAGTACACCTAATCGAAGTCCATTTTGATGGTAATTATGGTTGCTATTAAAATTTTGGAGATTTAGTTACCTGTTAATAATATTCCTCCTATAAGGAACTTATTTCTATTGTTGTATACCTATACTATAAATTAAATATAGTTATTTACCTTTTAAACTGTAATTGACAATACTCAGTATATATGAGTCAATCATTTCTCCTAATGAAGCTAATATGGTTAGCGAAACGCGCGTCGAGTGCAAAAATAAAGTGTTTGGTGTAGTGGTGATATATACTGAGTAGTGTCATTGTGCCAAAGATTCCACATTCCCAATATAGTTGAAATTGACAAGTCAGCTTGGTCATAACTAAGTATTGTATGTAACTATAATTAGGAAATTATTGTATTGACTCTTTGATCTAAATATTAATTCATTGTAAATAAAAGCAAGCGTTAATTACATTATCAAAAAGCAATACAGATAACAGAACACAAAAAGGTATAGAACCTCTAAGAATCATTCACATAGAAAATAGAGGTCTATACATATACGTTCATAATTCATTAATAATATTATATTAACCTTTCTCGAAGTTACACAATATAGTTTTGTAGTTTAAGAAAAAATAAGTACCAAAAAAGTAGATACGGGGTTTTTTAATTAACGAGAGATCTATCACACCAAACAACACAACACTGCTTAGAAAAAAATGCTCTTATTATAGAAGATGTTGACATCTTAGTAATGACAATTAAAATTAAATTAATTTAGTCCTTAAAAAACATCTTTAATCACAAATTTACTTGAAAAATGATGTAAATAAAACTTTAATCTCAAACAGTGACGTTTAACTTTGATAGACTTTTGAATTTTTGGATAAAGTTATTAAAAACTGAAGTTGAATATGAAGATTTCCATCAAATACCTTCCTATTAAGTTTTTCAGCTGTATTCATTTCTTTTCTAACAAAGTGCTCCATTCTTTTTGTTTTTTTTTTTATATTACTCATGCTGCATTAACTTTTATATTACTCATGCTATATTAAATAACAAATCAAAAATTTTCAAACATTTCTCTATCTATGATTTTGAATGATAAAACTTTGCACAACTTTATTTGTATTTCAAATCTCGCGCTGGTCCACTTTTAACATGGCGGATTGCCACGTGACCTTCTGAAAACGAACCCGATTTTCCTATACGATTATCCTTGAGTTTCGCCACTGTATAGTGTGTTTTACTGTGTCATGGTCGTGCTTCCGTCAGCGTGTGCGCAACATGATTGAAGAGGATCGGCATGTGGCTTACCGTGAAATAGACGCATCCTTAGACATATCGAAGACTGCAGTGCATTTCCGATGGATTCCGTATAATTTGACCGAAACTCAAAACCAGGCTCGTGTCAGTTGGTGTAAAGAAATCGTAAAAAAAATTCGACCGACGCAGAATCATCAGCCGTTCATCCATCGTCGGCTGTAGGCCTCCCCCAGGCTTCTCCAATGTTGTCTGTCTTGAGCCCCTCTCATCCAATCATTGCCTACCAAATGTTTAATATTATCCGTCCAAGAAGTTCGTGGTCTTCCGACAGGTCTTCTGTGTCCTCTAGCCTCTTAGTCCACTAATTGTCTGTCATGCGGGCCACATGTCCTGCCCAGTTCCATCTTAACCTGCAAACTCGATTACTTCTGATACTTTGGATGTTGTTCTTAGCTCTTTATTTCTTACGCGATCTTTTAGTTCCCATGGCTCTTTATGCAATCAGCAACCTTTCTTGTATGCTGTTATTTATGGCCCACGTTTCTGTACCATATGTCAGACCTAGCAGTATTTGCTGATCAAACACTTTAGTCTTGATGGTGTTACGTAGATGTGAGTTAAATACTCTTTGCAATTTGCCGAAAGTAGACCAAGCTAGCGAAATCCTTCTTTTCAAATCTATTTTTAAATTATTCTTGCCAATTTCAATTTGTTCTTCTAGATATACATACGATATGACTTTTTCTATTGTTTACTACTCGATTCTCAAATTGGGGCTTAGGTTATTATTGCCTCTAACGTTGGTCATATATTTCGTTTTGGCAATGTTGATCTTCATACCAATTTGTTTTGAATTATCGTTCAGTTGGTTCAGCATTTGTTGAAGCTTTTCGTTGGTTTCGCTGATCAGTATGCAACACGCAGATGGTGTAGTTGTTTTCCGTCTATAGATATTCCCCTCTTCTCCCAATCAAGTTGTTTAAACATTTTCTCCTAAGTCAATGTAAACAGCTTAGGTGATATTGAGTCACCTGGTCGCACTCGTCTTTTTGTTTTAATTGTGTTTGTTTTTTTTTTCTTCGAGCAATACCTGAAATGTGAAGTTCTCGTGGATGTTACTAATTAATTCTGTATATTGGTGGTCTATTCGGCAATTGCTCAATGCATTTAGAAATTCCGATGTTTCGATTGAGTCGAGAGCCTTTTCGTAGTCTATGAATGCTACTCACGATGTAATGTTGTACTCATTGGCTTTCTTAATAAGCCTTTTTACGGCTTGTAGGTGGTCCAGAGTGCTAAAACCTCATCGAAACCTTGCCTGCCCTTTTGGCTGGTAGCCGACCAACTTATTTGTTAGCCTCGTCGTTATAATTTTTGTAAACATTTTATATAGGGTTGACAGCAAACTTATAGGCCTGTAATTGTAGTTGTTTCTGGTTGCCTTTTTTAAACAACAATATCATTAGGGCATTATTCAATTCCTCGGGGACTCGTCGTTTGGTAAGGCATTCGTTATATATCACTTCTAATATATGTATTGCAGTCGGGCCGCCGTATTTGATCATCTCGATAATTATACCATCTTCTCCTGGGGCAAGACTATTATCGATCTTTTTGATTACTTGAACAATTTCGTCCGCTGTTATTTCTGGTATGTCTTCTGGCTTCACTTTTGTGACTTTAATTCTGTTCTGGCTTCTTTTACCTATTGGAGGATCTGTCTTACTTTCGTCCAATTTCTGATAGTGTTTGTGTACTGTTTCTCTAAGTTGTCTGTTATGAGTTCGTTATTATCGTTTCTAATTTTTGTTATGTGGCGCTTACCTTCTGACGTTTTTCCTAGTAAATTTTTTAGGCCTCTTCCATCCTGTAGAGACTCTTGTATGTTTTCAATTTCATAATTCCTTTTGTCTCTTCTAATTTTCTGATTTATTTCTGTGCTCTTTTCTCTTAGCTTGTCTGTATTTTCGGGGGTGTCTCGCTGCATTTTCTTCCCTTTTACTATTAGATCTATAGATTCTTTACTTATCTTTTGTTGTTTTCCTGTTGTATCTCTTACTAATTCATCTGATGTTTCCAGTAATATTTTAGCGACTTTCTGTGTATACACGTCGAGCGTCTCATTTCCGTTCAAGCTTTGCATTTTTTCTTGTAATTTTTCTTGGTAATTATGCTATTTAATTCTGAGTTGCTTTGTATTAATTTTCATGCTTTGGCTTCTTATAAGCTTTCTTCGTTCTTGTTTTGTATTTACTCAAAAATAGGCTCGTGTCAACTGGTGTAAAGAAATGCTAAAAAAATTCGACGAATGCAAAATCCGTATACACATCGCAACAGGAGACAAAACTTAGATATATTCGCACGAGCCGGAAACTAAACAATAATGAACCGTTTGGGTGTTCCAAGATGAACTGAATCCAGCAAAAGTGGTTCGTTCGTGAAACACTTTCAAGAAAATGATCGCTTGTTTCTTTGGTTATACTGGACATGTTGCAACCTTTGGTAGCCCTCGTAACCAGTGAAACATCTCTGGGACTAGTAATTGACAAACAGTTGAAATCCATCGAACACATCACAATAGTGAATAGAAAGGCTTTTTTATTTTTAGATAATTATATGCGAATGGTTATTTGTTGTCAAAAAATCTTTAAAAAATATTATGTGGATCTCTAGTTGTCTTTTAATTATTGTAATAATGTGTGTATGACCCTCTTTATCTAATTAACAGAATATCTAATTAACAGAAAGCGAGTATAAACAATTTAAAACTCCTGATGTCACTTTATTTATTGTCCATGAAAGTTTGATCAATCTTAAGAATTTTCAGTTGGCTGAACATGGTGTGGCCTCATCTTTTCTATACTTTTTATTTATAATTTCTGAGAATGGATTGAGTGGATATTAATAATAGAAGAACTAAAGAAATTAAACATACACTAGCTCAATTTTTCTTGGTAGAGTAATATGGGTAAGAGATAATTTTTGTACGTGTTTTGAAAACAGTCTCTATAGTTATTCAAAATTTTTGGTTAGTAAACACTGCAATAAATATAAAAATGGAGAAAAAATGTAAATTATAGGGAGAAAAACAGTAACGAAAGATGATCTTAAAATCTAGGAAAAATTGAATGTTACAATGGACTACCGAAAAAACGCTAACTTGTCTGTGTTTTGCTTTTCTTAGTCCCCTCAGTATCTTAGCGATAAGCTAGACACAGAGGCTAGGTAAGTATCCCAAACCGCGTTGTTCGGAAAGTGCTCTACGTTTCAAGCTGCCTATGTATGCCACAAAATCCCTAATACTCTAAAAACCCTTAGCAGAGAACAATTTAATATAAAATATAAGGATATTCTGTTAAGCCAATAGAATGATTAGCTTGTTAAAGATTTTCATAAACATTACTTTTTTAACATATTTAAATATATATATATATATATATATATATATATATATATATATATATATATATATATATATATATATATATATATATATATATATATATATATATATATATATATATATATATATATATATATATATATATCCTATTAAATTTTTTAAATTTTAAAAAAATACCGTCATAAATTTAATTGACAGAGGCTTAAAACTAACAAGTCCTAAATATAGAGAAGAAATAATAGAAAAAATAAAAACTACCTTAACGAACAACAATTATCCGGTTAAGCTAATTAACAAAATTTTAAAAACCAGAATTCACAAATTATATAATACTCTAGATAAACAACCAAAACAAAGAACAGCTACAACATACATATCCATGCCATATATTCAAGGACTTTCAGAAAAAATTAAAGCAGTCCTCAAAAAACATAATTTAACTGTTTGCCACAAAACTCATAACTCATTAAAACACCTGTTTACCCCTCTAAAATCCAAAACACCCCTACTGAAACAATCAAACCTGATATATTCTATTCCATGTCAAAACTGCAACGGCTGTTATATCGGCATGACTAAACAACATCTAGAAACTAGACTGAATGGCCATAAGTATGATAAGAATAACCCAACAGCTCTATCAAAACACGTTAAACAAACCAAACACTCGTTTGATTTTAAAAATACAAAAATCTTAAAAAAGAGTCAAATTATTTTAAAAGATCAATGCATGAAATGATCTGTATTAATAAAGAGAAAAACAATATAAACGACAAAAGCGACGTTAGGGGTCTGAGTCATATTTATTTCGGACTCTTCTCATAGTAACTCAATAGCAGATAATAAATAAAAAATAAAAAACACATAAACAAACCAAAGGATGACTTTCGTTCCCTATACAAATCTAAAGTTATTTTAAAAAATGTGACCGTCTTAGTAACACCTTTTAAAGAATGTTAAGTGTGTCTTCGTTTCAACCCACACATGTAAGTTTTTATATATATTTTGAGTGTATTTTTATTATTTTCACCTTCTACATTGTATTATAAGTTTAAGAATTTTATATATTCATAATTAAAAAAAAAAAAAAAAAAAAAAAAAATGTGCGTCCTATTGAATATCCAAAACAGAAAAATTTCAATTTTTAGATGAACTGAAGAAGCCTGAAAATCGGGCGAAACGTTTTCAATAAATTCTAACTAGAACATGATGTAATTTCTCTATCCTCAAAACAAAAGGACCATAAAGCCCAAGAAATTGAAAAAATATATATTCAATATTCCAAGGTTCAAGAAAGAATTCAACCCAACTTATCTATATATATATATATATATATATATATATATATATATATATATATATATATATATATATATATATATATATATATATATATATATATATATATATATATATATATATATATATATATATATATATATATATATATATATATATATATATATATATATATATATATATATATATATATATATATATATTTATATATATATATATTATATATATATATATATATATATATATATATATATATATATATATATATATATATATATATATATATATATATATTGCCTTGCTTTGGATGTTAATATTTTTTTATGTATATTTAATCCAATAGAAACATTTATTATTATTGTAATTGTTTCGTACAAATATTTTGATGAGTTAAATTTGGTCTTGTTCGCTTGCTTGTATGTTTGTGCTATGGTGTGGACTAAAGTTAACCAAAAATCTTAACAAGATCCACCATCAAAGAAATTTGTGTTTCTCCAGACGCAAAAATAACATAGAATTCTTTCGAAATGATAGACATGAAAAAAATATTTAAAATTTAACAACGGTCCAATATACCTATAGAAAACAACACTCCTCTTTATCTTCGCCACAACGCCACGGATAAAGCAAAGGTATAAAAAATAAGCCCAGTGTGAATAGCACAAAGATGAAAAAGCCTACAGATAAATCACTGTTTGCTCTAAATTTAGATGTACTCAGACATATGGGATGAAAAAGTTTAAATATATAACCTTGAATGTACTTTTGAAAAGGAAAGCGTGGAGGTAAGTAAGGCCATCTCTAAATTGAGTTTACGATCAGAAAAAGCAGATAAAAGAGACTATTCACTTTTTTTTTTCATTTTACCAGTCACTCTATATACACAGGGTGATTAAAAAAATTTCAGAAAAGTAGTTTTACGATTAATTTTGATAAAAAGAAATACCAAAAAGTTAATTATCAAAACTAACGCACAATAAAATGCTATTTTTCCATTTATAAATAATAAAAGTAAAATCAACACAAAAAAATAAACAACCATTTACAAAACATTCATGAGGTCTGTCCTATCTTATGGGACACAAATCTGGTACACCACAAACAAGACATCTCAAGAAACAGCAAATCACGCTCAAAAAAAGTAATTTCAAATAAATAGAACAAGTCAATTTTCAACAAACCATTAGGACAAGAAAAAATAGTTCGGTGGTCCCTCCTGACTTACTACCCAAAGCAACAAAAAATATTTTCTTAGTGTTTCGTACCGAACACTTCGGTGTCTGTCCGTCCATCTGTCACACCGGATTTTCTCCGAAACTATTTATCATAGAAAATTAAAATTTGGCACAAATATAGGAATTGATGGCCTCATCAGAGCCGTGTAGTTTTAAAAGTTAAATTTTGAGGGGTTGGTTTTAGGGGGTGAAATTGGAAGTGAAAAAAAATTTACGAGGTCATCGAGTGGGGTGTCAAATGAAAGCTTGTGAAAACATGAGTTCAAAAATATATATAATGTAATACTTGGGCACATTTTTCCTTGTATTATTTTTAAAAAATGCCCACCCACCCTATCTCGAAAAGTACTAATCAAAAAATTTTTATAAAAAACTGGAATAGTCTCTATTAAGTGTAGATTGAGCGAAAATTATCACGAGTGCATTACGTTTGATTATTTATCCGGTATAAAAAAACTATTTTGCCGACAAAATGGTGAATGTTTATTGCGTCGAAAGTTGTGAATTGAACTGGGATTGATAGCTACTGCTTTGAGTGAGTAGTACCGAGACAAAATAATTTTATTTTATTTGTTTATAATTAAAAAAAATTTAGGTAGTAAATATTTGTTTTAAACTTTTACCACTAGATCCTAGATTGAGTTAGATTGATTTATTGGCTATTAGGTAGCTAAGATCCTATAACTGTTACCCATTATTGACTCAGAAAAACCGCGAAAATACATATTGGGTGTTAAGATATATACATGTCATGAACTTTTCGTCTTATTCTGGTTGGTCTGATTAGCCTGCTCAGTCAGTAACTGACTAGTATATATCACCACTACACCAAACACTTTATTTTTGCACTCGACGCGCGTTTCGCTAACCATGTTAGGTTCATCAAGAGCGATGATTGACTGTATCATCGTCAATCATCGCTCCTGATGAAGCTTACATGGTTAGCGAAACGCGCGTCGAGTGCAAAAAAAAAGTGTTTGGTGTAGTGGTGATATATACTGAGTAGTGTCATTGTGCCAAAGATTCCACATTCCCAACTTAGTAACTGATATGTTTGTAATCTGGGCTCTTAATTGTTTTATTGAGAACTCATTTGGGGCGTGTTTTGTGAAGTCATAGACTATTTTATACCTCCATAACAAAAATTTTTATTTTAAAGTCCGGAACACTATTGGCGTAAATCCAACTTGCACTTGCAAAATTAATTGCAAATCTGTACTGACTTGTTTGTTAAAATAGGTGTACTTTTAAATAGATTACATTCCACGAAATGATTTTATTTAATAAATACTACAATCAGGTAAAAATAATACCACAATTTACAAATACGGTGTATTTGACTAATTTAGTAGAGAATTAACAATTTTGCAAGTGATGGATTTGCTGACAATTTTTAATTTTAAAATTTATTCGATTACGAGGCCGGAATGAACAACTACAAATTTATTTTCAGTTTACTACTCTTTACTGAATTATTTGGCAGTTTGGAAAAATGAGATTTATCACGCAACTTAAAGATTTTTTTTATTTCAGAACACAAAGAAAAAGAGCAATGTCTGGTGCAGCGAATGAAGTCCCAAACAGTGTTTCTTCGAATCATGTCAACTCGCACAATAAAAGACCAGTTATACTCATATACCCAACAGGTAACTGATTTATTTATTCTCATATCTATAATATATATAAAATGCAACGTCGCTCTGTCTGTCTGTCTGTCCGTTAGTGTACTTATCACTCGAGAACCACTTATCCGATTTACGTACTTTTTAAAAAAAAAAAAAAAAACATGTATGTTCTCTGGCCAACTTATAGGATATATTTTATTACGTTAGGTAACATAAGGAATAAGCAGTGACGATAATAGTGAATCAAGTCGGAAAAAAGCTTGCCGCTAGTTCTCTTGCAATACACTGCCTAAACCATTAAATATGAAACAATACCATGTAGCAAAGAATATGATATATATAAAATGCAACGTCTTTCTGTCTGTCTGTCCGTTAGTGCGCTTATCACTCGAGAACCACTTATCCAATTTACGTGTTTTTTTTAGATTTATACATCTGTTCTCTGGCCAGGTTATAGGATATATTTTATTACGTAAGGTAATATAAGAAATAAGCAGTGACGATAATAGTGAATCAAGTCGGAAAAAAAGTTTGCCGCTAGCGCACTCTCTTGCAATACGCTGCCTAAACCATTAAGTATGGAACAATATCATGTAACAAAGAATACAATATATATTAAATGCAAAGTCTGTCTGTCTGTCTGTCCATTAGTGCGCTTATCACTCGAGAACCACTTATCCGATTTACGTGTTTTTTTTTTTAATTCATACATGTATGTTCCCTGGCCAGGTTATGTAATAATAATAATCTATATAATATATACAAAACGCAACGTCTCTCCGTCTGTCCGTTAGTGTGCTTATCATTCGAGAACCACTTATACGAATTACGTGTTTTTTAAAATTCTTAATTTAATATTTAGCAAAAAAAAATCTATAATATGTATAAAACGCAAGGTCTCTCTGTCTGTCTGTCTGTCTGTCCGCTGGTGCGCTTAGCACTCAAAAACCACTTATCCGATTTACGTGTTTTTTATAAAATACAGATGTTCTCTGGCCAAGTTATAGGATATATTTTATTACGTTAGGTAACATAAGGAATAAGCAGTGACGATAATAGTGAATCAAGTCCACGCGAGTGGTGCCGGTTTAATACAAAAAAAGAATCGTTCTAGACTGAGGGCATGATTTTCCACGTTTACCACTATCGGATCTATTTCGTAACGTCTGAACCACTTTCATACAATAGTATAAAATAATCAAAATGTATTTTATTCCTAAGTAAAAATAAAATTTTAGAAAATCTCGAAGTTAATAATGTAGATGATAATGGTCAATCGATTGACGGGTCGAGGGTCATGATATACCTTGTTCTGTTTCTAAGTATAGTGAGACCCAAAAATTTCTCTTGGTCGTTTATTATGGAAAATGAGCGACTATAAAAACATCTAAAATAACGGGTCAAGTGCAAGTTGAACTTGCGCAATTAGTATTCCGTACGTTGATTGCTTTTAAAATTAAAAAAATTTGTTACGGAGGTAGAACATGATCAGTGACTTCACAAAACACACTCCAAATGAGTTTTCAACAAAGTTTGTTTCCAATCTTTAATGAAAACTGATGACCTTGAAATTTTTGTTTTTTTTATATACCAGATAAATTATTAAAGGTAATGCACTCGTGATAATTTTCGTTCAATATACACCCCGTCGAGAATATTCCAGAATTTTTTCAAAATTTTTTGATAAGTACTTTTCGAGAAAAAACGGGGGACAACGATTTTTCGCGATTTTTTTAAAAATAATACAAAGAAAAGTGCGCGCAAGTATTACCTTATATATATATATATATATATATATATATATATATATATATATATATATATATATATATATATATTTTTACTCGTGTTTTCACAAGCTTTCATTTGATATCACACTCGATGACCTAGTAAAAAATTTTTTTATCACTTCCGATTTCACCCCCCAAAACTAACCCCTTAAGTCAAAATTTAATTTTCAAAACTACACGGCTCTGATGAGGTCATTAATTCCTCTATTAGTACCAAATTTCAACTTTCTATGTCAAATAATTTCGGAGAAAATCGGGTGTGATAGACGGACAGACAGACGGTCGGACAGACAGACGGTCAGACAGACAGACACCGAAGTGATCTTATAAGTGTTCCGGAATTCGGAACATAAAAATGAAAGGAAGAATATTCTTGAACAGAAAGGAATGAATTACAGTAAAATAGTAAATGAGTTCCCGAAACAGAAATGGTATGCTAAATTTCCCTACGTTAATAGACGTCATGTCACTACTATAATAAGAATGCGCACAGGTCATTGTTTTATTAAAAAACACTTATTTAAAATTAAAGTAACTCAAGATACTAATTGCGAGTACGGTTCGGAGGAGGACCTAAATCATATCTTCTTTGAATGTCCCTTGTCTACAATCCCCAATGTAGATTTATATACTGAAATTTCAAAATTAGGCATTCAGACACCATTCACTATTGACAATATTCTGGCCAAATTGAACCCACAAATTATAAGACTCATGATGAAGTTTTTGAATTTCAATAGAATAAAACTGTAGTAATGGATTCAACAAACAATATTCCATCACAACCTAATCCCATCCGTTGCAATAGCCTCCTTCTCAACAAATTCCTATGTTTGTGTCTTTGTCAAACTACATATATTCCCCCACTTCCGCAATTAACACATACCAACAAGTAAAATACTGATATTCAAATCAAATACAAATAAAATAAAGAACAATCTGGAGATCTAGTAGAACGGAAGCTCGTCAATGCTGGATTTCCCTTGGGACCCGAAAAGGGGAGATCCAAACTCGGGAACGTGTAAAGGATCGCTGAGGGTCGCCGGCGCCCTGCCTAAACGCGAGTTGGATCTTGAGCTGGCAAATTGCCTCAGCAGCAGTGCCATTAACAATCAAGCCAAGCCAAGCCAAGTGTTCCGTACGGAACACTAAAAATTCATCGCAAATCGACGAGTTCCAAAATAAATAAATGAACCAATCTATTTGCAGTCATAACTTATGAGCTGCACAAATTTCGATGGGCTTTTGCGTTTAAAATTGTCAATGTTAACGACAATTCAAGCGAGTAAATATTAAGTAAAAAGAGAATGTAATAAATACGATGATGATGATGTTTATTTGTCTGAGCGCGTCGGCAACAAGGCCATTTCGTGCCCCATAATTTGATTTGGTGAGAATTGGTTAGTTAGTGGTTTGTAGTGAGTTTGTAGTTATAATAGTATATTTTATATATGTCATTATATATATATATATATATATATATATATATATATATATATATATATATATTAGTAACTATATATATATATATATATTTTATATATATTAATAATATTATATATATATATATATATATAAATAAATATTATTATTATATTATATTTATGTATAAATAATATATTATTATTATATTATATTTAATATTTATATTACATATAAATTCTTCACTTATATATATTATATATATATTATACTGAATATGGATATATATAACATGTAACTATATATATAAGTTATATGCATTGAAATTCCGCTTTTAGGTATTTAATAATGTTGGGCACATGACTGAATCTGGATGTAATGAAAGCGAACCGTGGCGGGAATGATGGATGTGAATAATGATCAGCTTGAAAAATATGTTTGATAGTTAGGGGATTGTTGCAATGAGGGCAGAGTGGTGGAGGATCATTATGTAACAAGTGTTTGTGTGTAAGGTGTGTGTCCTATTGACAGCCTGATCCAGATGGTAATAAATACGGTCCTAGTTTCGAAAGAGAACTAAACACAAAACAAGAAAGTAATGTTTGTGATCAGTGAACAACGATTATAACATGTTGAAAACATTCTCGGAAAATATAAATTAGAGACGATAAAAGACCAATGAGCAGGTTAATATTAAAAACGTTACTTTGTGATGAAATCTCTATGTACTGAGAAAAGCCAATCAAGAAAAAAATAATAAACATTTAGGAGTAGATAAAATTAAAATATAAAAAAAAAACATAACTGAAAAACAAATTTAGGAGAAGGTTGCTATTTTCTGTTATTAAAACTGCACAAACAATGCATTCAAAATTAAAAATACGGAAGAGCAAGGAATATACCGAAAATGGTAGTTGGTAACCAAGGACTAACGGTAACCACAGAAAGAATAAACGACAACAAATTAAAATGCTACCGACAAAAAAAAGGAAGAAGATACTAGAGATACAACTAGGTAAATTTTGAATAACATCATAATAACTATTATAATAAACAATAATTTTGAATAACTTTATAATACCACTCACACGGCCAGATAATTCTATTGCAACAACACCTGTTGAGAAAGCGAACTTGTTGGCTGAACTCTTTGCTTCACGTTCTACTGTCGATTTCCAAGGGAAAACACCACCTACTATTCCCATATAGCAGTCAAGGATGCCCGATGTTGTCTTCAGACAGCGTATCATAAAGCGTATTTTAATGAAGCTAGACACCAAAAAGGCTTCTAAGGCTGACGGAATACCTGGCATAGTTCTCAAAAACTGTGCGAGGGAACTAAAACCAGTTTTCTATGGACTTTTCAACCTATTCTACAGAAAAGGAATATTTCTTTCCTACTGGAAATGTGCCACAGTTCAGCCGATACCTAAAAAAGGCAAGAAGATCTTGCCAAATAACTACCGACCAGTTGCACTGCTTTCAATAATATCGAAAGTCATGGAAAAGGTTATCAATCAGCATCTAAAATATCTTGAAAGATTCAACATTATTAGCGATCACCAATATGGCTTTCGTAAACATAGATCAACAGGAGATTTTCTGACTTATGTAACACATGTTTGGAACAAACGTAATTGAACACTTTGGAGAATCTCGAGCGGCTGCTCTTGACATATCCAAGGCATTCGACCGTGTTTGGCACGATGGACTGTTGGCTAAGCTACGCTCTTATGATATATCTGAAAAATTCTATTTGTGGCTCTCATGTTTCCTCAGAGAGCGTTCTTACGAGTGGCGGTCGACAGATTTCTTTCTAACACCTTCACTATCAACGCCGGTGTGCCCCAGGGCTTCATACTGTCTCCTACTCTCGTTTTCATTTACATTAACGATCTGCTGGAAAAGATCTGGAATCCAATCTGCAGCCTTGCAGATGACAGTACGCTTATCTCTTCATTCACTTTAAACGCTCGGACATCGGCTACTCAAGCGAATCTCCGCAGACAGCAGGAGGTCGTTCAACTTAACAAAGACCTGGAAGAAATTCTATCTTGGGGTGACAGTAACCAAGTGGAATTTAACGCTACAAAAACCCCAGGCGGCAATTTTTTCTAAAAAAGTTAACGTTGCTGAACCCTACATAGTCATGTCGGCGCACTCCATTCCCCTAGCATCGTCACTCAATTTGATGGGCGTTAATTTGGGAGCAAATGTGTCCTGGCATGAACATGTTGCAAGCATAGCAAGGAGAGCTTCTCAAAAGTTGGGAATATTTGGGGCTCCGCTCACAAACACACACTGCATTGTTGAATTCTGTTCGGAGAAGAACTGTTCGTCTGATTGGAGACCCGGAATTGACCGGCGGCCTTGATTCGCTGGAACATCGAAGAACGGTTGGCGACTTGAGTCTATTCTACAAGTATTTTCATGGAAAGTGTTCGAAAGATGCAACCAGCTTAATTCCTCCCAGAGCGATGCATGTTAGAAATACATGGACGCACGAACACTTCACATCCGTATGAGGTTCAGCTTGCTATTTTGCGTACAACGCTTTCAAGAATTCTTTTATATGGAGAACATCATCCCTTTGGAACAATTTGCCCAGGGCTGTGTTTCCCACCGAGTACAATTTACAGCGATTCAAGCACAACCTGAATCGCTTTTTCTGCACACATGCCGCTTCTGGAGCGCTTTAGGAACTTCCCTGTAGCACGTGTGTTAGATCCATAAAAAAAAATAATAATTCTGTTCTTAAAGCTTCACAAATACTGAAAAAGGATTAAAAATTAAAAGTTTTCCAAAATATTGCATAAATTAATAACGTACGACGCTCAAGTGATATCGACACCAAGCTTGATCAACAAAACTAAAAAAAATAACAAAAATTAAGTGATACAAACTAGAAATACTAGTATTCCCAGATGCAGGGCCGGTGGTAGGTAAATTATTAGTTAACAATAACGATAGCTAGAAAACTAAAGCGCATATTCTTGGAATGGAATAAAATGAATAATATAAGGCACAGCTTTTCGAAATTTCAATAAAAAAGCCGAATACGAAATTCTTTGTGATTTTTGTAGATTAAAATCGCATGTATACCTTCGTGGAAGCTAATATCAAGCTTCAATTTCAGGTTTTTATATATATATATATATATATATATATATATATATATATATATATGTATGTATATATATATATATATATATATATATATATATATATATATATATATATATATATATATATATATATATGTTACAATAGCGGTTTTCACGGATGGTGGAGTGTCATACATTAAAATTCCGGATTTCAATCCGTTCGTCTAATAATGAATTTGCACGTTTCGCCAAAATCTCATTTGGCATTTTCAAGCTGCTGCTGCTGCTGCCACTCGATACTGTGAGCTTGTTGCTGCTACCGCTCGAAGCTAACTGAGACACCGCGGTCGACGTCTTTTATAGGTTATAAAGGACGGCGACCGCACTTCGGTTTCTTAGTGAGCTTCGAGCGGCAGCAGCAGCAGCAAGATCGCAGTAGTAGCAGCAGCAAGAGCACTTGAAAATGCCAAAGAGATTTTGACGAAACGTCATGCAAATTCATTGTTAGACGAATGGATTGAAACCCGGAATTTCAATGTATATATGTATATATATATATATATATATATATATATATATATATATATATATATATATATATATATATATATATATATATATTGGTGAGCAAAAAATCGACTCAAACAATTTGGCTTCATTTAACACAGACCCTAGAATTTATGTAGATATATATTTACAGATTTTAGTATCATTTGAAAGCCCATTCTATCCTCTTTGTGTGATAACCAAATTCCCTAGCATACCTCATGTTTTTTACTGATTAAATTGACTAAAAGGTGAAACAAGAAGAACAAAGTTTGAAAATAGGGATAAGAGAAAGAAAAGATTAAACAAGTTTCAAGTTTAACAATTAAATTTATTGATAAAAACCAAAATAAATATTTTGTATTACCCCCCGTAGTCCCTATTACTGCTTCTAACCTGTTTTTCGCGGAGCGTATGAGCTTTTTGACCCTTGTGGGATTCTTTCCCACTCTTCTGCCATCGCAACCTTTAAGTCCCTCAACGATGCAAGGGCTGGATTTCTGGCTCCAACCCTTCTTTTGAGCTCATCCCATATGCGCTCGATTGGATTAGGGTCAGGACTCCGCGTAGGCTAGTCTAATGTGGGTATTCCCACTTCCCCCAGCATGTGGCCTCGCATTATCGTGTATTACCTCGAAGCTATCGCCAACACACCCAGCGTAAGGAACGATGTGTTCTTGCAGGATCTCCTCGATGTACCGATGAGCAGTTAATCCACCGCTTCGAGTCTCATCAGTTACGAAAACCAAATCGGTTTTCGCATCCAGTAAAACGCCTCCCCACACCATGACAGAACCTATTCCGTAGGTCACCATTTCAGTAATGCAGCACTGCGCATAGCACACATAGAAGGCTTGAGTCCTATAGACTCGTCTTCTTCCATCATTGTATCATCATGTAGGCACATTAGGGACTCGTCAAAGAATAAAACGGTGCGCCATTACTCTAAGGTCCAGTCGACATGTTCTCGGGCAAATCTGAGTCGCGCTTGTCAATGGGCTGCTGTCAATTTGGGTCCGGCAGCTGGTCTCTTCGGAGTTAAGCTAGTTTCTTTAAGTCTTCTTCTGACTGTCCAATGACTGATAGTCTGGTCATCTCGCTCCGAGGTACACCTTCTTCTTCTTCCTGATCCTGGTTTCCGTCTAAAGGCGCCAGTCTTTTAGTAACGTCCGTAGACTCTGGAGACAGCTGACTGGCTCAGGTGCAGTTGCGCAGCGACTACACATTGCCTTTGACCTTCTTGCAATAGGGCAATGACTTGTGCCATTTCTTCCGGGGTGATTTCCATTTTCCGATGACATAATTAGTAAGCAGGTATAGCAGAGATGTTGCAGTTTAAGTTTCGATAATAGCGCGCAACGAGTAAGTTGCTGAGCGAGTAAAAACGATTCTATTGAAAAACCCTTTTAGTCAGTAAAACTTTTTGGAAATCCAAATGATTTTGGTATCATTGGAAAGAATAGAAAATCGGCATTTTAATGATACCAAAAATAATATCCCTGTTTGAAGATTAAATTCAAGGATCGGTGTTAAATGAAGCAAAATCGTTTGAACTGATTTTTTGCTCACCATATATATATATATATATATATATATATATATATATATATATATAATATATATATATATATATATATACATGTATTAATTTGAAAGGGAATTCCCAGCTTCATAGCAAACATTTTATTTCCATTTTCAAAGAAAAAAGTTATTGTAACTACAATCTTTAGGGAAATATATTTAAACTTCCTTTACAGTAGACTGGAATCCCTTGTGACCCTATTCCTTATACCCTAATAGTGATAAAATATTCACGGAAGGTCGCTAGGTCTTTTGTTGTAAGCAAAGGCAGCATTCGTATTTTTTATTATTTTCTTTTTTTAATATTCACTGCCAGAAACGAAAAGAAGAAATGTTTTTATTATAACAAATTATACTATATTTTAATTCACTTAAAATAAAAAAAACCGGTCAAGTGCAAGTTGAACTTGCACAATTAGTGTTCCGTACTTTGATTGTTTTTAAAATAAAAAAATTTTGTTAGGGTGGTATAAAAAATGATCAGTGACTTCACAAAACAGACCCCAAATGAGTTTTCAACAAAGTTTGTTTCCAATCTTTACTGAAAACTGGTGACCTCGAAATTTTGTTTTTTTTTTCTATACCAGATAAATTATTAAAGGTAATGATAATTTTCGTTCAATCTATACCCCGTGGAGAATATTTCAGGATTTTTTCAAAATTTTTTGGTCAGTACTTTTCGAGATAAGATAGAGGACAGCGATTTTTCACGATTTTTTAAAAGTAATACGAAGAAAAGTGTGCGCAAGTATTACATTATATATATATTTTTTACTCGTGTTTTCACAAGCTTTCATTTGACACCACTCTCGATGACCTAGTAAAAAAATTTTTTTTTCACTTCCGATTTCACCCCTCAAAACGAATCCCTTAAGTCAAAATTTATGTTACGGTAATATAAAATGATCAGTGACTTCACAAAACACACCCCAAATAAGTTTTCAACAAAGTTTATTTCCAATCTTTACTGAAAACTGGTGACCTTGAAATTTTGGTTTTTTTCTATACCAGATAAATTATTAAAGGTAATGATAATTTTCGTTCAATCTATACCCCGTGGAGAATATTCCAGGATTTTTTCAAAATTTTTTGATCAGTACTTTTCGAGATAAGGTAGGGGACAGCGATTTTTCACGATTTTTTAAAAGTAATACGAAGAAAAGTGTGCGCAAGTATTACATTATATATATATTTTTTACTCGTGTTTTCACAAGCTTTCATTTGACACCACACTCGATGATCTAGTAAAAAAAATTTTTTTTTCACTTCCGATTTCACCCATCAAAACGAATCCCTTAATTGAAAATTTATGTTACGGTGATATAAAATGATCAGTGACTTCACAAAATATACCCCAAATAAGTTTCAACAAAGTTTATTTCCAATCTTTACTGAAAATTGATGACCTTGAAATTTCTGTTTTTTTTATATATCAGATAAATTTATTACAGGTAATGCACTCGTGATAATTTTCGTTCAATCTACACCCCGTGGAGAATATTCCAGAATTTTTTCAAAATTTTTTGATAAGTACTTTCCGAGATAAAGCAGCGATTTTTCGCGATTTTTAAAAATAATACAAAGAAAAGTGCGCGCAAGTATTACATTATATATATATTTTTTACTCGTGTTTTCACAAGCTTTCATTTGACACCACACTCGATTACCTAGTAAAAAAATTTTTTTTTTCACTTCCGATTTCACCCCCCAAAACTAACCCCTTAAGTCAAAATTTAACTTTCAAAACTACATGGCTCTGATGAGGCCATCAATTCCTATATTACTACCAAATTTCAACTTTCTATGACAAATAGTTTCGGAGAAAATCGGGTGTGACAGACGGACAGACGGACAGACAGACGGACAGACACCGAAGTGATCTTATAAGTGTTCCGTACGGAACACTAAAAATCAGATATTTGTAGCTTAAAAACATACGAGTACACCGTAATGAATTTGAATTTTGGTTTCATGGTCTAGAAATTTTTAAATTATATTCTGGAATTTATTATACTTTATCGTATCATCAAGATTTTGGTTCTCTTCACTTTTATTGCTGAACCATTTTATCTTCTTAACCAGCCAGGAGCATTTTTGCAACGCGACTTGAAGATAGGTGTCAGAGTCGTACAATTATAATATACGAACGTTAAAACTGATCACTATGATTGCTCAGGGCCAAAACCACTAAGGTAACCTATAACTAACCATAGAAAAGATGGTTCTAGGCTTTTAAGTATATATGTCCTTTTTAGAGTCGACAACTACATAAAAGTAGCATTCCAATCGCTTAAAACATCGATTTTTTGATTTGACGGAAGAAAAACATATCAAACAAGATAGAAAACAAGTTGAAAAATTTTAAAGACATTTTCAAAGGGAATGGAAATGATGAATGGCAGTTTGAGCTCCTAGATCAAGATATCTGGAGCAGAAGTTATAAGCCCAGGACGGCGGTCATGTTGCCCGCACGTGAGTGTTGTGTAGTAGGGATGCCTGGTGATGTAATAAACAACAACTTGTAAATAATTACGAAAAAAATTTACGGGAGTCATATTTTTTTTATTTACAAGATAAGATCGTATCAATCTAGACAGGGAGTGTATACGAATAAGTGATAAAAAAGTGCTGAAGAATTAGGAGAGCATGAGAAGATCAAGAGGGACCCGAAATATACACTCGATAGACAGGTTTTTGCAGGATGATGAAATAACACCATACGCTTACTAAAGTCATATAGGATCAATCCTAGCTAAGAATTTAGCAAACGCAGAACAAAAAGAGATCGAAGAAAAAGAAGATGAGATATAAAGGAAAACATTAGACAGGAAAAGAAGGGAAAAAGAAAATTAGGAGGTACATGATACAAACTACATAATGACTCTGCTAGATGAGTTTAATTTAACGCTAAATATTACTAAAGTAAATGCAAGTATCAAAGGAAATAACATATTTACAAGGTAATCCTAAAATTTGCAGTAAGGCCAGGAAAGCCAGTTAAGGGAGGCGGAGGAATTAATAAAAATGATACTGATAAATTATGGACGTTTCAATGAACACATACTAACCATGGGCTGAAAAGTCCCGGGCCTAACAAAGAAAACACGGTTTTTTTGGTTCAAAATTAGCTTTATTCATCAACGTAATCTCCATCAAGAGCAACGCAATCATTCCAGCGCCGCTCTAACATTTCAATACCACTTTTGTAGAACGATTTATCTTTTGCCTCAAAATAGGCCTCAGTTTCAGCGATAACCTCTTCATTCGTGCGAAATTTCTTACCGGCGAGCATTTTTTTTTCAGGTCTGCGAACAGCTAGTAGTCACTGGGAGCCAAATCTGGCGAATACGGTGGATGTGGGAGCAATTCGAAGTTCAATTCATGTAGTTTTGCCATTGTTTTGATTGACTTGTGACACGGTGCGTTGTCTTGATGAAACAAAATTTTTTTCTTTGCCATATGCAGTCGTTTCTTTGCAGTTTCGGCCTTCAAACGCTCCAATAACGCTATATAATATTCACTGTTGATGGTATTTCCTTTCTCAAGATAGTCGATGAATATTACACCACGCACATCCCAAAATACCGAGGCCATAACCTTTCCAGCCGATTGTTGTGCTTTCGGGCGCTTTGGACGAGGTTCACCAGTTGCTGTCCACTCAGATGACGATCGTTTTGATTCCGGAGTGAAGTGATGGATCCATGTTTCATCCATTGTCACATATCGACGCAAAAATTCCGGTTTGTTACGTTTAAACATGGCCAAACACTGCTCAGAATCATCAACACGTTCTTGTTTTTGATCAACAGTGAGCAAATGCGGCACCCACTTTGAACAGAGCTTTCTCATAGTCAAATGCTCATGCAATATAAAGCCAACACGTTCTTTTGATATCTTTACGATGTCAGCTAACTCACGCAACTTCACTTTTCGATCATTCAAAACGATTTTATGGATTTTTTTGATGTTTTCTGGTGTTACCGCCTCATTTGGACGTCCACTGCGTTCTGCATCATCGGTGTCTCTACGACCACGTTTGAAGTCAGCAAACCAACGTTTTATTGTTGTTTCTGATGGAGCGGAGTCCCCATAACACTTTTCAAGCCATTGCTTCGCTTGAACGGTATTTTTTCCCATCAAGAAGCAGTGTAAAATTAAAACACAAAATTGTTTTTGATCCATTGTTTTGAAAATAACAAAAGTAGCGTCACTCTTAGCACAATAACTCACAAACTAATGAATAGAATATCATGAAATTTTAACAGCTGTCTTTTGAAGGTTAGTATTAACTGAAAAAAAGGTGGCTGCAATAAAACTAGCGCCATCTATGTGTTAGGCCCGGGACTTTTCAGCCCATGTGTTAATTAGTAAAATAGTAAGCAGAGTGACCAGGAATACAACGGAAATGATAGTTTTATCAAAGACTGGAGGTGACCAGAAAATATGATACATGGAGATAGAAAAGTGAAGTTATCCACTTTCGTATGGGAGGGTGCTAGAAAGAGGCGGAAAGAGAAAGCCCGCTAAACGTTGGATTACGCCAGCTACAGCAAGTTGGAGTTGTCGGTATTAACACAAAAGTAGAAAGAGCGAAGAAAAAACTAGAGATAGGTACAACCGAGTAGATTTTGAGTGATATTATACCGATAGAAAAAGGGCCGGTTAAGCTGGAGGAAGAAATTCTAGTAAAAGAATGCACTGATGATAACCATTAAAAGGAACTTAAGGAAACTCTGTCGACGAATAGCAGTTAGGAATCCCAGAACCCAACAAAATCACTGCTAATGTTGATAGAGGTTAAGAGAGAGTTTAATAACCAGAAAGTTCCTGGCGGACGAAAATTTGGAGGTAGTGAACTTAATGGGCGATAAAGGGATAGGTAGGATAACAATCGGTGAAAAAAAAGTTAAGTAACCTTAAATATGCGGATGATACTGTAATACTTGCAACTTCAATACAAAACCTAGAATCAATTATGAAGCGCCTGGAAATCACTAGCAAAAACTATGGATTAGCAATTAATAGAGCGAAAACCAAAGTAATGATTGTTAGTCCTAATGAAGATCTATCACACATAAATGAAATTGCTAGTTTCACAGTTGTAGACCATTTGAACAATTTGGGATCCCTCATAACTAACAATGGTGACTGTGAAGCGGAAGTAAGAAGACGTTTGGCTATGAGTAGAAACTTGACGATTAAACTCACTAAGGTCTGGAAAGATCCAGCTGTCACAAAAAACACAAAGTTAAGATTGCTATCCAGCCTTATATTCCCCATAGCAACTTACACATCGGAAACATGGACCATTAAACAAGCTGACCAGAGACGAATCGATACGTTTGAGATCTGGGCATATCGAAGAATCCTCAAAGTATCATATATCGAACACCGTACTAATGTATCTATTCTTAAAGAGCTTAGTATTATAACGTCTCTTTTGCGGGGCCATTTTGTAACGCCTCGATTTTCTTTTTTTTTACTAAATATTTTATTTATTATATACAGTGACTCACAGCTTAAATGATGCAGTCGCTATAAGAAAAGACTAACTGGTCTCAGTGCCTCTTTATTTATTTGGAAAAAACAACTTATTCAAATTAAATTAGTAAAGAGTCTTCTAAAAAAGTATGAATTACTTTTTGTCTTAAATATGCGTTACTCAATTAACAATAAATAATTAATTAAATTATATGCGATTTTAACGTCACAGCTTAAATGATGCAAAATTCAATATACCAAAATTATTAGAGAAAACAAACTGTAGAATTTGAAATAAGCCTGCTAATATTTGGTCGGGCCTCCCTCATTATCAATAACAACTTGTAATCTTCTGGACATTGATTCAACTAACTTTCTAGTATACTCCGGGGAAATAGTGTTCTATGCTTCAGTAATTGTTACTTTTAATTAAGTTTTATTTAATATTGGGGCACTATTTACTTTATTTTTTAATGTCAGCCACAAATTTTCAATTACATTTAAGTCTGGTGACTGGGCTGGTGTTTTAATAACATTTGGACAGTTAAAAAGCAACCAACTGCGGACTCGAAATTACGTGTGCTTTAGATCATTGTCGTGATAGAACCGATAATTGTTTTCAATATCTAATTTTTGGGCACTAGCGACGAGATGCTGCCTTAGTATATCCAAGTACACATATTGGTTCATATTCCCTTCGACGAAATGCATGTTACCTACTCCTGCAGATGACATACAGCCCCATAACATCACTCCACCTCCACCGTGCTTTACCGAAGCTTTCATATTTTTCAATTTTAATTCTTCGTTAGGCTTTCTCCACACTGATATTTTTCCTTCGGATCCAAATAAGTTTATTTTGGTCTCATCAGCAAATATTACTAAATTCCAGAAGTTCAAGTCTTTATTGAAAGGCTTATTTCTAGCAGTTCGACCATGTAAATTATTATTTCGCAAGATCCGTCGAACGGTTTCGGGTTACACCTTTTTCCAAACTGTCTTTCCACCTCGGCGCACAACTTTGGCGCACTTTTTTTTTTTTAGGATTATTTGATACCTCTCTTAAAATCCATCTTTCTTCACGTTCATTGAAGATCTTATTTGGATCCAACCTTGACTTATTCTCGACTCTATTTTCATTCCGGTAACGTTCAATGATATGCTGAACAGTTGACGGACATTTATTTACCTCTTTGGCTGCATCCATTCCTGTAATGAGTAATAATTAAATTTCTCTCAGAAATTGTAGTTCGACGATCCATTCTTAAACAATTTCGTTTTATTGAATGAAAAAATGTCAAACTAAACAAAAAACAATTGCACTAAAAAATCAAAGCAACGCCGCCTTCGTAAATTTCAAAATGCGATAAGTTTTGACCCCTGTTGTTATTTTCCATCATTTAAGCTGTGACGTTAAAATTGCATATGATTTGATTAATTATTTATTGTTAATTAAGTAAGAGCATATTTAAGACAAAAAGTAATTCATACCTTTTTAGAAGACTCTTTACTAATTTAATTTCAATAAGTTGTTTTTTCCAAATAAATAAAGAGGCACTGAGACCAGTTAGTCTTTTCTTATAGCGACTGCATCATTTAAGCTGTGAGTCACTGTAGAAGCCGTTATTTGCCTCTTATGTATATGTTAATTTTTGAGAATGAATCGAATGGATATTAATACTGATAAAGGACAGAATTAAGATATCAGCTAGCTCATTTTTTACTGCTAGAGTACATGGAGATCGAGGTAATTTTTGTACGCCTTTTGATAAAAGTCTCTAGAAAAAATACTGAAGAGTTATTTAGTTGTTGAAATAAAATTGAATTGGGTACAACCGTTGCGTCCTGAAAGAAAGAGCAGGAGTTTACACTCCTAAAATTACATAGACTTAATAAATGACCTTTTATACTAAGAGAGTGCACACTATTGCATAGAGTCTTTAAATTAGGATTATTAAGTTTTTAATAAAAGGCTTTAAAAAACACGATATAAAAGTTTGAAAAATCGTCTTCGCGGATTACATGTGTTACGTAGTTGTTGGAAACATACTTTGTAGACAGGAAGTGAAATATTTAAACTGGTGTGCTTATGACTTACTGCTTGGCTTCTTCTCGTGGGTTTTCCATAAGCTGCTTGGCCTCTCCTGGTGAGATTCTCATCAAAAATATTGTCTCAGCCACTACTCTCCTATTCTTTTTTTGGTAGCTAATTGACCCGAAATGCCTTAGGATGAGCAGAATATTTTAAGATCTGAAAAAGGCATCAAACTTGAGATCTAGAAACTACACACCACTTGGGGATGGTATGTCGGAAGAAAAAAGCCTACTACGGCCTGATGAAGGAATAAGCCGTTACTGCATCACGGTGGAAAAAGCCACTACGGCATGCTGGAGAAAAAGGCCCCTAAAAATTCGAAATGGCCGTTTATATATCTTTTGCCCCTTCTACAAAGTGAAGTCTTTAAAATGGTTCACTTCCGGAAAGCAATTTTTAAAGAACCAGACGCATTCAATGCAAACGAAATACATTAAGTCAGCAACACGTTATACACGGTTGAGTTATACTGTTCAAAAATTTAAATCACAGTTTTAAGTTACACTGCTCAAAAATTGAAATCACTGCCTAATCAAATATAAAAATGTAATAAAATATAAATTATAGAAAGAAAAACAGTGTTGTAACATGTTCTTAAAATCTAAGAAAAAATGAATGTTACAGTATAAATGACCGACTTTCAAATAGAATTAATAGACAGTACCTGAAATATTTTGGTCACATTATGAGGAAAGTGGATACCATGGAAAAGCTTATAGTAACGGGGAAGGTAGAAGGTAGAAGATCAAGAGGACGGTCTCCAACAAAATGGTCTGACCAAGTAAGATCACTCCTTGGTATGGGTATGCACGAGTCAAGTCAGGTCGCGCAGGATCAAGAAGCCAGGAGAATGACTGTTGAGGAAGAAACTGCATAGTGTCACCGATACTCCTATTAGAGTGAAAGGATTGAGAGAGAGAAGGTAACAATTGTATAGAGAACACGGTATATTAAGAAGAATATTGTTGTCAAATTTTTGGTTAGGTTTGACCTCTACTCGCTCTTCGTGGATTCAGGGTTTAGGCATGCTACTGATATATACTGATAATATCGTGTAGCATGTTGTAATTTCAGATAATTCAATCACGAGAGTTTCAGATGTACAAGTGACGTGGATTGCGTCATTTTCAAGGTGCGAAGTATAAATGAGGAGCACCGGAGGCACTAGTCTAGCCATCTATATTGTGCTAAAGTGGAACAGCAGAGGAGGATTACCTACGCATAATGCTAAAAATTGTGCAGTGGACTGTAGGAAAGGGTACATAGTCATTGTACCTTTTGACACAAACACCGAGTAAAAAATGGTTTGTTGTATAAGAGCTATATGGGAGGGTGTTCAAGTGGATAGGTTATAAAAACATGGTTTGACTAAAGGAATTAAAATCGTCTAACATCTGGGTAAAGGAGAACATTGAGAATATTAGTCTACTAGGTATTAGAGTCAAAACCAAGAGTAGAAGTTGCTTCAATATTACTGGAGTCTAGCTAACGGACATATAAATAGCATATTGATGACAAAGGTATCAGGGTCAATTATACCTGGCGACTTCAACGCTAAGAGTGAATCTTGGGGGAGGGGTGCCGCTAGAGGACGATTTCTTGTTGTGACCAATGGTTAGAGATCTGGAGGTGATGAATTACACAATACAGCCGGCAACTTTTAGCAGTGAGACGTGGACAGAACAAACAGTCCGGTTTGAGCCTTCTTGTTTGTATTAAAAAGCAGCTAAGAGGGTACCGATTTTAGAGTCATAATGATGGCGCTTATAGCAGCACATATCACATGGCGACCTAATGAAGTTATTGGTTGTTCTTATACTAATATCATTCCTAAAACCTACCTTAACTATAGTAACGTAAAAGCATTATAAGACAATAACAATGACCGTTCTTAAATTACCATATAAAATATTTGACGGTCACACTTTCACAAATAACTGTATCCTAGTACAGGTACTGCTTTTTTAAGCAAAATATTTTGAAAATCATATGAGGTAATTTCTATCTATTAGAACTTTTAAAATATTTCGTGTAAAAAAGTTCAGGTTATCTATGGTATTATGAATCTATTAAATGAACGAGCATAATTAACTTTGCATTAACTTTACACCACTCCGATTATGAAAACCTACATTCCCTAATAATTTATCTTTTATTGTTTCAGTCTCACCAGAAACAGTGGTCATTCCAATCATCTCATGTATCTTCGGTTTCCCCCTTCTAGCCCTTTTGGTCATCTGCTGTCTACGAAGAAGAGCAAAACTAGCTCGGGAGCAAGCCCGCAGACGGAACATGGACTTTGATCACGGTACTTTCTCTATTGTCAGATTCAGCTCTTTACACTATTTAGGTAACTACTGCGCTATCTTCTTTTGGTTTCACGGTTTTGTTTTTATTTATCGCTTTTTCTCCTATTTTTAATTTTTGTTTTGTTTCACCTTCTACAGTAGGTCGAATATAACATATAGTTATATTTTTATATTATTTCTAATAATTTTTCATATAATCAGAAGATATAAATAGTTTTGGCAAAATGACACTGTAAAAATACAGACATCTTATCTAAAAAGTTTGTAACTCAAGTTCAGATATTTTGACTGTCTAATAAATACAAACAGAAAGGAATCTGGCAATCGAATTTATAATATTGTCATACGACCTTGACGTATTGTCCTTGGTGGATTTTGGAACAAATTCTGCATGCATTTCGATGAATTAACGCCTGTCTAGTGAATAATTATAAGTACTAAATAAAAGACTGCATATTTGTTTGTCATTTAACTTTAGACAAAAACTGCATAGTTACAAAGCAAGTAATAATTATCTAGTATGGTCATGTGTTTGGTACATCAGTTTCAAATCAAAGTGTAAGTTCAGAATTTCCTGACAATATTAAATAGGTGAATCTACCTTCAACAAATATCAATATTTTTTACTTATTTTTTTTTTTTTTTTACTTCAAGAGGAGAAACACATGTGCGGAAAAAAAAAGCGATTCATATTGGTCTTGAATCGCTATAAATTGTGGGAAACACGGTCCTGGGAAAATCATTCCAAAAGAATGAAGTTCTCCATGTAAAAGAGTGTTTGAAAAGGATTGTACGAGGAGTAACAAGCTGAACTTCATACGGATGAGAAGTATTAGCGTGACGGGTATTGTTAGCATGCACCGCTCTGGGAGGAATTAAGCCAGCTACACACATCGAACACTTTCCATGGAAATCAATTATAGAATAGACCAAGTGGCCAACCGTTCTTTGATGTTCCAAGGATTCACGGATGCTGGTCAGTTCTGGGTCTCTAATCATACGAATAACTCTCTTCTGAATAAGATTCAACAAACGCAATGTATTTTTGGGAGTAGAGCCTCGAGCAAGGGAGCAGTATTCCATTGTTGGTCAAATTAGAGCTTGGTATAGGATTAACTGCTGTTGTGTAATGTAAAGCTTTCTAGTTTGAAATAATATTCCCAGCTTTTGAGAAGCTCTCTTGGCTATGCATGCCACATATTCATGTCAAGACATATTTACTCCCATATTATCGCCCAACAAATTGAGTGACAATGCTAGAGCAAAGGAATGTCCCAACATAATTCGATCGGGTTCAGCAACGTTAACTTTTTTAGAAAAAACTGCCGTCTGGGCTTTTATAGCATTAAATTCGACTTGGTTATTGTCACTTCAAGATAGAGTGTCTTCCTGGTCTTTGTTAAGTCAAATGATTTTCTGCTGTCTACGAATGCAGGACTGGCTGATGTTCGAGCGTTCAAAGTAAATGAAGAAATAAGCGTGCTGTCATCTGCAAAACTATTTTTTTATGGGTCTAGCACACGTGCTACAGGAAAGTCCCTAAAGCGCTACAGGAGCGACACGTGTGCGGAGAAAGCGATTCACGTTGTTCTTGAATCGCTGTAAATTGTACTCGGTGGGAAACACAGCCCTGGGCAAATTATTCCAAAGGGATGATGTTCTCCATATAAAAGACTGCTTGAAAAGCGTTGTATGCGGATTAACTAGCTGAACCTCATACGGACGTGAAGTATTAACGCGACGTGTATTTCTAACATGCACCGCTCTGGGAGGAATTAAGCGGGCTACATCCTTCGAACATTTTCGATGAAAATACTTGTAGAACAGACTCAAGTCGCCAACTGTTCTTCGATGTTCCAGCGAATCAAGGTCGCCGGTCAGTTCCGGGTCTCCAATCAGACGAACAGCTCTTCTCTGAACAGAATCCAACAAATGCAGTGTGTGTTTGAGAGCGAAGCCCCAAACATGGGAGCAGTATTCCATAGTTGGTCGAATTTGAGCTTCGTAAAGAATTAACAGTTGTTGTGGAGTGTAAAGCTTTCTGGTTCGAAATAATATTTTCGATGAACACTTTAAACTTAACAAGTTCCTGTATGTAGGAAAGATTCTAAGACATTTTTAGTGGAAACCTAATCTTTAATAAATTGTAAAAAAACATAGAAAAATGTATGTCAGTCAAACTAACTTTGCTTTTTCAATTAAAAATTTTAGTTCTAGAAATTTTAATTTACTTTTTCAATATTGATTTGTAAGACTGTCGCCTTAAAAAAATGAGTTACTATCTTGTTAGGTACGGATGTCAACATTATACAAATACATTACTAGGTGTACAAATTAATTGTCGGCGCTACTTTTCAGCGATTACAAAACGTGTTAAAATTTTTCCCTTACATGAAGTCAAAATGTCATATAAAACAAGCTATAATACTTGATTCTACTTGGTTAACCAAAAACAGTGGAAAGTGAGATGGTGAAGCGACAGGAATCTTCGCCAAAATCAACTGGTACTTGCAAATTCATTCGGAGTGACTCAGTAGGCAATTTTATTCTGCAGAAGTTGGGAAGGATTCACAAAGAGTCCTAATCCATAAGTGACTCCCGAGGACAAAAGCAGACAACATCATACTGCTTTTTCCTTGCTCCTGTTTTTATCCGTTATTGTAAAAAAAAATTGTGCTGTAATTCTAAGAAGCGAAAATCATACGTCCATTCATATGAGCCATAAATAAGCGGCGCATCCCAAAAATGGTCTTACCCGTATAATTGTAGAATCAGACAAGCGTGATCCACCATGAGATGTCCTGACCTAAAAAACAATTACTTCTAAGCTCTACCAATAATAGATGACCCACGTGAATCTTGAGCACTTCAAGAAAAATGTCCAATTACTGGCAGTAGAAAAAGATCGGCAATATTGCAGAATAACGCCCGGACTTACATCGCAAAAAGTTCTCTGGAAACTACCGCCGATCTGTACCGGGAAATTCTTCGTCAGGTAGAGTATTCTTCATAGTTCGTTCCTTCGTGCCAATTTTCACAAGACCACTTGGCCGATGCTCAGTTCAAGTCAGTTCAGAAGGTTGACAAAAACCTCGATAATCTGATTCATCATCATTTTTTCGATGTGGTATGAATGGGGATTTCAACTTTCTACGGAAAAAACTGTATTTATTATACATAATATCCTGAATCTAATCGGTACATTATTAGACAATTACCTAATTAATATTTAGACAAAAGTGAAATATCTGGCTTGGTCCTAAAAAAAAATTAACATATAGATTATATCATATCTAGATGAGAAAAAGGGCTAAAACAAAAACATGATAAGGATATGATGTTAAAATAACATTTATATTTAATAAATCAGACATTGGATCTATTTTGAATTATGGATGTACAATACTTTAAAAAATCGATGGCATGCAATATGAAGCAATTCAAATCTGTCTGGGAGCCATGAAATCCACTCCAACTGAAGCACTTTTGGCAGAGACCCTGAAGCTACCACTAGCGAATTTTTATCCTGCAAATTGATATTCAAATATAAATCATTTGATCCCAGTCTTATGTCTGAAATAGTAACACTCAACATAGAAGATCTCACTAACAACTATCGAATTCCTAAAATCTTTATGTTTACCTTTTAGAAAATATAATAGAGAACTAAGAAGTATTCGAGATATTTTCCAAATAGAAGTTGATTTCTACATCTTAGCTCGGAATATGAGGCCAATAGTTCCAACTTTTACTGATTACCCTAGCATGAAATCCTCCATACTTGAATCTAATTTAGCTAACTACTTACTACAAGTTTAAACACATATACACCGATGCTTCAAAAACGGAGCACGGTTGTGGAGATCTTTTTAGATTCCGTCCAGTAAAATAGAATCAAAATAGAAGCTTTTCCCATTCCACCTGTAGGACAATTTCTACAACTTCGTTCACGTAGAAAATTTGACTATAAAAGGATATTAGTCTTAACGGAGTACTCAAATCTCAGGTCTTGGAACCGCAGAAACATCAAACATATAGCTTATATGAAATTAAACAGATATTAAGGATACACATTTTGAACAAAAAAGAGGTTGTCTTTATGTAGAATAAAGCTTAGGCATAACGAAAAGGTTGACCAACTTCCGAACGTGGCAATTGTTGGTGGCAAATTCTTAATATTTCCGATCTGATTATCAGATACCTAGACAATTAGATGTAAAAAATCATGATAAAATGACAATGTAGACGGAACAACTTCAGAAGAAGTAGAAATACATATTTAGCACAAATCAATCAAGAAATTCCAACAAATTTTGGTACAGTCAATTGAACGTATCCAGAAGATTTATTACTACCACTAAAAGACTTAAATCTGGTCATGCATGTTACCTTGCTCATATTAAAAAACTACTGTACCAGGACCGTTAAACCACACTTAAGGGATCGTCTTCTTTAACCGAAAAAAAATACCAAATTTTGAATAACCATTGTTTTGATTGTAAAAAATCATCATATAATCTCAAATGTATATCTCGAATCTGCCTGCCTGTTTTAAAATTGGCCCAGAGCCAGAAAAATGTAAACGTGCAAAGGAAGGTAGTTTATCTAATCTTTTCTTTATTGTTTTTAATAAGTAAATGCGGCTCACTGCCGACGAATAGTTATAAATTCACTACAAGTTCACTGTAAAGTATTCCAATTAACGACTGGTTGAATGCTGGAACTACCCAAGCCAAAAAAAAAATATCCAATTGCCTGAAGGATAGCAAAAATATGTAGCATTGAAAGACTGAATTTATATCAATTTTTTAATATGCAAATAACAAAGTATTAAGGCCGAGAATTGTTTTGTACACCTAATAAATAAATTAAAAGAAACAAAATCTATATGAAAGTTCCTTTTAAAACATAGCTGACGTTCCAGGGATGGGCTATAAGTAGAGAAAAATATTGATTATCTTTATGAAAAAATGAAACAATGTGCATGTCTACTTGTCCTATTTTGTCGAAAACTTTAGCCTTTAGCCCCGATGATGTTCTAAGTAGACCGAAGTGCGAAGCCCAGAACTGAAATAAAAGATTTCCAACAAAGAAGGGATTTCGGCTTTGCCCTAAAGTAATCCTACAACTAACCAACTAATTATACCTAAATGCTTTAATTTGGATAGTTACATGGAATTATTCTAAATTTTACGACACATTGTTTTTTTCTTAATATATATATAATAAAATTTATAATATTGGGTTGTCGAAAAAGCATTGATCCTTTTTCTCGTTAGATATCGCTTTAGCGTCACATATCTCAGGTAATATAAGTTGCATCGGACCATACTTACAATCATTTGACAGCAACTGTTGGAATTCATCTATTAAGACTTAATTTAGAGCGTCTTGAAGATTCGTAAAATTTGTACAAAAGTTCGCTACACAGACACAAATACTGAGCAGACCTATGAAGAAATTTATGCTGTCTATGGTCATGATACGTTACGAAAAGCAACAGCCAAAAGATGGTTCAGTCGATTTCATTCCTGAAATTTCAATGTCAAAGATACTCCCCGCACTGGTCAACCAATGGCAAAGGTTGAATTTTGACAAAAGTTGTAAAAAATGTAAGTAGCTATGACATCGCCAAGGAACTAAATATCGATAATCAAACAGTTTCAAACCATTTCGAGAAAACTTACTACAAAAAGAAGCTCGATGTGCCACATGATTTGACGCTAAAACATTTACTCAATCGAATTTCCATCTGCGAATCTACAGAAATGTAACGAAGTCGAACCATCTCTGAAGCGGTTGATCGCGAGCGATAAAAAGTGATAATAATATGCGAAAAAGGATGAACCTCCATAAACGATCAAAGCTCGGATGGACGCCAAAAAAGGTGATGCTGCGTGTTTACTCGGATTGTCAGGAACCCGTGCATCATGAGCTGCTGCAACCTGGCCAAACGATTCTATACTTTACTGTCAACAAATGATAAGATTGAAGCAAGTAATTAAAAAAAACACAGAACTAATCTTCCACTATGACAACGCGAGATCAAATCCATATTTAATGACTAAAAATTGAGATAGCTTAACTGGGAAGTTTTAATGCATCCACCCTACAGCACAGACCTTGTACAAACTACCATATACTTCGGTCTCTTCAGAACTTCCTGAGTGATGTTAGGTTAGTTTCAAAAGAGGCCTGTGAAAACCACTTATCACAATTTTTTGCCTAAAAAAATAGAACTTCTACACCGAGGGAATTCCGGTGTTGTAAGAAAAATGCAGGACATCGAACAAAATGGCACATATTTGATTTAATAAAGTTTTTTTAAAATACAAAAAACAATTATCTCAATTTTGACTCAGGCTCAATACTTTTTCGACAATCCTTTATCAAGTTGAAAAATAAATGAAGCAAATCTTGAGGTGTCATTGTCCCAAATGTATCCTGTAACTTTTGTGAACATTGTTACGAGTTATATCATTGTTCAACAGGCATTAAATATTTTTACATATTTTGAAAATCTAATACCTAGGCTGTCTGAAAAGTTTTCGGCCTGACACATAGATGGCGTTAGAAACTGTGAAACCATAATTGTATTGGAAAGTTCCATCCTTTATACAAACAAATGTAAAATTTTATTTCGATCTATCGATTCGTTCAAGTAGTAACAGCTGTTTAATATTGACGTGTCATTGATTTTTTTAAAATGGAAAAAATTTAATAACGGCAGTGATTCAATTCTTTGTTTTGGATGGTTCAACACCAACAAAAATTCATCCAAAATCACTTTCCACTATGAAAAAATGGGCTGCCCTTTTTAAATCTGATCGTACAAGCCTCCAAGATGAACCACGCGAAGACCGTCCAAAAACTGCTACACCATAAATCATTCAACACGTCCATGATATGGTGTTAGATGATTGGCGAGTGAAAATGCATAAAATAGCTAAGGCTATGGGCATCACAAAAGAAAGAATGGGAAATATTTTGTATGAATTTGCATGAATTACATATGAAAAAACTTTGTGCAAGATGGGTGCCGCATTTACTGACAATTGACCAAAAACGCATTCGAATGCGTATTTCTCAAGTTTGTTTGGATCATTTTAAGCAAAATAAAATGGATTTCAACCGTTGTTTTATAACTGTTGATGAAACTTGAATCCACCACTATACCAGACCAGAGCGAAAAGAATAGTCGAAAAAATAGATTGAAGCCAGTGGACGTGTACCAAAAAAAGCAAAGACGTTTCCTTCAGCAGGGAAGGTTACACACACAGTTTTTTGGGATTACAAAGGTGTTTTGTTGATCGATTATCTTCATAAACGTAAAATAATTAACTCTGAATGTTATTGTAACCTTTTGGATCAGTTGCATACAAAAATTCGTAAGAAAAGACCTGCCTTAAAGAAAAAAAGAATCATTTTTCATCAAAACAACGCACGTACTTACACAAGTGTTTTCACGATGGCAAAATGCAATGAATTAAAATATGAATTGCTTGAAAATCCGGCGTATTCACCAGGATTCGGCTCCCTCTGACTCTTATCTGTTTCTTCACCTGAAAAAATTCCTGGCTGGAAAGCGTTTTACATCAAATGACCAAGCTATTGCAGCCGTTGATGGATATTTTACAAACCTTCGGGAATCACACTTTAATGATGGTATTGAATTATTGGAAAAACGTTGGATAAATGTATTGAAATTTCAGGAGATTATTATTTTTTTTTTATGGGCCTAGCACACGTGCTGCAGGGAAATCCCTAAAGCGCTCCAGGAGCGGCACGTTTGCGGAAAAAGCGATTCACGTTGTTCTTGAATCGCTGTAAATTGTACTCGGTGGGAAACACAACGCTGAGCAAATTATTCCAAAGGGATGATGTTCTCCATATAAAAGACTACTTGAAAAGCGTTGTACGCGGAGTAACAAGCTGAACCTCATACGGATGTGAAGCACCAGCGCGACGTGTATTTCTAACATGTACCGCTTTGGGAGGAACTAAGCGGGCTACATCCTTCGAACACTTTCGATGAAAATACTTGTAGAACAGACTCAAGTCGCCAACCGTTCTTCGATGTTCCAGAGAATCAAGGCCGCCGGTCAGTTCCGGGTCTCCAATTAGACGAACAGCTCTTCTCTGAACAGAGTCTCACAAATGCAGTGTATGTTTGGGAGCGGAGCCCCAAATATGGGAGCAGTATTCCATAGTTGGTCGAATTTGAGCTTTGTAAAGAATTAACAGTTGTTGTGGAGTGTAAAGCTTTCTGGTTCGAAATAATATTCCTAACTTTTGAGAAATTCTCCTTGCTATGCCTGCAACATGTTCATGCCAGGACATATTTGCTCCCAAACTAACGCCCAACAAATTGAGCGCCGATGCTAGGGTACTAGAGTGCCCCGACATAGATATGTCGGGTTCAGCAAAGTTAACTTTTTTAGAAAAAACTGCCGCCTGGGTTTTTGTAGCGTTAAATTCCATTTGGTTACTGTCACCCCAATATAGAATTTCTTCCAGGTCTTTGTTAAGTTGAACGACCTCCTGCTGTCTGCGGATATTCGCCTGAGCAGCCGATGTCCGAGCGTTCAAAGTAAATGAAGAAACAAGCATACTGTCGTCTGCAAAGGTATAGATTAGATTCCCGGTCTTTTCCAGCAGATCGTTAATGTAAATGAGAAAGAGAGTAGGAGACAGTATGGAGCCTTGGGGCACACCGCACATATTGAAAAATAAAACATATTTCACGTCAAAAAAAAAAATTCTTTCATTGTTAGGCCGAGAACTTTTCAGACAGCCCGCGTATATATTTCTACTGTTCTCAAAAATCTTGTTTTAAAACTTTTTTCAATTTTTATTTACATATCTATAATTTTGTTTAATTTTAATCTATATTTATTTTTAGTTGCAATTTGCTTCCTCTTTATAACATATTTAAAATTTCCTATTCACAATAACAAATAAACACATTTTTTAGAGTTAGAGTAGTAGTAAGTTTTAGATTTAGATGTCATTTTTTAAAACATGGTATTTATAATTTTCAAACGAATTTGTGATATAAATACACAACCCCAATGCAAATACAATAAATTATATGAACGATGCAGAATTAACAGAAGGATGTCATCGCTTGCATTCGTTAGTACTTACCATCTTACTCAACATACTAGAAATCGCCACGACTCTGTTTCGCATAAAATTCTCAAATTTTGGTCGTCATATTCAAAATTCCTGCATTTTATGCAAATAGCAGACAAAATTAACTCTCTGAGCAAATACCTTAAAAATTCCAAAGCAAAAAAACGATAAAAACAATAATTGGGGTGTTTACCAATAAACATGTCGTTCGTGTCCAAAAACATACCTAAGACAAACAAGAACTTTTAAACAAAAATAGAAGAATATGAGAGATGAGATATAAGGAATTTTCTAAATAAAAATGATAGTTCAACACATGATAATCATATTTTAGAAGAAAATCATATAGTTAACAATAGTTTTATAATATTCTTCTTCTTCTCCTTAGGGTGCCTTATCTTCTAAGGATGTTGGCGATCACATTTGCCCATCTGATTTTATCTTATCTTATTGCCGCTCTAAACAGTTCCGTAGATATCATGTTTGTCCACTGTCGTAAGTTTTTTAACCAGGAGTTGCGGCGCCTTCCTGGTCCTCGCCTACCGATTTTTTTTCCTTCAATTATAAGTTGCAGGAGCTCATACTTTTGGCTTCTCATAATATGGCCAAAGTAAGTGCTTTTTCTTTCTTTAACAGCTGAAATCAGTTCTTGTTCTTTTCCCATACGATCAAGTATTTCCACGTTTGTGGTATGCGTTGTCCAAGGAACAAGCAGCATTCGGCGACAGCACTACGTCTCCAATGACTCCATTCTTTGTTGTGTTGTCTCTGTGATTGTTGCAGCTTCTATGACCGAGAACACGTAGCATCTTAGCACTCTTGTTCTTGTTTTTAAGTTTAGTTGGCAGTTACAGAGCGTGCTGCGCATTTTATTAAAGGAACTTCGTGCTTTTTCAATTCTTGAGCGTATTTCAATAGAGTGGTCCCAATCTTCACTAATTACGCTTCCTAAGCACGTTATTTTTGTTACCCTTTCAAGTGTTTGTTGATGTACTTTAATATTTATGTATGTATTAGGATTCTTACCGACCATTGTTTGCTGTTTGTTTTGTTCGTATTCAGTTTCATTCCATATTCCTCATACGCGTCAATAATTCCATTCATGAGTCTTTGTCCGCTAGAATAACAGAATCATCAGCGTATCGGAGGTTATTCATACACATACCATTAATTGTAATTCCATCTTTTTTATCAGAAAGTGCTTTATTGAAGATTTTCTCCGAATAGACATTGAATAACAGGGGTGACAAAATACAACCCTGACGTACGCCTTTCTTTATTTATATTTCTTTGGACATGCGATTCCCAACTTTTATTTTGAAAGTCTGGTTCCAGTATAAACTTGATATTATTTGTAAGTATTTGTCATCAATGTTACACGATTGTAGTATTTCCATCATTTTCTCATGATTTACCATATCAAAGGCTTTTTGGAGATCTATGAAGCATAAATAAACATCCGAGTTGACATCCCTACATCTTTCAATCAGAACGCGGATGGAGAATAGTGCATCCCTCGTTCCTAGTCCGTTCCTAAAGCCGAACTGTGTTTGTCCAGTAAGTTCATCTAATTTTTTGTATACTCTAAGGAAGAGTTTCAAGATGTGGTTCAGTAGACTTATATTACGGTATTCCTCGCACTTTCTAGGGTTATTCTTTTTGGGCAATGGTATAAAAATTGATGTCAACCAATCATAAAGTACATCGCCTGTGTTGTATACGCTGTTGAAGAGGTCTTGTATAATGTCCATATGTTTTTCAAGAAATATTTTAATGATTTCTGTAGGTATATTATCTTCTCCTACTGCCATTTTGTTTTTAAACTGATTTGCTGCTGCTAATATTTCGTCTTTATTTATGGGGGGCCCGTCGTATTAAGCTTATTTGTATTGTTGTCTAATTGCGTCTCTATACATTTCCACTATATATTTCTTCCCATCTATCTATTCTTTCTTGTATGTTCAGTAGTAGTTTACCTTCTTTATCCTCTATTACTTGTGGTTGTCCTTATAACCTTAGCTTCTTTGATTTTCTTATGTGAATTAAATGTGTCTATTTCTGTGCATTGTTCATTTTGCCACCTGTCTGTGGCCTCCTTTATCTTTCTTTTCATTATGTTGTGCGTTTCTTTGTATTTTATATTATTTTTGTTCTTATACTTTTTTCTTACTTCCATCTTTCTCCATCATCCATGTTTGTTTCTTTTTGGTTGTATTTTGTTTCAGGTTTATTTTTCATTACTTCTTCCAATGTTTCTCCGATGTGGTGCTATTTTTCTTCCGCCGTCTGATGAGTTCTCAACTTGTTTGTATCCAGACTTCTACCAATCTCCTCATGAATCCTCTTCTTTATGACTTCTTCTTTGAGTTTGTCGATGTTAATATTTGTTGCTATATATGCTTTAACTTCTTTAGTCTAATCTTGATAGTTTTAAGCAGCAATTTACGATCTGTAGATATATCTGCTCCAAGATAAGTTTTGGTAGATTTGATTATATTTCGTTGTCTTCTATTGAGGGTTATATAGTCTATTTGATTTCGGATGACTTTGTTATCTTTTCCATCTGCAGGGGCTTTCCACGTATAGAACCGCCGAGGTGACAATTGGTGTTCATAATAGAGAGGTGGTTTTCTCTGCAGAACTGAATCAGTCTCTGACCTCTATCATTACGTTTGCCCAAGCTATAATTCCTCACAATATCCTCTTCTTTTTCATCTCCTACTTTGGTATTGAAATCCCCCATTATCATGTTTATCTCATTTTTCTTGGTGTGTTATAGAGTCTTATTTAAATCTTCATAAAATATTTCGATTTCTTCATCAGTACTTTGTGACGTTGGGGCGTAGACTGTATGATGTTAAATTTGTGGGGTTTGCAATTTATTTGAATCACGATTATTCTGTCCGAGATCAGTAAAAATCTTTGCACTATTCTTGCCACTTCTTCTGAGACCACTATTGCGACTCCGTTTTTATTTTCAGTGGCTATATCTCCCGAGTAAGAAACGGTGTAGTGCTCAATCCTGCAGGTGCCCATGTTCGACCATCTCACCTCACTACATCCCAATATATCGATGTTGAGTCTTTTCATCTCTCCTATCAGATTTCTAGCCTTGCCCGCTTCAAGCAAACTTCTGACATTCCAAGTTCCTATTTTCCTTTTCGATTTCCACGATTCTTCGCACCCTCTCCCCACTTAAGGGGTGCCCAGGACTGAGGGCCTTTTCTTCTATCTTTGTCGGCATTGTGATTTCCTGTGAAAAAAATAGTGTAGTGGTTTTTCGTTGCCGTCTACACCACTGTGCAAATGTAATGATGTAATATTATGGAATGTCTGGAAATAAATCGGTTAAAGTCACCGACACGCTTCTAAATGACTAAACTGAAATAAATAATTCGCCATTATTAAATCTATTTACCTAAGTGTAATTAAGTGGGGACTCAGCGCTCTTAGATAGAACCTGTAAAGTACGTTAGGTACTAGATATTGTGAATGATACTCTAATTATTTTAATACTTCATTTCACCATGCACAACTGAAAAGGCTACACCATTAGAGAAACGTGTCTTGTGCAAAATAAAAATTTAAAGGACCTGTTCAAAACGATTCTTTTATTAATAAATGTAATGAAGTTCCACAATCCGTGGCAATAAAAAAATATACACGGGACATAATTTGTCCAAACTTTTTTATATGCTCATCTTTGCCATAGGTACTTGGAAACATCTAACAAAGTTAATTGCCGATATTCATTTAAAAAATAGCAAAAGGAAAAATTAGGGTAGGTAAAACGGCCAGTAATGTTTGTAATTAGTTTTCAATTCTGGTAAATATCCCACTCCACAAGATGTTTTGTTAAATAGAAAATGACATTATATGTTCACCAGTAGCATACGCAATTTCCAGAATGGTCACAGTTTAACATAAATTGTTGGAATCTATCCAAGAAACATGGTTAGCTAGAGAGTGGAGAGAGTGGAGAGGCTGCAACTGGTGGTAATTTTTAATTTAATTGTAACTGGTTTTAAGTTATTCCGAAAATTTTTCAGATGAACCAATTTTTGGTTGTATTAAAAACAAATGTTTAACATAATGGTCTGAAGTAATGAAAGCAAGTGGTGATAATCTTGTGTTAATTAGTTTCGTATTGTACAGGGTGAGTCAACGATAGAGTAAAGTTCATTATCTCATTTATTTCGGGAATGACGAAAAAATGTTAAATACAATAGTTTTAGGGAATGTTAAGATGCACAGTTTAAAATTATTTTTGTGTATACAGGGTTCTTCAAAAAAGTGTGGCTGATATAACATATGTTTTTTTTTTTAATGGAACATCCTATTTTCTAATATATTTTTAAATTCTGCGTAAAATTTTGTAACTTTTTTATTAATAATGTTATATACCTAAACCTAGTAGTTTTTCTAATATTTCAATTTTTTAAAAAAAAACTGGTTTTCAGTTTTGGAATACTCATAATTGGTACGAGCGTTCTATAGAGATGAAAAAAAGGATATATGTAAAGAAATTGGAGTTAGATGCTACAGGGTATTCAACATAAATTGATACATTTCGATTATTTTAAATTGAAAAAACTCAAATTTTTTAAGTGGTACACCCTGTATATTATTATTTTTTCTGATAGATTTTACAAAACCCTCTAACTTTTATTAAGTATGTCATATACCTATTTCTAATAGTTTTCGATTTATTTTGAATTATTCAATTTTTACCCTTGTTTTTAATACACTTACGCTATATCATAGTTGCCAAGACAAAACAAAAATCTAGGCATTGTCAAATTTTAACATGTTTATTAAGCAAGTAAAAATAGTTTAATTTGTTGTAATAAGTGACGTATAAAGGTAATAGTTATGGATTTTCCTAAAAATGAATGAAAAAATTGTCTTTTGGCAGTAAGGCTTTACGGAGCGAAGTACCCTAATAGACGTATACCATCTAGAAAATCTTTTCAGTGCTTAATGGAACGGTTTGATAGTATGGGAGCGTTGAGTATACGAAACGGAACGTAGTAAACCAGAATACCACCAATGAGGAAAAAGAAATGGAGACTTTACTTCATGTTGAAGATAATCTCCAGGTCAGCAACCCTCAACTGGTTGACTTATCTGCCACATCCCAATCTACGGCTAATCACACCACAAGAAAATACAAGTATCACCCCTTTCATATGGAACTACACCAAGAACTTCAAGACCGTGATTTTGAGTAAACTTTTGTGCCACCATGAATGGAGCAATAGAGGCCGATCCAAATTTTTTATCCAAAATAAAGTTTTTTGATGAAGCTACTTTTCGCAGTAATGGAGCAGTTAACAGCCATAGCAAGCATTATTATTCAACAGTTAATCCATTTTGGGTCCGGAAAGTTCAAAACCAAAACCGTTGGTCGCTCAATGAATGGTGTGGAATATTAAATTTTCGAATTATTAGTCCATATTTTTCCCGCGAACCGCTTAACGGGCCTAGATATCTAAAATTTTTTCCGAAACGAATTATCCCAGCTTCTTAAAGAAGTTGATAACTTTGAAAGGGAACAAATGTGGATTCAACAAGACGGAGCTCCTGCTCATTACCACCGGCAAGTTCGGGAATTTTTAAACGATCGTTACCCACAAAACTGGATCGGTAGGGATGGATTCGATTATGTGGCTTAACAGCTTTAGACTTCTTTTTGTGGGGCTATATTAAAGATCGTGTTTACAACATCAATTACAACATCACTAGATATGGAAAATAGGATACGGGATGCGTGCAGGACAATAACGCCCTTTATTCTAAGGAAAGTGAAGAAAAATATAGTAAAACGACTAAACATGTGTATTCAAGTAGACGGGCATATTTTTGAACATTTATTATGTCATAATAATTAATCATTAGATAAGTTAAACTATATTAAAATTATTATTAACTATTTGTTTATGTTTTCAGAATAGCGTAAGTGTATTAAAACAAGGGTAAAAATTGAAAAATTCAAAATAAATCGAAAACTATTAGAAATAGGTATACGACATACTTAATAAAAGTTGGAGGGTTTTGTAAAATCTATCAGAAAAATAATAATATACGGGGTGTGCCATTAAAAAAATTGAGATTTTTCAATTTAAAATAGTCGAAATGTATAAATTTATTTTGAACACCCTGTAGCATCTAACTCAAATTTCTCTACATATATCTTTTTTTTCATCTCCATATCTATCTATCTAAATTGATATATTAGAAAAAACTACTAGGTTTACGTATATAACATTATTAATTAAAAAAGTTATTACGCAGAATTTAAAAATAAATTAGAAAATAGGATGCTCCATTTTAAAAAAACATATGTTATATCGACCAAACTTTTTTGTAGTACCCTGTATACTCAAAAATAATTTTAAATTGTACACCTGAACAATCCCTAAAACTATTGTATTTAACATTTTTTTCATCATTCCCGAAACAAATGAGATAATGAACTTTACTCTATCGTTGACTCACCCTGTATAGTAAGTGCATCGGGATAACCTATCATTAATAAATTAGCTTGGATAGAAATGACCATGAAATATTGTTAAATAAGCTTTTATATTTGAGTTTTAAATGTTCGGCAAAGCTTTTGTTGAATAGGTGACATAATTTTTTTTATTATATAAGGTTAGTTGGGTAATATAATTATTACAACTAATGTTCACCAGAGATCTAATCTGGAGCCTCTGTTATTCTCCTTATTAATAACTTATCCTGGTTTGGTCTGGATTATAATAAGTTATTGTTTGCTGGCACTCTCATAGCATACGTCACCGTCCTTTGTGTTTTAGGAATAATTGTAATTTTTTTGCAGAATAGACTGCACACAGTTTGTAGAGTGTGTGTTGAGCTAACTAATTAGTTAGTTGTTATTCTCGGAGCCATAGCACTGATTTATTTTTACTATAAACATCGATTATATTTAGTTTTAGAACACACATAGCTAATAAGTCTGTAACAAGAATGTTTGGTTTCATAATAAAGACTTGTTCTTCGTCTAACGTTACTGCTCTCAAGACTTGAACTGATTCGGTAATCTCCTTACACTACTTACAGATGAAAACTAGAAAAAAATTCAGGATTTCTTAAAAATTTCTACCAAAAAGGATTAAAAGAGTATATCCTCCAAGAAATATTGACCGATACGAATGTTAAAAGGCCTCCGTCTACAAAACCACTTTCGCTTCCAATATGCGTAATAATTAACCTACGTCCCTTACCAGATGGCGGTTTAAGACTAGTAGAGAGACCTTCATAGAATGCTTGGCGCTCATTTTTGATATTCCCATCTTGCCAAAAGTTCTTGATTGTATATCCTTCATTTATCCACGTCTCATCTAAGTAATATACCCCTTTTCCTTCCGAACGATCTTTTCTAACTTTCCTTAAATAGTCTTTTCTCCAGTGTACAATTTCTCCACTTTCTATCAATAAAGATTTTCGCTCACACTTTTTCCAATTAAAATTCATACTTTTTAAAACTTATTAGGATTATATCCAAAGTTGGATTTTTTTTTCCATAAAAAAGTCATGAACAATACGCCTTACTGCTTGATTTGTATTGTCTGTCAGCTGAAGTTCTTTTCTGCCTGAGCTCTTTTTTGGAGAATCTATACCCCCTCCTTTTCTTCTCTCAAAATTCTGTAAACTGTTGTTTTACAATCGTCGGGGAGACACACTAACTGACTTGTCACTAACTGGCTTAACACTTGATATGCATTTATAGTTGGGGCAACAAGAAGTATGTAAATAAAACGATTTGATCGGCAATAAAACTTCGTTACAAAAAAGCATTGTTACCTGAAAATGACCTGGGAATAGATAGTTTGCTTCTATTATAGGACCGCCGGCCAGTCCACTGGTATTTTTCTCACTCTGAGTTTCAAATAAATAGAGTATAGTTTTATAGCGTTTCGTTGCGGGGCCATTTTTTAGCCTCAACTTTCTTTATTTTTAACAAATATTTTATTTATTAAATAGTAGCCGTTACTTGCCCCTTATGTATTTCTTAATTTCTGAGAATGGATTGAGTAGATATTAATACTGGAAGAACCAAAAAAATTAGATATATGCTAGCTCATTTTTATTTGTTACTGGTAAAGAACATGGATAAGAGATAATTTTTGTACGTCTTCTGAAAATAGTCTCTATAGTTGTTTAAAGCTTAGTTGTACTGTTTGGGCACCATTCATTTTAGAATAAAAAAAAAATAAGTTCAGCTCAAAAAATTAAAAAATACTGAAGAGTTGTTAAGTTGTTGAAATAAAATTAATTTAGATACAACCGTTGCGTTCTGAAAGAAAGAGCAGGAGTTTAGTGAAACGCTACACTTAAATAAAAAAAGGGTATATTAGCAAAATAAAAATCCCTACTTTTACACTCTTAAAATTACATCTACTAAATAAATAACTTTGTATACTATGACAGTGCATACTATTGCATAGAGTCTCTAAATTAGAATTTTTAAGTTTTTAACTAAATGGCTCTAAAGGACACGATATAAAAGTTTGTGAAATCGACTTCGCGGATTATACATGTTGAGTAGTCGTTGGAAACACACGTTGTAGACAGAAAGTGAGATATTTAAACTGGTGTACTACTGAGTTATTGCTTGGCTTCTCCTCGTGGGTTTTCCATAAGCTGCTTGGCCTCTCCTGGTGAGATTCTCATCAAAAATATTGTCTCAGCCACTACTCTCCTATTCTCATTTGGGTAGCTAATCACTTTTTGACCCGAAATGCCTTAGGATGATACTTTAAGAACGGAAAAAGGCATCAACCTTGAAATCTATAAACAACACCCACTTGGTGATAAAAAAAAGACGGTACTGCACTACGGCATGACGGAAGAAAAAAAAAGCCTACTACGACCTGACGAAGGACTAAGCCGTTACTGCATCACGGTGGAAAAAATCACTACGGCATGCTGGAGGAAAAAGCCTTTAAAAATTTCAAATGACCGTTTATATATCTTTTGCCCCTTCTTCAAAGTGAAATCTTTAAAATGGTTCACTTCCGAAACGCAAAATGAGACGGGCAGCTCGATAGACAAGGGCCCATGATGCTCGTTTTCGTAAATAGATGCATTCAATGCAAACTAAATAAGTTAAGTCGGCAACATGCGTTACACACTGTGCCGGTTTAAATTAAACTGCCTAAAAATTTAAACTCACTGCTCTAGGTTACACTGCTCAAAAATTTAAACTTACTGCTTAATCAAATATAAAAATGTAATAAAATATAGATTCGCAATATTCAGGGAGTTCTGCAGAGGTCAAAACATATGCTAGTCTGACGGTGTAAGTTCCGTGATATAAGGTGGATGCCTTAAAACTTCCCAGCCAAGCTTGCTTAATGTTTGCAGGTCATCAAGGATTTGTGTGGCCTGGCGTTGTATGGTGAAAAACGACACCCTATCTGTTGATTAGGTACAGCCGATTTTTTTTCAATCGCTTGCTTTAATCTTGCCAACTGATGGCAGTCAAGTACATAAACAATCATTTGGCCAGGCTGGAGTAGTCCATGATGAACGATTCTCTTCAAATTTCACCAAATATACAGCGTCACGTATTTTGGAGTCAATCCGGGCTTTGCATCGTTTGTGGAACTTCACCCTAGTTTGGCCACGATCTTTTTCACATATTATTATTGTAAGTGATTCACTTTTTATCGCCCGTGACCAACCATTTTAGAAATGGTTTGATTTCGTTACGTTTCTGTAAAGATTCGCAAATGGAAATTCGACCGAGTACATTTTTAGAGTCAAATCATGTTGCACTCAAACATCGAGCTTGTTTTTGTAGCTAGTTTTTTCCAAATGATCTAAAATTGTTTGATGACAGATGTTTAGTTCCTTGGCGATCTTATGGCTACTTACAACTTTTTCTGGTCATCTTTGACAACAAAATTTTCGGAGTGAAAGCGACTAAACCATTTTTTGGCTATATTTTGATAACGTATCTGAACTATATATCTCACAAATTTCTTCATAGGCATGCGCAGCATCTGTCCCTTTATCGAAGTAAAAGTGTAAAATATAGCGAATTTTTACAGAAATTTCTCTCATCTTCAAAGGGCTCTAACGTAACAAACGACTTCCAACAGTTTTTGCACGTCTACTAGTGTCGAATAACTTTCAATTGACGCTAAATATGACCCGGCGTGACTTCTGTTACCGGTGATATATGATACTGAAGTTATCTAACAAGAAAAAGTCTGTTTGTTCGACTACCTGATATGTAGGCCAAACTGGGGGAACTTTTCCAACTAGCGTCATTACATTTGTAATATCAGCTCTCCTTTTGTCAATCAGATCCGGATTTTAAACGATTCTTTTTATATCAAAAATAATTTTGATCCTATTCACTTTTAAAACAAAGGAAAGAAGCAGGATTTTCTAGAAAATATAAAAATATATACATAAAACCATGAAAGTTCCAAAGTCCCTTGTCTAAATAATAAGGCTCATTTTCGCATTCATTAGATTCTTCTCTGACGAAAAAATGTTCACTGTTGATGCAAAAATTAGCCGGATATATGATGGCCGACTTACTCACGACCTCGAGGAGTTCTCTGTTGTCACTTGTTGATTTCTGGTATATTACGATAACGTTAGCAGCCCTACTCCGTTTTTGCTTAGTATTTTAATGGTTACAATACTAACTGTTGTGTCCAGTGAGGGTGATGTCATACCACCACATTTCTTCCGAAAAGGGAAAACTGTGAACAAAGTATATTTAAAAGTTCTGAACACTTTTTTTTATGGGTCTAGCACACGTGCTGCAGTGAGGTCCCTAAAGCGCTACAGGAGCGACAGGAGGTCCCTAAAACGATTCACGTTGTTTTTGAATTGCTGTAAATTGTACTCGGTGGGAAACACAGTCCTGGGCAAATTATTCCAAAGGGATGATGTTCTCCATATAAAAGACTGCTTGAAAAGCGTTGTACGAGGAGTAACAAGCTAAACCTCATACGGACGTGAAGTATCAGCGCGACATGTATTTCAAGTCGTCAACCGTTCTTCGATGTTCCAAAGAAATCAAGGCCGCCGGTCAGTTCCGGGTCTCCAATCAGACGAACAGCTCTTTTCTGAATAGAATCCAACAAATGAAGTGTATGTTTGGGAGCGGAGCCCCAAACATGGGAGCAGTATTCCATAGTTGGTCGAATTTGAGCTTTGTAAAGAATTAACAGTTGTTGTGGAGTGTAAAGCTTTCTGGTTTGAAATAATATTCCCAATTTTTGAGAAGCTCTCTTTGCTATGCCCGCAACATGCTCATGCCAGGGCATATTTGCTCCCAAATTAACGTCCAACAAATTGAGTGACGATGTTAGAGGAATGGAATACCCCGCCATAACTATGTCGGGTTCAGCAACGTTAACTTTTATAGAAAAAACTGCCGCCTGGGTTTTTGTACCGTTAAATTCCACCTGGTTACTGTCACCCCAAGATAGAATCTCTTCCAGATCTTTGTTAAGTTGAACAACTTCCCGCTGTCTGCGGACACTCGCCTGAGCAGCCGATGTTGTCCGAGCGTTCAAAGTGAATGTAGAGATAAGCGTACTGTCATCTATAGTGAAGCAATGGATAGAAGATATTGTAAGTGTAAGGCCATATGTTTTCCAGCAGTACGGTGCTCCGGCTTACAGGAGCCACTTGGTCCAGAAATGGCTCTCAGACAACTTTGACATGTTTCTATGTTAATAGTCAAGAGTTGGATCCCTTGGACTACTACGTATGGAGCGTAGTTGAAAGAATCACAAACAAGATTAAGCACCCTAATTTGACGTCATTAATGATCTCTGTTGAGGCAACATTCGCCTATATGAGCAGCGTGGAATTACAGAGGGCGTGCCGGCGCTTCAAACCGAGAATGGAGGCCGTTATCCAAGCTAACTGGGAATACATTAAATGATTGTTATTAACATAGATGCCCTAAGTGCCACGTGGAATGCCTTTTTACAAACTTTATTTGTCATTAAAACACACGCCCTTAAAAAAGTTGTTTGATTTATCCGGATTTTGGTGACGCATCCTGTAGTTGGTAGAAGGTAGTGGAAATGAGGACGTTTTGAATGTTATTATGTGCGGTGTTGTATGCCTTTACCTTATCTTAATTTAAAATCTAACGAAGAATAAACCTTCGTTATGTCTGCCTAACTATATGTAGCCAATTGATGCAATATTTGAAAGCTAGAAAAAGATTCAAATAAAAGATTGAAACTTCGCAAAACAAATAGAGCATCTTATACTATCTCCCCTATTTCCACTACCTTGTATCAACTATTGTTTTTCTAAATAGGTGAAGTGTATTGAGTTAAAATTAGATTTATTAAATTTGAAGGTCCATTTCTTGGAAATAACTAAAAATTATTTATTTTGTAAAAACTGTAAAATGCTATAAAAGTGTCAATATTTTCAATATTGACCATTTTACATATATTTCTTCTCGTCGAGTTGAGTTTCGAATCGCGTAGTGTGTGCTTGTAAATCGAACGCCCGGCAATAATCAACTCGTTCAACGAGCATTATTACGGTAGTGTTTCGATCTATTTAATTATTTTGTCGATTGCAAACGAGAGGGGCTAGAAATAAAGCAGAGTGTAGTGTTAGAATTAAGACAATAAGTAAAAAAATTTGGAGGTTAATGATATTATTCTGTGAAATTGAATGAAGTTAATGAAACGATAAGAGACGACCGTGATCATTTTACTGTTTACGGTGATAAGAAATATAAACAACAGTTTTTTTTCTTTTTCTCCCGTGTTTAAAATGGAATATACGAGGAACACACGTAAAGTTTTTATAACAGAAAGAACAATGGATAGCGATGACTATACATCAGGTAACGCGAAAAGAGGAAGACTCGAAGAAAAAAAAGAGCCAATGGGATTATTTAAGAAAAATAAAAAGCTGATAAGAACACCACAGAAAGAGAAAAACGAAAGAGTAGATAAGGTAGACAATTTGATAGAAATAATCAGAGAGCTAATGTCAGATATAAAGGATATAAAACAAGATAATTAGAGAAAACATGAGAAGTATGGATTTGAAGATGAGTAGATGAGAAGATAACAGAAGGAATAATATTGTAATATCGGGAGTGAGATTTGAAATGAATAGCCAAACAGATCTGAAAATGGGTGTAGAACATTTTATGGAGAGGAGTATGGACACAAAAGTTCAGATTAGAGATGTGATAAAAATAGGAGCGACTATATACAAGATAGAATTTGGAAACACGAGAGATAAAGAAGCTGTAATGAAAAATAAAAACAAACTGAGAAATCTAAGAGAGAGAATTTACATAAACAACGATTTAACAAAAGATGAACGGGAAATTCAAAAGAAATTGAAGCATATAGCAGAGAATAATAGAAAGCATGGAAAAAGGGTGAAAATAGGATATCAAAAAATCGTAATCGAAGGAAGAGAATATAAATGGGACATTGAGGAAGAAAAACTCAAAGAACAAACAAAGAATGCTACGACGATCAAGTCACAAACTGAGAAAAAGGAGAGAGATAGGTAGATTGACGACGACCCTGGCAAAGATAAAGGACACGGTAGAGAGGGCTAGTAAAACGAATGCAAATAAGAAGATAATCAAAGAAATAGATAGGAAGCAAGAAATGGGAAATAATTATCGAGTTATTAGTTTGAGAACACGGAATAATAGGGGTATAAACGGAAAAGAGGATGAATTGACAGAAGAACAAGAAATACACCATGTAGGAATCACAGAATCAGAAAGGAAAAGAAATGGATGCAAATAAATTAGAAGGAAAGGTCATAAAAGAAAAAGACAAAATTATGGAAATATGGAGGGAATACTATAAAGATCTATCAGATGGGAATGACGTAGCATACAAAAATCAAACATAATACCGAAACAACATACGAACCTACACAAACAGACGAAACTAATACAGAAGAAACAAAAGAGGAAAACGGCAATTTAAACAGGATGGAAGGATATAGAAGGAATATAGAATAACTCAACTCCACGGACCTTACACTCTTAAAAAAAGGGATAGAAAGGCATAAGGATTAAGTAACGTCGTTATGGGTACACCTACAGAAAATTTGAGGCGCACTCTTAGTTAAACGCAAAGTAGAAAAACTAGCCTTTAAAATTCCGGCAAATAAATTTAAATTGTAGATTGTAAGTAGGTTGCCGCAAAAGTTTTTAGAAACCAGTACTAAATAGCATAACTGAAAGTTAGGAGTATGATTTTCGTAAAATCTAACATTTTTTAAATGAAGAAGTATTGATAGATCAAAAAGAAGCCAACTAGTTTGATTTGTGCTTTGCTTTAAGTTAGCGTTATAAAAAAATGGAATTTTCTTATGAACACTTCCAAACGATAATTTGGCACGATTTTCTGTGTGAGTTAACTAAACAGCATTGACTGACTTCATCTGATTATTGGAAAGAAAACACCATCAAATGGTGCTGTTGACAACTACTTTGTGGAATTCAAGCGTGGACGTAGAATTTTCAGTGATAAATTCCTTCAAAGTAATTCATCAACCTATATTATATCAAACATCTATTCCGTAAGAGAAATGACACAGATGGAGTAGCATGTGACAGACCGTGAAATTTAGACATTCATAGATATTGACATGAAATCAATATAATATATAAACAAACAGCAAAGGTGTTCGGTCTCGCAGCGCTTCAAAAAAAAATGTTAGATGCATTTTTCTCAATTACTGGTCATGCGTCTACTGACACCTTAGAAGATCGAAGCATTGTTAATGGTGTTTGATACACAATAATTTGTTTGCCAAAGTCATCGATGAATCACGCAAGACAAAGCGAAAACACCATATCGTCCTTCATAATGACAATGTGAGCTCTCACGCAGCCGGTCAAACAATCAAATGGGCACAGAGACATTTTTTTAATTGTCTTACTTAATTCACTATTTTCCTACTATACCTACCGAAAAATTCTTTCAGAACTAAACTTAGTTTAGAAATTTGTACATGCAAAATGACCAACAAAGATCCCATGAATGCTATATTCCATGCCTTTCCTTCTACGACTATAGTTTCTGAGCCTATACTCTTCATCAGGTAGGCTTTAAGCCCCATCCAGACTCTCGCGAGGCGCCTCCTAGAAGCTCTCTGCACGAGTCTTGGCGAGTGGAGGCTGCAGGAGTGCTAGCCATCCACACTCTCGATTTTTATTCAGTTGCCCGCTACGTCTACTACAAGATGGACGTGATTGAAGTGACTGCGTTAGCTACTTTATGTGCCTACCAATATTATAATGCCTTGCGTATATATCACCTAAATAAAAAAAAGAAAGTCTAAACGGCGAAGGTGGTGGATGACGTCAATACACCGTAACAGGACGACGTAAGTATTTGAATTTGATGATTTTTTAGACCACAACTAATAAAGTATGTGCATATTGTGTCCTAGAGCATTTTGATGCTTAAGTATACAACATGCACCATGTTTTTTATTACCTTAAAATATTACTTTCTTTTACAGGCAAACTATGGACAAACAAATTACAGAATTACTTTCCGAATCATCTGGTGAATTCGAAAATTTTGTGCGCATGTCTTTCTTCGATTTTGAATACTTATTGAACAAAGTTGCTCCTATTATCGTCAAGCAAGATACTCAACTAAGGCACGCTATACCACCCAAAGTACGACTTGCCATTACATTAAGGTTTTTGGCTACTGGCGACAACTACAAAAGTCTACATTTTTTATTTAAAGTTTCGAGTCAGCTGATTTCTACAATAATACCAGAAGTTTGTGCTGCAATTAACGAGGCATTAAAAGACCAAATAAAGGTAAATACTTTTATTATTAATCTTCAAATTATTAATCAGTTGTATTACAAAGAGATAATTAAAATAATTAATAAAAGTTACACAAACCAAAACCATCATTCCTGGCTGTACTTCAAATTTTCAAAATAATCTCTGGCCGGTGAAACTATTACTTGGTCGGACAAAATTGTAACTGATTGTGAATTGTCGTCTGGGTTATGATTCGGATCTGGAATGTGCAAAACAGGCGGATACGTAGTTTGTAGGGATATAGTATGATTCGGTGCAATTGTCGGCTTAGGTGATGGCATTCGAGCAGTATTTTGTTGTTTTGGAGTATGTCTGATAGGATCAGAATAAGATGAATGTGACGAAACAGGTCGTTGTGAATTACCGATTGGGCTACGATCTGGAATTGGAACGTATTGGAAAACTGGAGGATATGTTATTTGAGCCGACATATTATTATGATTTGGTACAATTTTGCTCGGTATAGCCGGTTCGGAATAGGATGTGAAAGAAGAATTGGGTCGTTTTGGAGTTCTCATTTCATTATGAGAAGGTTCAGAGTCACAAGATTGAGAAGAAGTAGGTCGTTCTGGGATGTAAAAATTAGATGATGGGGTACTAAGATTACGTAAACGTTTTCGTACATGAAAATAGCACGTTCATTTTCAGGTAGCCCTCGTAATTTTTTGGCAAGTAACTTGCAGTACAAATCGCACTCATCTTCTTCAGTTCTTCAGTCTTTTAGAACATTATTTAAAGTATTAAATGTATCCTTCATCTGCTTGCTAGCTTCATTGATGAGATATTCAGAACTTTTTGCTCGTTGACGCGGGTGCTGTGGTGGAAATGACTGTTGGCTGGTTGAAGCAATTGGAGATTGCGGCATTGGGGATTTTTCAGTCACACTTGATTCTTCTTCTTCTATTTCAACAGCTTGTGAATTGTTCATCTGAAATGTAAAAAGAATATTAATAATTATTATATCAGAATGTATAATAATTTTAAAAAATATATATGTTTGTTTCAGATTCCGTCTAGCGCCCAGGAGAGGCTAGATATAGAAAAAGGATTTAGAACAAAATTTCCTCACTGCGTTGGAGCAATTGACGGCAAACACATAGTTTTACAATGTCCTGTTGGATCTGGATCAGAATATTATAACTACAAAAATACATTCAGTATTGTTCTCTTGGCATTAGTTGACAGCAATTATCGGTTTATTTTCGCTGACATTGGAAGCCAGGGACGAATCAGCGATGGCGGAGTGTTTAGGAATACTTTACTGTGGCAAAAAATTAGCTCAAATAACCTTAACTTGCCAACACCATCTCCCTTTCCAGGTTCAGATAAAAATGTGCCTTATGTATTTATAGCAGATGGCGCATTTGCTCTAGATACTCATATAATGAAACCATACCCAGGCAATCACACTACTGGCTCGCAAAAACGAATTTTTAACCAGCGATTATCAAGCGCACGTGTAGTGGTGGAGAATGTTTTTGGGATATTGTCGTCAAAATTTAGAGTTTTCAGAAAACCTATTTTGTTAGATCCTAACAAAGCATCAGTAGTAACAATGTCATGCATTTTACTGCACAACTTCCTTAGAAGGAGTGAAACATCGAGTACATTATACACTCCTGCATGTACAGTAGATATTTTAGATGATAATGGGATTTTGGTCCAACCTGGTTCTTGGAGAAATGACGTTCACAGTGACGGTGCCCTGCAGCGTCTGGATCAAATACCACGCAGAGCAACATTAAATGCAACTCAGATAAGAGAAGAGTTTACTTCATATTTCTGTACAAATTCATATATGCAATAGATTTAAATAATTTCTACAAAATAAACTAATATACCTACTTAATTAAAGAAAATATGTTTTATTTTACTAACCTGTCTCTCCGTATTTATTGTAGTCGAACATTCATTGATGTCACCCAAAAAGCTTTCCAACAGTTCGTATAAAAACCATATCGGTTTATAAATGTCATTAATACCTGCACCGGATTTAATTGAAGCTTTTTTCTTTCTCAGGTGCCCTCTAAAAGTCGCCATCAATGAAATTTTTTAGCTTTTAACTCCTGTATAGGTATATTTAATTATCTGCTTATCCGGTCCCACGCATCGTTCACTTTCTTTTTGTCCTTGTGATATGGATTTTTTGGATTCCAAATGATTGGTTCCATTTGGTACAATTCCATAAAAGTGGTACACAAATCGTTACTCCAGTCCGTCATAATATAAATAAAACCGCGCGCGCGTCCTCCCTCGGTAGCAGTTAACAACAAAGTGAGCGAGCGCGAGAGTGTGGTCCATTCCTCTCGCGTCCATTGACTCACGCTCGAAAAACCGACAAAAAGCGGAGCGACAGCGAGGCGAGGCGAGGGGACACGAGCGCACCGTCCTCACTCTCGCACTTGCATTCCCTCGCGCAGCCTCGTGGAGAGTCTGGATGGGGCATTAGGCAACGGTATCGATCGTGAAGATCCGAGTACCGTGGAGAGTCAAGTTGGAATGACTCTCGCTGGCTTATAGCAATCTTGGTACCTTAAATAAACGAGATACTACTCGTTGGGCAAGATACAGACCTTTGCGCCATCTGTTGAGATTTTCGAACTTCGAAAAACTGCTCAACTATATAAACCTAACATTGTTAGGAAGGGTAAACTAAATCGATATTCCGAAATAAAATTTCGGAATATGGTTTGTTACTTGATTGGTCACTAAAACATAAAGTCGAGAAATTTGCACATGCAAAATGACCAACAAAGACCCCATGAATGCTATATTCCATGCCTTTCCTCCTACGACTATAGTTTCTGAGCCTATACTCTTCATCAGGTAGACTTTAGGCAACGGTATCGATCGTGAAGATCCGAGTACCATGGAGAGTCAAGTTCGAATGACTCTCGCTGGCTTATAGCAATCATGATACCTTATATAAAGGAGATACTACTCGTTGGGCAAGATACAGAGCCTTGCGCCAGGTTTATATAGTTGAGCAGTTTTTCGAAGTTCGAAAATCTCAACGGATGGTTGCAAGGGTCTGTATCTTGCCCAACGAGTAGTATCTCGTTTATTTAACAGGTTGACTGCCGATCTATATTTTTGAGTTTGTGGTTGACGCCGGTAAGATTTTTCCAAATATTTTTATTTTATTGTGGTAAATATGAATTAAAATGAGTCTTGGATGTGTTTTGTTTATGTGCCATTCAAAATATTAGAAAAAAAAAATTTCACTCCGATCGGAGTAATCGGCATTGCAAGTGAAAATTTTTACTAGATGCCGAACACTCCGATCGGAGTGTCCAATTAAATAAGTAAAGAAATAATAAATCGAACTCATGAACTCAAAACATTTATTTCTAAATCATTTTTGTACATTTTTATGGTAATCCTCAAAGCAATTAAGGCAAAAACCTGGTTGTCCAGGGCACATTTTGCATTCATACACTGTTTGCTTTCTTATTTTATTTTTCCTGCATTCTTTGCATTCCTTTCTGCTTACCCGTTTTGTTTCTTTAGTTCCTTTTTTTTCACTAACAATTTTTTCTACTTTGCTAATGCTGTGGACATTTATTTGGCCTGGAGGAATTTGCGGCAAATTAGTAATTGGTCGTCTGGCTAGTAAATTTCTTATGACATCCCATCGGAAGTCATATAATCGTAACTGGTCAGACCGCGAATATTTATTGTACAAAAAATAGGCGTTTATCATGCTCATTTGCAGCACATGCATGAATAACTTTTTGTACCACCGAATGGTTTTACGGCTGCAAGGATAATATGCCATCATTTGATCCTGTCTATCTATACCGGACATAAAAGCATTATATCCAATGACTGCGGAAGGTTTTTCAGATTCTTGATTTCTTTTGTTTTTAAAAATGCCCATTTCGCTTCCAAATTCTGTTGAAATGTATTGAACATTGCGTTTATCGCGCCATTTTCCGACATGCACTCCATTGCAAAACATAGATTTATTCTCACCACGTTTTAAGTTTGCACTCATTACCTCTTTCGGATTATCTTTCCTCTCAGCTCTCAGCGTACCAGTGCAGTATGTATTTTGTTGAAGTAATTTCCTAGCTAAATTAACACTATTGTAAAAATTGTCTAGATAAACAGCATGTCCCACACCCAATTTTTCCTCCAATAAATGTAAAACAATCTTTTCAGTATGTCCGCTTCCACCATAAACATCTGTTGCACCTTCGTAGACACGAAATTTCAAAATAAGTCCATTAGGCTCTGTCAGCATGTATAACTTCATACCATACCTATGACGCTTATTCTTGATATACTGTTTAAACTGGAGACGACCCCGATAAAGTACCATAGCTTCATCCAAAGACAACTCTCTTCCAGGATAGTAAATTTCTCCCATCTTGTTGTTAAAAAAATCTGCCACAAATCTAATCTTTCCTAGCCGATCTGCCGGATCCATATCTGGAGATGTAAAATGCAAACACCTCAAGATAAGCAAAAATCTATTCCTTGACATATATTTTCTAAAAACAGGTAGATTAAATAGCGGATCAGTTTTCCAATAATCGTTAAGACGGCTCAAGGATATTGTGCCAGTGTGAAGTAACAGGGCCAAAAAAATTTTTAGTTCGTCAAGAGTAAGATCTTTAAAATTAGTAATACGTGATTTTGTACGCAGCAAAACCTCGACTGCGTAAGAGTTCGTTCGTTCTACAATAGTTTGTAAAAAATCATCATCAACGATCATTTCGAAAAAATCGATAGGTGCACCCTGTCCTGGAATTTGCACCAATAATTCCTGGGTTTTCTGGAACAAAATTTGTTTTAACGCACCTCTGTCGTTCCATTTTATCTCATCAAGGCTAGGAAGTGTTTGATGTGGCCGAATAGGGTCTATAAAATTCTCTTCTTCGGACTCGGAGCTTGAATTTACATCACTATCGTCTGTGTCTGGTACGTAATGTTCGTCACTACTACCTCCGCTTTCTTCCAATAGCTGCAATAATTCAGTGTCAGTTAGCTTCTTTTTCTTATCATATACCTTTTTTTCATCACTACAATGTCTTTTTTTAATACCAGAAGGCCCAGGTTGATTGTCCATATTGTACGGCAGATTACAACCAAACCAAAAGCAAATCCGCGGAACCACTTAAGCACCTGTTAGAACTTGCGTTTTTAAGCAACGCCACCACTAGAAACACGTTTCATATACAACGCCGATGGAATACTAAAACGTTTCGTAAGAACGCATGTCGAACTCCGATCGGAGTAGACGGCGTTGGCGAAGAGACCCGACGCGCTCCGATCGGAGTGGTCGGCAGTCAACCTGTTAAGGTACCATGATTGCTATAAGCCAGCGAGAGTCATTCCAACTTGACTCTCCACGGTACTAGGATCTTCACGATCGATACCGTTGCCTAAAGTCTACCTGATGAAGAGTACAGGCTCAGAAACCATAGTTGTAGGAGGAAAGGCATGGAATATAGCATTCATGGGATCTTTGTTGGTCATTTTGCATGTGCAAATTTCTCAACTTCATGTAGTAGTGACCAATCAAGAAACAAACCATATTCCGAAATTTTATTTCGGAATATCGATTTAGTCTAAACTTAGTTTTTATAAGGAAGGATATCATAGTACAAAATTTATCACTTGTCAAATTTGACACATTACAACGACAACTAGAATGGCACGCTCTACGTATGAATACAACATTAAATATTTTTCAGGCCGTTCACTTAATTTACTGTTTTTCTATTTAGGATATCAAGAAAATTATTTTACTAATGAACTTAGTTTTTTGTGAGGAAGTCAAATATGATAACACAAAATTAGTCACAGGATATACAGTAAGCCTCGTAAGGGTTGAAATTCCATTCAATAACTCAGTGAAAGAATTCTTGTGGTACCCCAAAGACGAAAGTATTAAATCGGGTGAGCCAGTTAAAATGTAAAATTCGGTTCAAGAAATTGAATGCCGTGTATATCGATAACGACTGAAAATAACTATCAAGTGTTATATATTTTATAAACGAACTAAAAAATATTATTTAATGGTTTATGTATGTGCCATTTAAAAAAAAAATCATGGTTGTCAAATTTGCCAAGTTTATTGGTGAAAGAATTTTTTTTTATATCACAAATAGGGAAAGAGTAAATTGAGTGAGCTCCTTAAAAGTTCAAATTCAGAGCAATAACTTGAATGCTCTTTATATTGATAACGGCTGAAAATAAGTATCAAGTGTTTTGTATTTTTTTTAAATGGACTGATAAATGCCATTTAATGATGTGCTCCTATGTAGGTGAGTGTAATTTAAAAATTTCTAGTTGCCTTTGTAAACTGTCAAATCTGACAACTGACCAATTTTTTGTTATCATATTTGACTTCCTCATAAAAAGTTTATTGGTAAAAAAGAAAATTGAGTTAGCCAATTGAAAGTTAAAATTCAGTTTAATAAATTTAATGCCCTGTATATCGGTAACGACTGAAAATAAATATTAAGTATTATAGTAGTTTTACAAACGGGCTTAAAAATGCTATTTAACGGTGTAAAAGGTGCCATTTAAGAAAATCCTAGTTGGCTTGGTAATCTGTCAAATTTGTCAAGTGACAAATTTTGTTTTGTTTTGTTTGTTTGTTTCTGTTGGGCAGGGCGCATCAACAGCTAAGATCATTTAGCGCCCACTAGAGTTAGTTTGGTATAAATAGATTAGACTATGAAGTTGAATTCTTTTAAGTAATTGGTTATGTTTTCTTTAAGTGAGACAAAAGATTTTATGAGGATGGTGATGTTGGATGGGATGCCGTGGGTGTCTCTCAAGTTTTGATGTTGAATGGATTCGATTAGATGTAACACTGATAAGGGGGAGTCACATTTAGGACAGAGTGGAGGGGATCTCTCTTTAATAGATGCGTGGAGTAGGTGTGTCCCAATGCCAGTCTTCTCATTATTACATTATGTCTTCGGTTCAATTCTATGGAGTTAAGGGGAGGAAATACATGGTTTTGATGGACCATAATTTGTTGTTGGGATCTTCCAAGTCCCATTTGAGTTGGAAGGGAGAGCTGTGTAGGTGTTTTATGAAGATGTTAAAATCAGAGTAGTGATTCCCTCCCATGTTCATACTGCCCCTTTCTATGGCAAGTTTAGCAAGATAATCCGCTCTGTCGTTATGAGGGTTGCCTATGTGACTGGGCAACCAAAGCAAGGATATGGTACGTTTTTTTCAAGATGGCCGTGTAAATCAGATCCAGAATTTGCTTGATATAGTTGAAATTGAGATTTCTAGAATTGATGGCTTTGAGAGCGCTTAGGGAATCAGAAATTATGAGAGTTGGTTGTTGGATGTTTGCTTGGAGGGAGTATCTGATAGCCTCCTTTATTGCCAACAATTCTGCAGAGAAAATAGAGATATGTTTAGGTAATTTAAACATTTGGACGATATTATCAAAAAAGAAGGCAGCCCCAACTCCCTTTTCCGTCTTTGATCCATCTGTGAAGAAAAGTAAATGATTGGGATAGATATTGGATAGTCTGTCAAGAAAGAGCTTGTTAAAGAATATGTTTGAATGTTCTGATTTTTTATAGGAGTGCAAAGTTAGGTTAATGTTGGGGAGAGGGAAGAGCCAGGGAGGAAAGGTGGTTTGGACGGGGTAGTTGTAATAAGGTGGGGAGATATTGTGCTGGATGAGTAATTTGTTGATTCTGTGGGGAATAGAATCAGTGGGGAATGTAATGTTTGGTCTATGGACATCGACCAGGTTGAGTGAGGATCTGGTATGAGGTCGATGTAGGGAAGTTGAGTAAAATTTAATAAAAAAAACAGTGAGAGTTGGCGAGATAGTTGGAGTGACTGAGTGGATGCGATGCACTGTAAGCTAGTGATTGGGGTGGTTCGGAATGCGCCTGTGACCAGTCGGAGACAGCAATTTTGTATAGTTTCAAGAGGTTTCTTGACATGAGGGCTTGCGGAGTCACAAATGAAGTTACCGTAGTTGATTCTGGAAAGGATAAGAGACTTGTATAGATGAGAGAAAGAATGAAAGTCTGCGCTCCAGGTCGCGCAGCATTCGAATGAGATTGATGTCAGAGAAAGATTTGGTTTTAAGGGATTGTATGTGAGGTTTCCAGATGAGTCTATAATCGAATATTAGGCCTAGAATTTTTAGTTGGTCTGCTGAGGGATGGAGATGTTTGTAATGGTTAGCGGATTCATTCTAGGACAGCATTTCTTCTTGCAGAAGTGAACGGATGAAGATTTATGAGGGGAGAAAATATAGCCGTGTTTGGTTGCCCAGGTGGATAGTGAGTTAACGGAGCGTTGCAACAATCTGGTGCAATCTGAAGAGGAAGGAGAGGAGGTGTACATGAGGATATCATCAGCGAATATTGTGTCATCATATTTGGTTTTCTCTTTAGTATTGAAAGAATTTGCTTAATGCGCAGAATAGGAAAATAGTAAATTAAGACACTTAAAAAAATATTCCTGTACAGGCGAAAAATGTAAAATTAATGACGCACTTCCCATGTAGTCCTAATTTATCATCTTGTGATATTTCTTTTCGTTCCCATTTGTCAAAATACAATACGTGCCTAAAGAGTAGTTTACTAATCTAGACAGCACATTTATGAGATACTCCCTTCTGAGCGAGTTGGCTGTTTCCAGAATTGGTTCGATAGCATCCAAAATAACTTAAAGCCGACTACTTTGAAAAACGATAAAGCTGTTTATACTAATTTTTCTCTCCATACTTTTTCGACAGCCTCTTGCAACAACCTACGTATCATCTAGCTATTTCCTCTGCGATGTGATTTAGTTACTATGAAAGAGCTTTCTAGGTCCTGTTTTGTTTATTAAGTACCATTCTGAGGATGGGTCTATTTATCCTTAATCTTGACAATTACATACTAAAAGAATGTAATAAACACATATATTTTATTATTCCTTATTATATTTGCATTCTCTTAACATTATAGCATTTTGTAAAATGCTATAAAGATATAAAGTTCAGCATCAAATCTCTTTTTTTAAGTTACCAAATTAATTTAAAAAATGGCCAAACTTAAGACAATTTAAAAAATAACAATAAGGGAGAGCATTAATTATTAACTTAGTGAACCTTAAAGCCCCGCGAGGGAACAAACAAAGTGAATAAATGAGTAGTCTTTAAAATAAAACAAGTCTGTTTCTTGAAGCAATAGAGCAGCAGCTCAAAATATTATTACGTTTTTCTTAATTCAGTTGTTACACTGGTATACAAAATTTAAAGTTTTTTTTTTGTTACATTTATTTACGACATATTTTTCCATTAAGTACGTAAAAAATGAAATTTGAACTGCACAATTAAGGTTACCATTTTGGTGGGGTACTTAGCTGCAAGTAGCCCTCTTTTAAGTGTCTAAGGATAGACCGCTCCATTTCTCTTGGTATCGCCGTTTTATGCTGAAAATGTCTTGGCGAAACCTTTCGTCGGGTTCGTCGCTAACAGCAGCCAGATTTTCGGGGAAAAGATTCCAGGTGCGAATCCAGGAAATGTATTTTTAATGACATGATACATTTCAAAGTTTTGTAAAATGTTTAAAGTTCATTAATTAAATCTTTATAGTTTTCTGCATTATGGTCGCCAGAAAAGTATATATATATATATATATATATATATATATATATATATATATATATATATATATATATATATATATATATATATATATATATATATATGTATATATATATATATATAATATATATATATATATATATATATATATATATATATATATATAAATCGTTTTTATAACGTCTTCCGTCTTCCGATGCCTAATTTCCACTCCTCCCGGTTTCTCCAGATCTCTCTCTAGTACTTCCTTGTTGATTCCTGCTCTCCAGCTTTGGCGTGGTCTTTCTCGCTTTCTTTTTCCATGAGGGTTCCAATTTAAAATCTTTTTAGGTAGTCGGTCTTGTGACATTCTCTGTACATGTCCGTACCATACCAACTGTTGGGTTCTGATTTCGTCCACTATATCGTGCTTTATTTCTAAAGCTCGCCTTATCGTGTCATTTGGTATGCGGTTTTTTCTGGATTTTCTGGCTGCTCGTCTCCAGAAATCCATTTCTGCAGCTTTTAGTAATTTTTTCTGTTCTTTCCTTTAATGGCCATACCTGGGAGCTGTAAGTTATTATAGTTCTTACTATTGAGTTGTAAATTCTCTTCTTATTTTCAATGGTTATGTTTTTGTTCCATAGTATACTATTAAGCATTGCAATCGCTTTTCTTCCTTGGATATTCCTCTCGACTATTACTTCTTCCAGTGTTCCGTCCCTAGATATTCTCGTTCCCAAATACTTATAACTGGCACAGTGTTTGATGGTGTGTCCTGTGGCCAGTTTCAAGTCCTGCTGTTGTCCCCCGACGCACATGTACTCGGTCTTTTTAATATTGACTTCTAGGCCCCATTTTTCATATTCCTCCATAAGTTTCGTGTCATGTATTCCATATCATCTATATCCTGAGCGACTACTACCTGGTCATCTGCGAATGATAGCGTGTACAATGTAGTATCGTCATCCAGTGGTAATCCCATACTGCTGCATTTCCTTTTCCAGTTCTTCAGTGCACTCTCCAAATAGATTTTAAATAGCGTTGGGAATATACAGCAGCCCTGTTTAAGACCCTTTGTGACCGGGAAACCTGTTGTTATACCATATTTGGTTTTCACACTCACACTACTTCTTGCGTCTTGGTATAAGGATTTTTACAGCTTTAATTATTTCGGTGCTTACATTACTCTGTTGTAGTGTTTCCCACAATCTCATTAGGGGCACGCTGTCGTAGGCCTCTTTTAAATCAACAAACAAGACATGGACTTCCTGATCAAATGCGGTTTTCTTTTCTAGGATTTGTGTCAGTGAGAAGAGATGGTCTATTGTGGATCTTCCTGCTCTAAAGCCTGCCTGTTCTTCAGCTTCTACGTCCGCGTATTCCGTTTCTATTCTATTTTTAAGTATTTTTCCGTATATTCTGCTAATAGATCCTGTAACCGTTATTCCCCTATAGTTATCGCAATTATTTTTGTCTCCTTTCTTATGAATTGTTGATATGTATGATATTTTCCATTCTTCAGCTACTTCTGATGTGTTAATGCATCTTTGGAATAAGTTCCTCAAAGCGCTAAATAGCTTTTCAGTTCCGTATTTTACTATCTCTCCTGGGATGTGTCCTGGTCCTGGAGCTCTACCATTTTTTAGCGTTTTACATACTTCTTTAACTTCTAATGTTGGTATCCTTATTGGGGATCCTCGTATAACTATATTTGGGTTTCCATGTTGGGTACTTTTGAACTCTGGTCTATCTTCTGTTAGCATATTTGTAAAATATTGGTTCCATTTTTCTGGTGTTATTGGTGAGAAGATTTCTCTTTTCCGTTCTGTTCTCATATTTTTAAGAAGTCTCCAGCTTTTCACATGCGAAAAGGTACAATGCTGATTGATTATCAATTTACTATATTTTACAAACTCTTCCATTTTCTCCGTAACGTTCAAAAACACCCTTTACTTATTTCAATAAATGATAATAGAAAGAGACCAGAATATGTTCTATTTTGTTCTAGAAGTGGACTCTCAAAATTTGAATTAGATATTTTAATATAGTCCGATCAATGATTCTTTGCATGCACGTCATAAATGTGTGAATATAGTATAAACATCCGTCTATATTATTCTTCTTGTCAACATGTTAAGTATATTTAAAAACTTAAAAACGTAGGTCTTCTGTCATCTGAGGTTATTTACGACATTCGCTCTATTATCTGTCTGGGTTATTTGGACATATGCAAGAAAGACAGCGAATAACCTGGAATTTGGGTATAGCTTCATGTTTTAGAAGCCAGTACCGTCGAGTTTACAGGCAATAAAAACAATCGATAATTCTTTGACAGATTGAGGTTATGTTATCTTTATGTTTAATTTTTGGCAGTGTCTAATGCACGGTTCATTGGACGTCGATATAATAAAAATTGCTGCACCGTCCACGTTTTGTGTGGGAAATGTGTGGTATCCAGGCAGGGTATTTGTAACAACTTTTTTGAAATAAATAAAGCCGCATTACGGAAGTTTTACCATAAAATCAAACATAACCAGAATTTCCCACAAAAAACGTGAACAGTGCAGCAATTTTTATTCAACGTATATTGGACCATGCAGTAGGCACTTCCTTAATTTTTACGGGAAACGATCACTATCGTTTCTATCCCATTATTGAATTTTGGAATATACTTGCCAACTAATAAATATATCTGTTCTGTCTGTCTCTAATATTTGTGGAATATTCACCAAATACTCTTCATATGAAGCCACCAAAATGCCTGGAAAACGTTTGAATAGTCAAGCAAGAGATTTTGTAGTGAAATTAATAGTGTATTTTACATCGGAAATGGATAACAAGGGTCCTCTTATATCTCTTAATGCTGTACAAGAGGTAAATAAATCACATAGGTATATCTTTTCAATGTGTTTACAATGTTCTGGTTCCAGAGAGTCGCTGCTGCTTTACAGATTAGTACGAGAACTCTAGCGAGCATCAAAATTCGTAGTGATAAAAATGAATTGCTTTCAACCCCTGGAAAAGCACGACCAAGGAAACAAGCTAAGACCCATGATCTAAGTGAAAGTTCTAAAATCGACGTTCGTAACACATTATATGATATGTATGCACAAAGTAAGTAGCTATTAATATCTATCGGTTTAAGTGAAATCGAAAGTAGATCATATTGTACTTTTAGAAAAACATCTTACTATTAACAACTTACGTAAAAAACTGCGACAAAAAGAGATAATTAAGGTCAGTTATGGAACTCTTTGAATATTACTTCTGGACTTGGGTTTCAAATTTAAGAAAGATGACAACAGACGAGCATTAATGGAGACACCAAGAATTTGTTCAATGAGGGCCGCTTTTCTTAGAAAGTATATGGAAAACAAAAAGGCACACGTTGCCCGTCAGCTTGTTTTCGTAGACGAAACATGGATTTTTTTCAAAAGGCAGTCAAAGGAAATCAGGGCAGGATGACAACATTAAAAGTGTTCGTAAGCCTGGGGGATTCGATGGTAAAAGGTTTATTGTTTTACATGCTGGACACAGTGGAGGTTTTGTGGAAAATGTCAATTTACTATTTGCTAACAAGTCAAAGTCTCTTGATTATGTTGAAGAAATGAATAGTGAAATGTTTACGAAATGGGTCATAAACCAATTGATTCCTAATTTAGAAGAACCATCTTTAATTATAATGGATAATGCTTCATACCATTCAGTTGAAGTAGAAAAACAGCCATCTTCAGCATGGAAAAAAGAAGAAATTCTCGAATAGTTACAGAAGAATTGTTAGATATTGCAAAAGCTCATGAAAAATCAAAGGAATATCAAATTGATAAAATTTTTCAAGAATGGGCATGAAGTGTTGAAATTACCTCCTGTCACTTTAATGCAATCGAGCTGATTTGGACAAATGCAAAAACATTTTATAACAAGCACATTGGTGAAGAGGGATATGCAGATAAACAAGTACTTTAGATGCGGAATAAAGCCTTAGAAAAGTGTACATTAGAGGTATGGCATGCCAGCGTACAATATACAGAAAACCTGATTCAACAGAGGTATGATCGTGAGGTAATAATCGAAGATGATGATGATGATTTTCGAAGGTCAGGGCGCATCGACGGCTATGGTCATTCAGCGCCCAAGAATCTGATGATTTACAATTAATGGGTTAAACTCTGAAGTTGAATTCTTTTAGAAATTCTATTATGTTGTCTTTAAGAGTAGTGAAGGATTTTATGTTTGTGGAGACATTAGACGGAATATTGTGTTTAACTCTCAAGTTATGGTGTAGATTGGATTCAAAAAGATGGATTACAGTTAGAGGGGAATCACAAATGGGACAGATCGGAGAGGGTTCTCTTTTTAGCAAATAAACATGAGTGGAATAAGTGTGTCCTGTTGCCAATCTTCTCATTAGTACATTATGTCTACGGTCATTTGCCATGATGTTAAGGGGAGGGAAGACATTGGGTTTATTGGGCCACAGTTTGTTATTTGGTTCCTCCAAGTCCCATTTGAGTTGGAAAAGAGAATAATGTAGATGTTTTAGAAATATGTTAAAGTCGGAAAAGTGATTTTCTCCCACGATATGGCAGCCTCTTTCAATGGCAAGTTTTCCAAAAGAGTCCGCTCTATCATTGTGAGGGTTACCAATATGACTGGGTAACCAAAACAAGGATATCGTGCGTTTTTTGAGGAAAGCAGTATACATTAGGTTTGAGATCTGTCTTATGTAGTTAAATTCCAGTTTTCTGGTTTTGATGGCATTGAGTGCACTTAGAGAATCAGAGATTATAAGGGTCGAGGGATGAGATTTGACTTGAAGAGAGTATCTGATGGCCTCCTTGATGGCTAATAATTCTGCAGACAAGATGGAAGAGTGTTTCGGCAGTTTGAACAATTTAATAACATTGTCAACGAAGAAGGCAGCTCCGACTCCCCTATCTGTCTTGGATCCATCTGTGAAAAATAAGGAATGGTTGGGATAGATGCTGGATAACCTTTCAAGAAAGAGCTTGTTGAAAAAGGTATTGGAGTGATCAGATTTTTTATATGAATGTAGAGTTAGATCAATGTTGGGGAGAGGGGAAAGCCAGGGAGGAAAAGTGGTTAGAAGAGGGTAGTTGTAAAAGGGAGGAGTAATGTTATACTGGGTGATTAGTTTGTTAATTCTGTAGGGTATGGAGTCAGGGGGGAATGTTAGCTAGGTTGAGAGAATTCCTGTTATGGGGTCGATGAAGGGAAGATGAGTAGTATTTTAGTAAGGAGAGTTGACGTGATAGATGGAGTGGCTGAGTAGCTGAGATGCACTGCAAGCTGGAGATAGGAGTAGTGCGGAATGCTCCTGTAGCAAGACGAAGGCAGCAATTTTGGATTGTTTCGAGAGGTTTTTAACATAAGGACTGGCAGAGTCGTAGATGAAATCTCCATAATTGATCCTGGAGAGGATGAGTGACTTATATATGTGGGAGAGGGAAAGAAAATCTGCACCCCAGGATATTCCTGAAAGCATACAGAGTAAGTTGATGCCTGAAAAGGTGTTTGATTTGAGGGCTTGAATATTGGGTTTTCAAGTAAGTCTGGAGTCGAATGTTAAACCCAAGATCTCTAGTTGTTCTACTGAAGGGATGGGGTGATTGGAAATGTTTAAAGGATTTGTTCTGGGACAATTTCTGCTCTTGCAGAAATGAATGGAAGAGGTAATAATAATAAGTAAATAAAGGAGATAATAATCGAAGAGATTCCAGAAATCATTATTAGTGTTGGGAATGATGAAAGCGAGAGTGACGAATCTACTTCTAGCGATTAGTGTCATTATTCAATTATTAATTTAAATATTACTTATTGACACGTTTCAAGCCCCTTGGGCAACATTCATTGCGAAATTTTGCAGAACAAATATAGACTTATCTATCTATCTATTAGTTTGACTTGATAAATCATATAATATAAAGTATAAATAGGAGATATAAATTGGATTATGCAATTTATATCTCCTATTCATACTTTATTCCCTCGTCATGAAATATTTTTCTGTTTTTAAAAGTATTATATTTCAGTTCTCTATTTTAAAATTCTACCGTGTAACTTTTTACAGTTTTTATAATGCCTCATATGTAAATTTGATAAAACTGTGTTAAGTGTGTATTGTAATTTCATTACAAACATTACACAAACTTCAAATAACTAACAGATAACAATTGTAAACTTTTCATAAAGTAAATTCACTCATGAACTAATCCAATAGCAACCTGAAAAATAAAAATAGGTGATATTGGACATTGGATTTATGCAGTGAGGTAAATGTCTTTCACAAGTAAGAACTCGGGTGTTTTACACATCATATGTACACATTTAATATATCCGTAGTTTTCGTTAATTACACAAGTCTGCAAAAAAAAAATTGAGAGCTGGCTTGGTTTTTTTGCGTAATTCTTATGTTTTTGGGTGTACTGAATCCGAAAATGACTTTCATTTTGTCATAGAACGTCACGTTTTCTGACAATGTAGGTATCTATGTTAAACAAGTTATCATCTTAAAATAAAAGATAAAAGACTAAAGAAATTTTTTTTAATTTATAATTGCGTAACAAAACTTATTTTTTTATCTAAAATACATTCATTAGTAAGCACTAAACACATTTCTTTTTCCCAGTGAGACTCCTTTTGGTACATTTTCGCTTGTAGGAAGCATCTGGAAGGTCTCTCTGAAGCGTCCAACAGTAGTCTGCCATCATTGAGACGCTCCATCTTCCCTGGTATCTTTTTTCCATCTCCTTAATATCTTGGTGAAATCGTTCACTTTGCTCTTCACTCAGATCTCCTAAATTTTCTGGAAAGTAGTCGAGGTGAGAATGAAGAAAATGTACTTTTAAACTCATTAGGCAACCTAAAGCTTGAAATGCTTTTAACATTCTTTTGACGATTTGTTTGTAGTTAGGGTCTTTGTTATTGCCTAAAAATTTCTCTATGACCTCTTTAAAGGCAATCCACCCTTCTCTTTGAGGATCCGTCATGGTTGTGATGAATTGTGGATCAGCCATAAGCCATCTAATATCTGGTCCAACGAAAACACCTTCCTTCAACTTTGCCTCCGAGAGGCCTGGAAACTTTGATATTAAGTATTTGAAGCAATTTCCATCTCTTGGAAGTGACTTTACAAATTGCTTCATCAATCCCAGCTTTATGTGAAGCGGTGGTAGAAGAACTTTATGAGGAGGCACCAAAGTTTCATGCAGGACGTTCTTTTCGTCAACTTTAAGCTCCCTCGGAGGCCAACACTTTTTGGTCCAGTGATTTGCTCGGTCTCTACTATCCCATAGACACCAAAAGCAAGGGAATTTGGTAAACCCAGATTGTTGCCCGAGCAACATGCCCAAGATTTTTAAATCACCGCACACTTGCCAACCGTGGTCTTTATATTTTAATTTGCAAAGAACCAATTACAAGTTCTTGTAGGCTTCCTTGAGGGTACGGAATGACCGACAGGAATGGAAGCATAGAAACCGCCATTGTGAAGCAGAACTGCTTTAAGGGTTCTTTTTGAAGAATCTATGAAAATACGCCACTGTGCTGGGTCGTATGAGATCTTAAATGTATCCATCAAACCTTCAATATTGGTACAATAAACCAACTCGTCCTCTTGGGCAAAGTAGGAAGTGAACTGCTTCTCACGATATCTAAACCAGGAGGAAGACACTCCCGGCAAAAGTAAGTTCCTGCTTTTGAGCCTTGATCCAAGCAACTCAGCAGCGTTTTTGGGAAGATTCAAGTCTCTTACCAAATCATTTAGCTCGCCCTGGGAAAACAATTTCGAACTGCTGTCATTTTCAAATTGAAAACTTGACTTGTCATCGGGTTCAGGTACAGCACCATCTTCGTCAGAACTTGGAATCTCTTCCAAGGTAGCAGGGGCGTTGGGCACTGGTATTTCGGTCCCATGAGGGATGGGACGAATAGCTGATTGCAGATTCGGGTATGAAATGGACTGCTTCCATTTTGAATTATACCCTTTCACATTACACGAACAAAAGTAACAATCATCACTATGGTTCTTTTGCTCGCGCCATACCATAGGAATCGCATATCGGAAAGCTTTTTTCTTGCCCTTAAACCAATTTCGAAGGTCTTCAACACATCGTTTACAGACTTTATGAGGTGCCCAAACTTTATCCTGATCTCCAAGTTTTAAGCCAAAATACGTGAAGTATACTTTTTTTTTACAAAGTCCGTAATATTAAATTGTTGCTTTAATACCATATATTCGCCACAAATATAACAGAAACTGTCAGACTAATTCACACACTTCCGCACAGATGACATTGCACTATATTGAACCAAGATCTATAAAACAATGACGAGTTAACACGTAATTGTACCGCGCCACTTTCTACACTATCGGAGCGCGCACGTTCTGGTTACAACGTTTATGTTTGTTAATTTAGCTCACACAGGGCGTTCTTTATTTAGAAATTAATGATAGTTATGGCCTGTATACATTTAAAAACAGTAATCAAAATAAAATTGTACCTATTTATTTATGACTTCAAGTTAGCCCAAAAAAAAACCCTTTTTTATAATAAAATTTTGCGTTTTGCAAAATAACCTGACGTTCTGGAATTTTTTGAGTATTTTTTTAGTTTTCAGAACACCTAAATACATAGAAATCAGTTGAAAACATCCAGACAGCATTTTTGTTGCAGACTTGTGTTACCAAACCGGATGAAAAATTTTAAACTCTATTTTGAGTTTTGAAATTGTCATTTAAAACTAATTAATTTTTATTACATAATTTCACACATAAGATTATGTCGAAAAATAATATTTACTTAACTTTTTTTCTAACGAAAAAAAAAAATTGTAAAAAAGTCTCGTTTGTATTTTTCCCTACCAAAAAGCAAATTTCTGAACAAAAGTTTCTTTGTAACCTAGTGCAAACATTGAAAGATATCATGATCACCGCAAAGAAATCAACTAAACTGGTTAACTAAACTGGTTGAGTCGTTAATTGAATGACCTTAAAAATCTTTGGTTTCAAAATGATAAACCATGCTGAGTAGTTTATTTAGAAATAATTTTTGTAAAGTGTGAAATTCCTACAGTTAATCCAACGTTTTAGGTTCCATACCTAAACTAAACAACTTGTATAGAACTAAGTTTCCAAACTTTTTAGTTAATAAATTCTGTACACTGTTAGCAAGGTAGAGTCTAAATCTTAGCATTAGTTGTGGCAGTTTAAACCTAAGCGGTTTAACTAGAACTACAGTTTAGTTATAAATTACTCTGGACGTAGAGATTAAAATTACAATTTTGTCGGCTTACTTTTTTTTCTTATATAGTTGAACTCCCTAGATTGAGATTTGATTTAAAAATGGATACACTTTAGCAACAGGACAAAATATACAAGTACAATAATGTACAGAGTTATGGATTACAAAAAGGCTACTCAACTAAATCATCTGAAGAGTTGTACAAAAATATTAAATACAGAAGTTGTAGTGTTTTCAAAAGACCTTTTTACAGAGTTAAAACAGAAACAATCGCGCATCGCATTTTTGACATACGATACACACTTTATATTTTTTTAAATGGAACACTCTGTATATTATTTTTCAGTTTTATAGAATGTTACCAAATTGAAACACGCCAGTATATATTCTTATGGCTTTATTGTGCAAATTAAGGAACAAAAAGACGTTTTTTTTTTCTAACTTAACTGACATTAGCTATGATGCAACGTACACAAATGCAAATCGACAATGACGTTTGTGTATAGAGTGATCATTTTTAGACGCCCGGCCCTGATTTATGGAAAATTGTTGGAAATTTATTTGTTTTAATGTAGAGTGATATGGTGCATGTCAAGGAATATTTCCATCGACATACCTTTTGTAAAACAGCATTGGAAAGCCCTAATTTTTTTCAACATTTTTTCCTTAAATAATTTTTTTCTCATTTGTTTTGAAAAAAAATGATGCAGTAAAAACTCTCCAAAATATTATTTGTTTGGGCATCGCGGTTGCCATGGATCCTATGCCACGCTTAGCAGATTTCAAACAATTTATCTAGTAGACGGCTGTTATACTTTAATTTGACAGTAATTATAATAATATTAGTTACTACGCTGCACAGTGCGAAATTTAGGAAGTTTAGCGGAACTTTATTCAATTTTTGAAATACGTAAAATGCATAAGATTATTCATTATTTGGGTAGGTTAATATCCCACCTCTAAAACCTCATACTCAGTTTGGGGATTAACCCTGCGAAACAACTGCAAAATGCACCAGAAAGTTGCATTACTTATTCAATCATACTTTTTGCCTACAGAAAGCTATTCGATTTGTTTAAGTTTATAGAGTGGTACATACAAACGGCAAGTCAGTAAGCCATGATTTTTTCTTCATTTATTTTATAAGAGAATTGTCAATTATTGGCATTTAAATAATTGCAAAATCTTTTCTCACTCGTGTGTGATTTGTTCGTGAAAAAAGTGATTTTTAAGAAGTATGTAAGTAAAATTTACATTTTTAACTTCAGTGGAGACTTTAAAAAGTGGTACTACATAATACCAGCTTGAAAGGCACAAAATTTGAAAGGTTTTTTTTCCTCTGTTGGAAACACAAAAGATCTTCTGCGATATTTTGCGATCTTCTTTTAAATTAAACATTTTCCAGAATGACTTTGCAAATTTCATATAACTGCATATTCCAAAAGTGGAAGGAAGAACCGACATCGGACGCCATCATTGGTTTTGTTTTGGAAAAAATAGGCTCACCAATGCTAACATCTGACGCTCTTTGCAGGTTAAAGGCAACTCTTCGTGCGCTGGTTTGTAAAATACAAAAAAGGTGGAGGGAATCTAGTCGAAATTTAGCATCATTTCTGAATAAAAATGCTGGCTGGCTTGAAAATAATGTAAAATTTTCAAATGGTGTAAGGGATGCATTGCCTAGTGGATCGAGGACCAATGCAGGCAGACCTAAAAAAGAATTTAGGGATTGTCATCCTAAAGTGCAAAACAGAAAAGTGCATCATCTTTTGAAGTCCGGTAGTCAAGACGAGTTAGCCAAAGCAACTGCAACAAAGCTATACCAATCTGGAAAACGAAACTCTGCAGCGATTGTCAAGGAACTGGCATCTGGTTCTCCAGAAAGGGGTAGCAAAATCAAGAAGGCTCGCATGTCTTCTTCAAACAGCCCACGAAAATTAACTCCAGACCAGGCTCTGGCGCTACTTATTGATGCAAACTTATCGTCAAATCAGTACAACATTGTTCGAGATCAAGCAAAAAATCACCGTTGCACTTTGTATCCACCTTATTATGTTGTAAAAGAGGCAAAGAGGTTGTGCTATCCAAAGGACATAACAATAACTGAAGTTTCAGCTGAAGTATCAGTTCAGTCGCTTATAAATCATACCGTAGCAAGATTTTGTACAGGGCTAGAAGGGATTCTTAGAACTTTATCAAACGTTAAAGCACTAAATATTATCGTAAAGTGGGGTTGTGATGGGGCGGAACAAGTTAATTATCGACAAAAGTATATGGACAAACATAGCTCTGATGATAGTATGTTTAGTGTATCAATGGTACCAACCCAAATGTGTTCCGTAAATGATAATGGTGATAATCAGTCAGTAAGTTGGAAAAACCCTACTTCTTCTTCCACACGGTACTGTCGCCCCATTAAGTTCGTTTTTGCCAAAGAAACAGTCAGTGTAATTACCTCAGAAGTAAACAAAGTGAAAGAACAAATATCTCAACTTACTCCAACCACTATACTTGTAGATGGCAAGCAATTTCAGGTTACAGCAAATATGATCTTTTGTATGATTGACGGTAAAGTATGCAATGCTGTATCATCCTGTGCATCATCACAAACATGCTACTTATGTGGGGCTAAATCTAGTGAAATGAACAACATCTGCGATATACCTCAAAAAAAAATATAAATGAATCCTTTTTATCCCTTGGACTATCACCCCTCCATGCATGGATTTTGGAATGTATTTTACATATATCGTACAAACTGGATATTAAGGCATGGCAAGCTCGTGGAGCAGAAAATAAAAAAAAAGTTGCAGAGAAGAAAAAATACATTCAACAAAAATTCAAAGAGGAGCTTGGCTTGCTTATAGATATGCCAAAACAGCAGACCGGAAACACAAACGATGGTAATACCGCGAGGAAATTCTTTAGAAATGCCGAAAAGTCTTCCGAAATAACTGGCGTTAATTTAGATTTGATCAAGCGTTTTCATGTGCTGTTAGAGTGCCTAAATTGTGGTCTTAAAATTGATTCAGAAAAGTTCGGCGAATATGCAAGAAAAACTTTGGAATTGTATTTGAAAGACTATTTCTGGTACTCAATGCCCGTAAGTGTGCATAAAGTCCTTTGTTATGGAAAGGATATTATAGCCTCTTGCATTCTTCCGATCGGACAATTTTCTGAAGAAGCTCAGGAGGCAAGAAACGAAGACTGCAGAAAATATCGCGAACTTTTTACTAGAAAAACATCCCGAATTGACACAAATACGGATTTATTTAATCGACTGCTTATTTCATCGGATCCGTACATCGCTAGTCTTCGTAAAGCACCCAAAACCAAGCATAGTGAAGTTACGCCAGAAGTTTTAGAGTTGTTAGAAAGATTTGCAGACCCATGTAACGATTGTGAGTCTTCAGACGATTGCAATGAGTCTCGTTCTGAATAGATGTTCAAAATGTTGTTACAAAATGTATGTTTTTTTTAATTGTTCTATAATAAAAAACACAAATAAACTGAAAAACTTTAAATAAAACACATTAATTTTTATTAAAAATTTTAAAAAACCAACAAATAGAACTGTTTTACTGGTTTAAATAATTAAGTTCCGGTAAACTCAAGAAATTTCGCACTGAGCGCTGTTGAGATTTTTCCTTTAAAAAAAAATATTTATAAGCAATAAAAAATAAGAATACATTATTTTTATTAAAACCACAAAAAAAACTATATAACTTTTAACATTACATAACTTATTATACATTTATATAATTAAATGTTTGAAACTTAAAAAACAAAAAAAAACATCAAAAGAATTGTTTCTTTGTCAACTTCATAAAAAATTCTTTAAAAACGCTACAACTTCTAGATTTTAATATTTTTTCTGACTCTTGGAGTGGATCATTTATAATCAATAACGAACCCTCTACATTAAGCTAAATGGAGACCACGTTAAAAAATTATAACATTAAGTATTCTGTCAAAAAAACATCGATTCGCTTTAGGAATCCAAAAAACTAACATTAAGTTTTCTCCAGTCCGAAAGGTTAAAGTAGAAGATTTTTACTCACTTGTCAGGATGGTTTAGTTTTTATTATGCAGTAGCCAATTTACTGATTTGGTGAACTTTAAATAATGTGGGCAGATAGCCGGAATCGGTTATCCATTTGCGTACATCTCCATCACAATGTGGCGTTGAGTGCCCTGTATCCATCCTAGATTTTCGTACGGCACTGATAAAGTTACGAGACTGCCATATTGTTCAGAGAGTTTAAGTCAGTTTAGACCCATTATTACATACACGTTCTAATGAACTTCAGGTTACCTTGTCATCAATTCCAAACGTTTGTTCATAATTTTTCATTACTTTTATAGATCCTAGATGTTCCACTGTATACACATCCTTTTTCCTGGCAATCTGTGAAAACAATCGGTATATCAACCTAGGAGACAAAAGCTTTGACAAACATTTCGGCTAGAAAATGATAATGATTATCACATTTTTATCATATGAAGTAGCTCTTGCATATATCTGAAACAACTAAATTATGAACAATTAAAATAATAAAAATGATTTCGTTGACATGCAATTTACGACTTTAGGTTTCAAGCGACAAGTCATCTCTAGAATTTATTGGTAAATCTTGCTGCTTTTTTACTGTAGTAATGAAATAAAGGTTACTTGGTCATTCTCAAATTGACCGTTTATACCACCGACCACAGTCCAAATACTTTAGCTCTTTATTATTGTTTTTTTACGGGTCCCGCACACATACTGTTGGGAAATCTCTAAATCATTATAAGAGCGGCGTAACAGTGGAAGTAGCGATTCACGTTTGTCCTGAATCACTGCAGCTAGTTCTGGGCGGAAAACGCTATCCTAGGCAATTTATTGCAAAGAGATAAGGTCTCCATATAAAAGACTTCTTGAAGGAGGTGTTACAAGAAGTGACAAGCTGAACCTCTACGGAAGTGATGTATTCATGAGACTTGTATTTCTAGCATGCACCGCTCTGGGAGAAATTCAACAGGCCACATACATCGAATATAAGTTGGTATTGGTTTCGATCTTATGTAAGAACTACTTTATATATTGCAAATTCAGTAAGTACTAAGACATTTTCTATAATTAAGGCCAATCTCGTGTTGATTTCATATTTCACATAGGTCGCTCAAGAGCAATAAGTTTACGTTCAGAACGAGGAATGAGCAGAGGATTTCCGTCGTTAGAACTCGATACAGTAATAGAAGAACGTTCTGAACCGGAAGCTGAGCAAACAGTGATTGAAGTTATGACCCCAGATGGAGAACCTAGTGTCGAAGAGGACAGATAGCATGAGGGAAAAAACGATGTATGCTCTGAAAGGTAATAAAATATCATTAAATAGTAGTAATATAAATAAAATTGTTACAACCGTGATTAATAAACTGAAAAAAAAAAAACTACAGCTTCTTCTGAAATATGATTCATATATTTAAAAATGAAAGATGCATTTCGAACAGCATTTTTTTAGTTATGTAGATTTCTGATTATCAAGATACAGGGTGACCCATTAGTATATGGACGAAAGATATCTCAAGTTCTATAAAAAAAATAATTAAAAAGGGGATATATATATATATATATATATATATATATATATATATATATATATATATATACTCGTATATATATATATATATATATATATATATATAAAATATATATATATATATATATATATATATATATATATATATATATATATATATATATATATATATATATATTATCCGTCTCTAGCAGTCGGCATAGAATTTTAAATGAATTCGCTGAGATCCTCAATTGTAGACAGTATAATAACATACCCAATGCCTATGGGCGTTACTTGGACCTCGTTTTTGCCAATTTTGATACTGCTGTGTTTACGCAGCGATATTCCACTTGTGACTGAGGATCTGTATCATCCTTTACTATTAATTAATGTCCATACGTGCCTCACGCGTGTTAATATTATTCCCACTAACAATGATCACTCTGAGTTAAACTTTAACTTTAGAAGAGCTAATTTCCCACTTATGTATGACTTAATACTAAATGCGGACTGGTCTCCTGTTATTGACTGTCTGTCTCTGGAGGACGCTTGTCAGATCCTGTATGACACACTAAATAACATATTTGTTGCAAGCGTGCCTCAGAAGTAGAAGGCACTTCCCTCTTTGGTACACCAAGGAGATCATAGATAACATTTATAAAAAGAAAAATGCTTATCGTAATTATAAGGTGTTCAAATTCAAGTTTTACTATTAGAAATTCACTTCTCTTCGTAGGTTAATCAAGCAGCAGTCTAGTGTTGCCTATAGAGAATATATCCGCAGTGTTGAGAATAACATCTCTAGCGATCCCTCCAGCTTCTGGGCGTTTATTCAGAGTAAACGCTCTCAATCTGGCATTCCTAATAATAAAGAAATAATGATCATGTCTATAACGACCCACCTAGCATAGTCACTGCCTTTGGTGATTGCTTTCACAGCGTATTTATTAAGTCGGCTAGGCCTGAGGAGTATAGTTATTGGGGAACTCCCCCTTTCTTCGTTGACGTTCCCAAAATTTCCGAGACGGATATTGCAACTGCGGCTAGGTCTCTCAAGAATAAACTGACCTCCGGTTCCGACGGCATTCCCAGTTTTGTTGTCAAGAATTGCGTGTGCGCTCTATCCGGTCCTTTACTCCATATCTTTAATCTAGTGTTGATAACTCATACGTTTCCTGCTACTTGGAAGGTGGCCTAAGTCCGACCTATCTTGAAGTCTGGGGATCCAGGTGTGGTTGATAATTATCTATTTTATGCAATTTCTCTAAAATTCTTGAAATTATTTTGCATAAATGTATTTTCTCAAAAGTGAGAAATACGCTTTCTACTGACCAACACGGTTTTATGCCTGGCAGATCCACCACCAGAAATCTTGCCTCATTCTCGCAGTTTGTGTGCGACGGTATCAATGATGGGAGCTAGATTGACGTGGTCTATACGGATTTTCGCAAAGCCTTTCATCGACTTGATCACTACTTACTGTTAGATAAGGTCGGATCTCGTTTCGGGCTCTCAAATAACCTGATTAATCTTTTAAATTCATACCTCCTGGATCGCAGGTTTTTTGTAGAAATCAATGGGTTTAGATCGCCTCTCCATGTTCCCACTTCAGGTGTTCCCCAGGGTTCCAATCTGGGACCTCTTCTTTTCAATATGTTTGTTCACGACTTGCTGAGTGAGATAGGTTGCCGGAAACTTGCTTATGCCGATCACCTTAAGATTTTTAAACGCATAGACTCGGTTTCTGATTGCCACAGATTACAGAGCAACATTAATGCTCTCACCAACTGGTGCTCTACTAAAAGGCTCACCTTAAACGTTTCCGAAATGCAATGACGTCCGATATTCCTATCGTAACAACCCTATATTTTTCAATTATTCCGTAGGTGATACTGTTCTACAGAATCTTCGTTCAGTTAGACATTTGGGTATCATCTTTGACGAGAAATTCTCTTTTTTTTTTTTTTTTTTTTTTTTTTTTTTTTATTGGTCTAGCACACGTGCTGCAGGGAAGTCCCTAAAACGCTCTAGGAGCGGCACGAGTGCGGAAAAAGCGATTCACGTTGTTCTTGAATCGCTGTAAATTGTACTCGGTGGGAAACACAGCGCTGGGCAAACTATTCCAAAGGGATGATGTTCTCCATATAAAAGATTGCTTGAAAAGCGTCGTACGCGGAGTAACAAGCTGAACCTCATACGGATGCGAAGCACCAGCGCGACGTGTATTTCTAACATGCACCGCTTTGGGAGGAATTAAGCGGGCCACATCCTTCGAACACCCTCCATGAAAATACTTGTAGAACAGACTCAAGTCGCCAACCGTTCTTCGATGTTCCAACGAATCAAGGCCGCCGGTCAATTCCGGGTCCCCAATCAGACGGACCGCTCTTCTCTGAACAGAATCCAACAAATGCAGTGTATGTTTGGGAGCGGAGCCCCAAACGTGGGAGCAGTATTCCATAGTTGGTCGAATTTGGGCTTTGTAAAGAATTAACAGTTGCTGTGGGGTGTAAAGCTTTCTGGTTCTAAATAATATTCCCAATTTTTGAGAAGCTCTCCTTGCTATGCCTGCAACATGTTCATGCCAAGACATATTTGCTCCCAAACTAACGCCCAACAAATTGAGCGACGATGCTAGGGGAATGGAGTGCCCCGACATAACTATGTCGGGTTCAGCAACCTTAACTTTTTTAGAAAAAACTGCCGCTTGGGTTTTTGTAGCGTTAAATTCCACCTGGTTACTGTCACCCCAAGATAGAATCTCTTCCAGGTCTTTGTTAAGTTGAACGACCTCCTGCTGTCTGCGGATATTCGCCTGAGCAGCCGATGTCCGAGCGTTCAAGGTGAATGAAGAGACAAGCGTACTGTCATCTGCAAAGCTATAGATTGGATTCCCGGTCTTTTCCAGCAGATCGTTAATGTAAATGAGAAAGAGAGTAGGAGACAGTATGGGGCACACCGGCGTTGATAGTGAGGGTGTTAGAAAGAAATCCGTCGACCGCCACTCGTAAAGAACGCTCTCTGAGGAAACATGAGAGCCACAAACAGAACCTTTCAGACATACCATAAGAGCGCAACTTAGCCAACAGTCCATCGTGCCAAACACGGTCGAATGCCTTGGATATGTCAAGAGCAACCGCTCGAGATTCTCCAAAGTGTTCAATTGCGTTGTTCCAAACATGTGTTACATAAGTCAGAAGATCTCCTGTTGATCTATGTTTACGAAAACCATATTGGTGATCGCTAATAATATTAAATCGTTCAAGATATTTTAGAAGATGCTCATTGATAACCTTTTCCATGACTTTCGATATTATTGAAAGCAGTGCAACTGGTCGGTAGTTATTTGGCAAGGACTTCTTACCTTTTTTAGGTATCGGCTGAACCGTGGCACATTTCCAGCAGGACGGAAATATTCCCTTTCTGTAGGATAGGTTAAAAAGTCTACAGAAAACTGGTGTTAGTTCCCTTGCACAGTTTTTGAGAACTAAGGCAGGTATTCCGTCAGCGCCAGAAGCCTTCTTGGTGTCTAGCTTCATTAAAATACGCTTTATGATGCGCTGTCTGAAGACAACATCGGGCATCCTTGACTGCAATATGGGAATAGTAGGTGGTGTTTTTCCTTGGAAATCGACAGTAGAATGTGAAGCAAAGAGTTCAGCCAACAAGTTCGCTCTCTCAACAGGTGTGGTTGCAATGGAATTATCTGGCCGTGTGAGTGGTGGTATCGTGGATTTGGTAAAGTTTTGACTAACTGCCTTAGCGACTGCCCAAAAGGACCTGGAATTGTTGGGACAAGCGAGAAGTTTGTTTCTAATTCGTTGATTGTGTGCCTCCTTGGTTTCGTCGATAATTCCCTTGCATCTGTTCCGGGCATGAACAAAGATGTTACGATTTACGGTGTTAGGATTTTCACGCCATTGTCGATAGGCAATATGTTTAGAAGCAACAGCTTCTTTGCATTTTCGGTCGAACCAAGGCTTGCCGTTGGAGGAGCATTTCTTCGAAAAAGGGATGTAAGCTTCCATACCAGCCAAAATAACATCGGAGACCTCCCTGGCGCAGTCAGATGGGTTATCGGATCGAAAACAAACGTCCATCCAAGGGAAAGTTCGAAAGTATTCCATTTTGCTGACCATATTGAACAAATAGTTGCTGGTGCATCAAGGATGCTGGGTTTCCTGATTAGAAATTGTAGAGACTTTACTAACATCTGCAATCAAGCTTCTCTATTATTCCTTCGTTAGGTCTAAGTTTGACTATCATTCTATTGATGATATCCAATATACAATTGCCATAACAACTCAATCGAATCGATACAGAGGCGCTTCATTAAATATCTTATTTTCAAGAGGGATGATGTCTATTCAGACCGCGATGTTGATCACGGACTAATCTTGTCAAGGTTTAATGAGTTGCCTCTTGCAAAGAGAAGGGACATTCACTCCATCAAATTCTTATATAAGCTGTTAAATCACCATATTGATTGCCCTTTCCTATTAAGCAATGTATCTTTCCATGTACCATGTCTTGGGGCAAGGCGCTCACCTATTTTCAGCCTCGGCCGGGCTAGGTCAAATATATTATTCTACAGCCCTATTTATATAATGTGCAAGAACGGCAATGTCATTGGAAACTCCGGTGATTTCCATTGCAGTAGGCTGTCGATACTTATTGGTTCTCTGTTCAGTGTTTAGATGTTGCTCAAATTTGTAGTTTTTTATTATTACTATTTTTATTTTTTTTAAATTTGGAGATTGTTAAAACATTTTAATTTTATTTTAATTGTATCATGTTCTTGTTTTATATGTAGCTCATTAGTATAAACGTTATTCTTGTAATTGGGCCCTGGCCTGTTGGAATTGAATGTATTAATATATATAAATATATATATATATATATATATATATATATATATATATATATATATATATACAATGTGTCCCAAAAAGTTTATCTTACATATTACAAAAAAAAAGTTATTCCTGATAAAAAGTTCTGCATGACATGGAAATCCATGATCAAGCATCAAAAGTTTAAAATATTTGATGGTATATAGGGAAAATAAAAAATAATGATTTATAATGTCAACTGGAACTAAAAAATTATGTTCACGTTTAGATTTGCGGCCTTCCTAGTTGAAAATTCAAAAAAAAACTCCAGGAAACACGTCAGTAATCATTCGATTATTTATTGAATAAAAGAACACGAAATCACTGCAAATTTTAGGCTAAAAATAAATGAATATTGAATGTGAGTAAAACTACAGTTGCGAGAACTTTAAGATCAAATAAATTTAAACTTGCATTTACCCATACTTTAAAAGCAAGAGATTTTGAACGAAGATTTGAGTTTTGTGCTTGGTTTCAAGAAGAGTTGGAAGATAACAAGTTTATGGCAAAACAAATATCTTTCTGTGACGAAGCGACATTTATGTCTAATGGGACAATAAGTTCTCAACACTATCGCTGATGGAGCGATATTAATCCTAACTTCAATATTCAAACTCGAGATCAATATTCGTTTAAAACCAATGTATGGTGTGCAATTTTTAAAGATAGGATAGTTGGATCATTCTTTTTTCGAAATAATATGAATGCTGAACGTTACCTAGAATTTTTAAATAATGAGTTCCTTGAGTTTCTTAATCGCCTACCAGTAATTGAACGTATATGGTACCAACATGATGGTGCATCATGTCACAGTACGAGAAATGTTCGAGATTATCTCCTCCACATTTTTAACGGTAGAATAGTAGGGATTTATGTGCAGTTTACTTGGCCCCCAAGGTCTCCGGACATCACCCCTCTGGACTTTCTTTTATGGGGCTACTTAAAAGAAACGGTTTATCTTAAAAGCCCATTTCAAGATGTCGATCATCTTGAGAGAGTCATTAGGGACACATGTGAAGCTGTAACTCCTGATGTAATAAAAGATTTTTCTCGAAGAATAATCACCTGTTTAGAAAGGGACGGTGGATACATTGAAACATTTCTGCAATAAAGTTAGAATGAATCTATATATTAAGTTGTTATGTTATGTACGTAATTAAGTAATGTTGCAATTTCAAAATAAAATGATATTAGCACAAATTTGTTATGGATGTAGTTGTTGCAAAGCAGATAAAAAGGTTACCAAATTTTTAACAAAAATATGATACAATCAAAATCAGTGTACTAGTTTTTAATTAATTTCGTTTTCCTTTATTCAATAAATAATCCGACAATTACTGGCCTGTTTACTGGAGTTTTTTTAATTTTTAACTAGGAAGGCTACAAATCTAAACGTGAACATAATTTTTTTATTCCTCTTAACATTTAATATTTTGCTCTGTAATTAAATTTAGACATACTTTACTCTTAATTATAAATCATAATTTTTTTATTTTCCCTGTATACCACCAAATATTTTAAATTTTTGATACTTGATGATGAATTTCTATGTGATGAACTTTTTTGTAATATGTAAGATAAACTTTTTCTCCATTTGTATAAAACTTTTTGTGACACACTGTATATATATATATATATATATATATATATATATATAGGGTATTATGAAATTCACTGCATATATTGAAATGAGTGAATCGTGGGGCCATGTACAAGAATATTCAATACTTTGTTTTTTCAAATTAGAAATTTTTTGAAAAATTAAAAAAAAAGGCAAAACTGCATTTTACCAAATCATTTCCAAAATTAATCCGCCCCTGAATGGCCGTTATTGTACGCGCAGGTCTGTGTTGCCAGACTTACAATTTTCTCCAATAATTAGAGATTTTCAAATTTTATGTACAATTAATATAACAAATCAAAATAATAAGATAAAACACCGCACACGTAATAAAAATAATATTTACCCATAATTTCTTATCTATTATATCAAGAATTTCCTTGATTACAGGCGAAAGCAAGCTCGTAATTGACTCAATCAATACTTAATAAAAATCCATCTTATTCAGTTCTGATAGTGAAAAAAACGAAACATGTCATGTACCAATATAATAATAAACGAAGATTTTTGCAAGTGAAAATCTGGAAAAAAAATTTCCACTATCAGGATTGAAAGCAACTTCGTTGATTGCTGAACTCATTGCCCCTTAACTAGTGGCTCTGACCTTTAAGTGAAGTTTTATTTTGATGTACTTTAAATAGGTAATTGCTTTACATATAAAATATCCTAGGCTGTGCGTGACATAATCATTAAATGAACTAAATACTACTTTATATTGCAATTTTTACAAGTTCACTGTTTTTTTTATTTATAATTTTACATAATAATTCTCGTCTGTCAAGTAATTTTGGCATTGCTATTTAATGAAATGCTATTTTTTGTGGATTCTGCTTTATAAGCATAGAATTTCTATTTGATAATGGTTATGATTTAAACTGGAAGAACTAAAGGTTTATAAAAATAGTTTCTTTTTATGGGTCTCGAACACGTGCTGCAGGGAGGTCCCTAAAGCGCTACAGGAGCGACATGTGTGCGGAAAAGCGATTCACGTTGGTCTTGAATCGCTGTAAATTGTACTCGGTGGGAAACACAGTCCTGGGCAAATTATTCCAAAGGGATGATGTTCTCCATATAAAAGACTGCTTGAAAAGCGTTGTACGAGGAGTAACAAGCTGAACCTCATACGGATGTGAAGTATCAGCGTGACGTGTATTTCTAACATGCACCGCTCTGGGAGGAATTAAACGGGCCACATCCTCCGAACACTTTCCATGAAAATACTTGTAGAATAGACTCAAGTCGCCAACCGTTCTTCGATGTTCCAGCGAATCAAGGCCGCCGGTCAGTTCCGGGTCTCCAATCAGACGAACAGCTCTTCTCTGAATAGAATCCAACAAATGCAGTGTATGTTTGGGAGGGGAGCCCCAAACATGAGAGCAGTATACCATAGTTGGCCGAATTTGAGCTTTGTAAAGAATTAACAGTTGTTGTGGAGTGTAAAGCTTTCTGGTTCGAAATAATATTCCCAACTTTTGAGAAGCTCTCCTTGCTATGCCTGCAACATGCTCATGCCAGGATATATTTGCTCCCAAATTAACGCCCAACAAATTGAGTGACGATGTTAGAGGAATGGAGTGCCCCGCCATAACTATGTCGGGTTCAGTAACGTTAACTTTTCTAGAAAAAACTGCCGCCTGGGTTTTTGTAGCGTTAAATTCCACTTGGTTACTGTCACCCCAAGATAGAATTTCTTCTAGGTCTTTGTTAAGTTGAACAACTTCCCGCTGTCTGCGGACACTCGCCTGAGCAGCCGATGTCCGAGTGTTCAAAGTGAATGAAGAGATAAGCGTACTGTCATCTGCAAAGCTGTAGATTGGATTTCCGGTCTTTTCCAGCAGATCGTTAATGTAAATGAAAAAGAGAGTAGGAGACAGTATGGAGCCTTGGAGCACACCGGCGTTGATAGTGAAGGTGTTAGAAAGAAATCCCTCGACCGCCACGCGTAAAGAACGCTCACTAAGGAAACATGAGAGCCACAAACAGAACTTTTCAGACATACACAAGAACGTAGCTTAGCCAACAGCCCATCGTGCCAAACACGGTCGAATGCCTTGGATATGTCAAGAGCAACCACTCGAGATTCTCCAAAGTGTTCAATCGCGTTGTTCCAAACATGTGTTACATAAGTCAGAAGATCTCCTGTTGATCTATGTTTACGAAAGCCATATTGGTGATCGCTAATAATGTTGAATTCTTCAAGATATTTTAGAAGATGTTGATTGATAGCCTTTTCCATGACTTTCGATATTATTGAAAGCAGTGCGACTGGTCGGTAGTTATTTGGCAAGGTATTTTTGCCTTTTTTAGGTATCGGCTGAACTGTGGCACATTTTCAGCAGGAAGGAAATATTCCCTTTCTGTAGGATAGGTTGAAAAGTCTACAGAAAACTGGTGTTCCCTCGCACAGTTTTTGAGAACTATGGCAGGTATTCCGTCAGCGCCAGAAGCTTTTTTGGTGTCTAGCTTCATTAAAATACGTTTTATGATAGGCTGTCTGAAGACAACATCGGGCATCCGTGACTGCACTATGGGAATAGTAGGTGGTGTTTTTCCTTGGAAATTGACAGTAGAATATGAAACAAAGAGTTCAGCCAACAAGTTCGCTTTTTCAACAGCTGTCGTTGCAATAGAATTATCTGGCCGTGTGAGTGGTGGTATGGTGGATTTGGTGAAATTTTGGCTAGCCACCTTAGTGTATATTAAAAAAAAAAAATAAGAAACGAATACTATTATGTTACAAAAAAATAAAAAAAATTTTACCCAAAAACGGTTAGGGTACAGTAATAAGTTTCTGCTTGCAAATATTGACTTTATAATGATTTCATTTGATACACAAGCTTAAAAAAAAATAAGAAATTGACTCGTATGTTAATAATGTGATAAGTGTAGCACTTTAAAAATTTGACTGCAATTTTTTAAACAAAAAAATATTGAGTTTATCGGCCCATATTGTTTCTGTTGTACCACGAATGTGTATACCAAGCGTCGTTGTATTAACCCAAAGAACAGTGTTTTCATTCTCTCTTACATAGTATAAGACCACCAGTCGTGATAGAATTCATAAATGATATAACATACGGGATTCACCACTTAAAACACTATTTGTTTATCCAACTAAACTTTCTTAAGTTGACCTATACATACGAAAATATTTTCAAATTATCTACCTGTTGAATCTCCGAGCATTTTTACTAAAGACAATTTTCTCTATTTTTTACAGAACTCGAGATATTCTTCAGCCACGCACTAGTAGACCACCCTTGTAAGTTAACTTTATAGTCATATTGCCACAGAAATAATATTATGCAAAAAGAGTGGTTTCGTTTAAGGTTAATAAATAAAGAAATAAATTTTTAGTTACAACCCAAAAAGGGTTCTCAAATAATAAATTAAACACTCAAAGAATCAAGAAACTTTTTAAAAATAATATTAGTGTTCTGACACGGTGGTTAAGAACGAAATTAAAGAAAAAAATAGATACCGCTGAGACTTTTGGGGAAATGTGTTCTACGGATCAAAAACAAATAGAATATACTTTTTTAAAATCCTAGCTTCGATTTTTTTTAGCAAATGACAGTAATTACATATTTTTTTAGGATTTTTAAATAAACAGATAATTGATAAAACTTATTTTTATGTATTTTGACTGTATTTAATGTTACATTGTTCTCTTATTAATTTTTGACAGTTTTAATAATAAATTTAATAATTTTTTTCCTACAACAAACATTTTTTTATACAACTTTAACAAAAAAATAAAAAATTATAACACATTATTATTTATATGCATCATAAACAATAATAACTATTTTATAACAGTGAAAACTTTCTTTAAATGTAAACAAATATTTGCGCACAGGAATATGTATAATATTTGCGTATATTGTTATATTGTTTACTTTAACCTTGTTAAATTTTAGTGCCATTTGAACCATTAGTCCGTAAATAATGTAATCTATTTGTATAAAGAAACTAATTTGACAAAATAACTTATCAAAATTGAGATTTTTAACGTCACAGAAATGCACCAAAAGAGACCATATAATGTCCGCCATGTTGAGGCACAATTTTATAATATCTAGAAGCGGGGCCGTTTATATAGCCTCACTTTTGCGGAGCTATTTTATATAGCCTCAACTTTCTTTATTTTTAATAAATATTTTACTTATTAAATAAAAGCCGTTATTTGCCCCTTACGTATATCTTAAGTTTGAGAATGGATTGAGTGGATATTAATACTGATAGAGGACAGAATTAAGATATCAGCTAGCTCATTTTTTTTTATTGGCAGAGAATATGGATAAGAGATAATTTTTGTACGTCTTTTGAAAATAGTCTCTAAAGTTGTATTTGGTTGTACTATTTTTTTGGGCCCCATTTATTTTAGAATAAAAGGAATCTAATTTCAGCTCATAAAATGAAAAAATACTGAAGAGTTATTTAGTTGTTAAACTAAGATTAATTTACGTACAACCGTTGCGTCCTGAAAGAAAGAGCAGAAGTTTAGTGAGACACTACACATTTAAATAAAAAAGGGTATATTTATTAACAAAATAAAAATTCCTACCTTTATTACACTCTTAAAAATTACTTCTACTAAATAAAAACCCCTTACGCTAGAAGAGTGTACACAATTACATAGAGTCTTTAAATCAGGATTACTAAGTTTTTGATAAAAGGCTTGATAAAAGACGATATTAAAAGTTTGTGAAATTAAAACCGCGAGTTAGACGTGTTAAGTAGTCGTTTAAAACGCACTTGTAGTCAGGAAGTGAGATATTTAGACTGGTGTGCTTATGACTTACGGATTGGTTTCTCCTTGTGGGTTTTCCATAAATTACTTGACCTCTCCTGGTTTTGTCATCAACATTAAGCAAACAATTCTAGAAAAGAAATGAAGATAATCTAAGGCCAATTCAAAAACTGAAAAAAAAAAAATGTAGAAAAAATTATTCGATTGCAGTGTAATTTGAATTTATATTACAAAAAAACTGAAAAAATTACAGCTTTTGTACGTGAAATAATCGAAAATCACTAGATGTTACGAACAAACATATAATTACTAAAATGTCACACACAGAAAAGTTTAAACTTTTCCCAGGTAAATTTTATAAGGAATACAAGATTTGTAACCAAATCAAAAACAAAAGCAAAGAACATAACATACTTTTTACTAAAGCAGATAAAGGCAAAACTGTAATAGCAATAAAAGAACAAACGTACATTGAAAAAAAAATGGATTTCCTAAAACCAGATATATTCAAATACATCAACTTTGATCCAACAATAATTTTCCAAAAATTACTTAAAAAGGTGTTAAAAGATCCAAGCACTTTCACAGATAATGAAAAATTCAGACTCGTATCGATGAACCTTCAAGTTCCAAAATTATATTCTTTTATCAAATTACATATATAAGATATATAAAAGATTACCAATACATCACAGACAGAATAATTCTCCTGAAATTAAAAATGTACGGTTACAACCTAAATATTTTTGGAGTTTATGCACCAGTAGATTCAGAGAACAATCAAACAAAGGATCAGTTTCAGAAGACCTTACCAAAACTATCAAACTTATCTATTTCAACACGAAAGTATTAAAGAGCTTTATCAAAGAAGATTACACCATGAATTACTTACACTGGAAACAACCGAAGATATAGAGCAAGAATATGAACGCATTAAAAAAGTGATCCACAAGGTGGCACAAGAAACTTTAGGAGAGTATAAGTGGGAAGAAAAAAAAAACATGCAGATATTACATAACAGAAGAATTAAAAGAACTAATAGAGGAAAAAAATAGATTCCACCAAAAATATTTAACATACAAATCGGAAACTACCCGGGCAGAATACAAAGAAAAAAATAGAGAGGTGCGTAAGAAAATAAAAAAAGAAAAAAACGAATACTGGGAACGAAAATGTGCACAGATTAACACGTATATTGGAGGAGCACAATCGACAGAAGTGTGGCAAACCATCAAAAATATGAAAACGAACAACAAAGAGAGGGCCGTAAATTTAATTTCCTGGAAGAATGGAAAAATTATTACGAAATATTACTAACTGAAAACAGACAAGAATTCCTTAGTATAGAGGAAAATGAATCAGAAGACACAGAGGGAAAGGACTGGGACGAAATAACCATGGAGGAAGTACAAGCAAATCTAAAAACGATGAAGAATGGAAGAGCGGCCGGATCAGGTGATATCTCTGCAGAAATGATTAAAAATGGAGGTATAACCATGTGAAGAACAATAACTAGCTTAATTAATAATTGTATATCACAAGGAAGAACGCCTACCGAATGGAAAAAAAGTTACATTTCATCAATCTATAAGAAAGGAAATAGAAAATACCCTAATAATTATAGAGGTCTATGCATTACAAGCACTATGAGCAGACTGTACGGTAAAATATTGCAGAATAGATTAAGAGAAACAATTAAAGGAAAGATATCCGAAAACCAAAGCGGATTTACTCCGGGCCAGTCGTGTATAGACAACTTGTTTACTTTACAACAATTGATAGAAAAGAAGATCCAAAAAGATGACGAAATACATATGACCTTTATAGATCTTAAGAAGGTATACGATAGTGTACCGAGAAATAAACTTTGGCATGTCTTGAGAACAGTAGGGATAAAAGAAGGGATGATATCAACAATAAAAGAGTTATATAATCAAAATATAGGATATATGAAACAAGGCAGCTATCCACATTACAAAAGGTCTAAGACAAGGGTGTTGCCTTTCACCAATCCTATTTAATATATTTGTAGACAACGCTCTAAAGAAATGGAACCGCACTTGCCAAAGCATGGGCATCCTCATTAGTGATAAACACCTATTATCGTTAAGCTTTGCAGACGACCAAGTAATAATACCACAAGATGCATTCGATATGGAATATGTATTGAAGAGATTATACACAGACTACAAGGAATGGGGACTAGAGGTGAGCCTTGAAAAGACGGAGTATATGGTTATGAACTCGGAAATAGGATTTGATGTCTTAATTAACGATACACATGTCAAACAAGTTAAGGAATTGAAATATCGAGTGCTGATTGGCAACAAAAATGGTATAGGTAAAAAGGAAATACAGAATAAAATACAAAAAGCCAGGAGGATCATAGGAGCTCTTAACTCGATATGGTGGGATCAAAACATAACTACACAAAACAAACAGAGAATTGGAAGAACAATGGTAGAATCGGTTTTAAGTTATGGTAGTGAACTGTGGGTAATGAAAGAAGAGGATAAGAGAAAAATAACGACGATAGAGATGGATTACCAGAGAAGAAGCGCCGGAGTGTCCAAATTCCAACACATAACAAACCCAGAAATACGCAACAGAACAGCAGCAACAGAAACAATTTTACAAAGAATAGAAAATAGAGGATTAAAATGGTTTGGACACCTACTCAGAATGAACGATACAAGATGGCCCAAAGGTTCTTGACATGAAAACCACCAGGATGAAATAAAAAAGGACGACCACGTAGATCCTGGAATGAAGATATGAGACAAGCTATGAGGTCACGAGGAATGGACGAAGAGATGGCTGAAGATAGAGAGGTTTGGAGAAGGCGAATGGGAACACAACACTTAGTTGTATAATTGTTATATATTACTTGTGTATATATACAGTTAAACCAGTTAAACCTAAATATATATATATATATATATATATATATATATATATATATATATATATATATATATATATATATATACATAAAAATAACTCATCAATTCGCCCAGTAGTTTCTTACATAACAGCTCCAGCTTTTTCGTTGTCAAATAAATTGATTGAGGTTCTGACAAAATACTGTAAATTCACACGTAAATATTGTATAAAAAATAATAAGGAATTAATATAAAAAATACATCCGTTAACTCTACCAAGGAACTCCAAATTTATATCGTTTGACGTACCGAACCGTTTTCCCCAGTATACCACCGTCAGACCCTATAATTTTGATTCAAATATTACTAAATAAAAATAAAGTCAACTTAACAGTAAAACAAGAAATCTTGGATATCTTAACGTTGTGTTTAGACCAGAATTATTTCTGATTCAACTAAAGATTTTTGTAATTATATAATAATGGGAAACCCTTTTAGTCCAATTTTATCAGAAATTTACGTGGACAATTTAGAAGAACAATTAGTAAATTTCATCTGTTTAAAAACTTCTTTTATTGGTACCGTTATGTAGATTCTTTTTAATTTTTATTAATATTGTACAAAACTATTATTTTCAGTGTTTTTTGAAGTTCTTAATCCTGACTTGACATCCAAAAACAAGTTTAAAAAAAAACTCGCTTTTAACACTTACACAAGGGTGCTATATGGTTGCTAAAATAATTTTTAAGTAAATAAATGCAATAAAATAATAGTTTTGTTCAATATTAATAAGAATTAAAAACAATTTTCTAATTTAGCGGTTGCACATATTTATTTTAAAAAACAGTTTGCTACGTCGCTTAGTTAAAGGTGGAGTAAGCGTGTTTTTTGAGAAACCTGAATACTAAAACCTAATATTTTAAAGTTTTTTTTGATAAATGTAGATTCAGAACATTTAAAGATGTCCGAAATAAGAGTTTTATTCCATAATTTTAATGATTATACAGTTTTACTATTTATTAATTTTTTTTTAAATTTAATAGTTTTCTGGCAACTTTAAGTGTGTTTCCTGAAAAAACCTCACGGTGGATGTCTTTTTTTATATTTTTGTTGGATTCAGCATAAAAAAAATACTTAAGAAAACACGTGTCTCACTTAAAAGACAGACTTTTTTATATACTTGTATTATCTGTTGTTTTAGTTGGTCAGAGCGCATCTACAGCTAAGGCCATTTAGCGCCCCACATTGGATGTGTTGTGTCTGTTATATAGATATTTTTTGATCTTTTAGGTATTTGTGGATATTTTCTTTAATTGATGAGAATTGATCAATGTTCTGTTTAATTGAATGTGGGATGTTATATTTGTTTCTCAGATGAGAGAAGTGGTTTGCCTCAAAGATGTGTTTGATCGTCAGGGTGGAATTGCATACATCACACTTTGGTACTGGTTCTTTTTTTTAGGAGATATGAGTGAGTGTGGTAAGTATGACCTATGACCAATCTTCTCAGTAAAACATTATCTGATCTTTTATCGTTTCGGTTATGAAGAGGTGGGAATACTTGAGGCTTTATAGGCCATAATTTGTTTTCATTATACTCTAAGTCCCACTCCAGTTGGAATAAATCTCTTTTTATTGAGTAAAGCATCTTTATAAAATCATAACTGTTGTTTTTCCCGTGAAAAGCGTTCCGCTAGTTGCTGCTAGTTGTATTATCTATCCTAAAAAATGTGTAGTTATTGTCGTTTGTTACAAAAGTCGAAGCTAGGATTTAAAAAAAAAAGTATATTCTATTTGTTTTTGACCCGTAGAACACATTTCCGCAAAAGTTTCAGGTGTTTTCTATTTTTTGATTTCAATTTTGTTCTTGACCACCGTGTACAATTTAAATACCGATACTGGCTTAAAATACATTGATGAGCTTATCTTAACAAATCAACATTGGGTAGTTTTACAGTCGGTCAAGTAAGAGTGTGCCGGGAAAAGAAATTCCTTTTTTCAGGTTATTTTTGGCACCCTTGCAAACAATGCTTTCTGAAGATATTCATTTTTAACCTTATTTATGGTTAAATAATCCATTATCGAATATGAGTGCTGTATAAACTGCACACTTCGAGGCTGTGCTCCTATGAAAAGGTGGCCCCTACTGCGTGGGCTAAATATATAAGCAGCCAGGACATTCGTTAGCAAGTGGGTGACACGATACTCTCAGTTAAAAAATGTTGATGATCTTCCAAAACATGGTTCGAGAGAAAAAGTTAATTAACTTTGCGCCGAAAGGCGCAAAAACTAAAGCAGAAAGGTCCTTGTATTGGTACCATTATGTAGATGATATAATGACATGATTTACCGGTACAGATCGACAATTAAAACTATTTCTAAACTATATTAATCAACTACATAATAACATTACTTTTACACCAGAAATAAATAGATTAATTTCTTAGATTTAAAAATATTAAACAAAATGAATTAACATGATTTTGAAATCTTCTATATACCAACATATTCAGATATATGGTAACTATACAAGCTAATTCTAACCACCCGCTCACACATAAAATTTCAGCTTATAATAGTTTCATCCATAGACTAACGGAAGAAAATTTTCTTTGAATATTGAAAACAAATTAGTATTAACAATTAGTATAGGAGTGACTTAGTAGAAAATATTTTAATAAAAAACAATTTAAAAAAGCAATAGAACTGGTGTACCCACCAGTAATGGTTAATCCATGTTTCGTCCACAAATTCGTTACAAATCGACGTAAGAACTCCTTTGGATTACGCCGAAACAGTGCCAAACAGTGTTCTAAATCTTCGACACATTGCTGTTTTTGATCAAACGTGAGAGTGCGTGGTACCCATCGGGCATATAGCTTTTTCATATGTAAATATTCATGCAAAATAGGCCTCACGCAGTGGCGGCTCCTCTATAGGAGCACATGAGCACGTGAACCTCCTGTCAACAACAAGGCAAAATGCAAATTATTTTGTATTATACCTTAGTCATACAAAAACGTCTTTTAAAGAAGTGAACCTTTCCTACAAATGGACAAGAACAATTTATAACAACCCTAATACTTTACGTACCGTTAAACCTCGAGTTGTCACTGAAGCTCCCTAAGCGCACAAACTACAAGACCTGGATATAAAGCAAGTAAAGAAAGATAACTCACTTATACCCGTAAATTGACCAATAAAATTCGATACTTTTTCCATAAAAATCAAGGAAACATTGCCTTCCGTACCCCACGTTAGCTCGACATATTAAAAATAATAGAAGTAAAATAAAAAAAATAAATAAAACAGGAATTTATGAACTAAGCTATGGAACTTGTAATAAAACCTATATAGGACGAACAGGCAGATCTTTTTATAAACGAATAAAGAAACATAAACAAGGTTATAGAATGAAAAATAACATATTTCACTACGCTAAACATTTAACAGATGAAAATTATACCGGCAATAAAGATTTCAGAATTTTACACGATGAAAAGAAGGGGAAATTACTGAACTGTGTAGACCAGGTGCAGATTAACCGGAAAATATCCTCAGATTTATTACTCAATGATCAATTGGATGGCGGTGGGTCTCCTTTACTAAACTTATTTTAGTTATTAAGGTGGATATTGTTAATTAATCTAACATACTTTGCAGTTATTTTACTTCTTGCTCCCGAAGAAGACACAGTGTGTCGAACAATTGTCTGCTCTAATACAATAAACATATGTGGCGATCTTAAACAATTGCTCAAATTTTCATTCCATTCATCGAAACTCCGTCACCTGATATCGCTGTATATTGTACAAATTTAAATTTATTTATAAATAATATAATCGACAGATGAAATGTTTCCGACGTGCAGCTCAGATTTGGAATCGACGGCGGCGATTATTTTTTTAAATTTGTCTCTCAGTGTTTTTTTGCCAGATCAGCCAAGCCCGAATAATTTAATTAATTATTAATGACCATAAATCTCTTTTAAAACAATGTGTGGTTGGTGTTACTGTGTGGTTGGGGACTTAGACCTTGACAGCTCAAATTACCAAGAAGCTAGAATCGTTCGAAATGTGGCTGTATAGACACATATTAAAGATACTCTGGATTCATAGAGTCACCAACGCCGAAGTACTGAGTTGTATAGGGAGCAAAAGAAATCTTATACAAAAAACACCTTACATAGGATACGTCCTGCGCAGCGACAATTACTTATTCCTACAAAACATAATGCAGGAAAGAGTAGAGGGAAGGAAAAGTATCAGGAGGAAGAAGTCTTGGCTTCGAAACATAAGGAAGTAGACGAATCTCAGCGTTGAAGAACTGTTCCATGTAGTAAGAAATAGAGACACATTGGGAGATGTGGTCGCCAACCTTCAATATAAGACGGCATAAGAGTAAGAAGAGTCATACGTTAAAAAAATGGTTCACTATGGGGCAGAAAGTTTTATAGAAATAAATAATACCCTATTTTGTTACCAAGCAATAGATTTTGCAACTACAATAAAAAGTTATGATAAAATTTTAAATTTAATGTATTGTTAAAAATGAAAACTAAAACCGTAATCTTCTAGGAGAGCCATTTTTATTAGAATTTTCTTTTCATCTAAACTATTTTAATTAAAAAGATAATGAGGAAATTTGAATGCGTAAAAATTTGCACTTTAATCTTCCTTCGTTATTATATTAACCATGGAGTTCTTAGTTTTACAGAAAATACTAATATTAGTCCAAAAATGACATAGATTTGTATGAAACTTTTTTAATATCGTCTTAATAAACGGTTTTAAAAACCTTCGTATATACTTGGTAACTCTAATTAGTTTGTTTTAGTCATCTCGACGCTCTTACCCATACGTTTTTGCACACGATCATGTGCAAAAAACGTAAATTAACGGGAACAGTCATCGATGACCTGAGTATTTATTATGGTTTGGCAATCCGTTGGCACCATGAATCTGTGAAAAAAATGAGAGATGCTATTTGGGCAACTTTATATCATAAAATCTAGACAGACGCAAACCCGCAGAACGAGAAATGGCCGCTCGGCGACAAGTCTTTGTGCTCCTGGTAAAAGGCGAAGGCTTCCGGTAATTTGTCTGAGTATATACCCAAAGCGCCAATGTCAAAAGAAGTATTCATAGCTATAAAACCCGTGTACGAAGAACTGTCAAGCGACGATTTGCTAACACGCTGTATTGGCAGTTTTACGCAAAAACAGTGTCTGGTGGCAAAAATATACTTCATATTACCACACATATGGCTGTTTGTATATACAATGATAGTTTATCAAGTATAATGCAAATTCTGCAAGCTTTGGACATGGTAATCGGAGACAAATGCTATAACTTTTGTCCCGAAGCCGACGCTTCGCGAATAGAGAGATACGAAAAATCGATAAGTGAAGCCGCAAAAAAGGTCAAGTTGGACCTAAAATCAAGTCGGAAGGAAGAAGAGGAGAAAAATATCAACATGTATGGTGCAGGCATCGCAGAGTAAAGGAATATGCAAAATTACAACTAAAATTTTAAACGCGTTTTTCTTGATATCACATTTTTTCACCTTACCGGAAACAGAACTCAAAGAGTTTTCAATGAATCGACTAAAAATTTTGTACACAGCTTTAAAAGGTAATAACTCAGGGAATGCCGTACGGATTTTACAATTAATGCAAAAATTTTTTTCATTAACAATTTAGTGCAAAATTTTTCGTCATTTTTTTTTGTTTTATTCATTTGCCTGCCAAATTAACAAAAATCTATATTTTTTTATTTCCCCTCCGTCATTCCCTAGATTTTCACTTATAAAAATATTTTCGTTTTTTTCATTCTAGGTTCATCCCTTTGTGAGAAATTTTTCCGGTAGAGCAAAAAAAGGGTTTTTGTTCACCGAGGGCTACAGCCGCCATTTTATACTAAAAAATTCTGAAAAAAAAGCATGTATGCTCTTTGGTATTTGTACAATAAAAAAATTTCAATCGCAAGTCCATAACTTGTATAGTTCTTCGTAAAAAAATTCTTAAATTTCACCTTTTTTTTGACTTCTACAATGGTGTTCACCCTTAATCATATTATGAAAAGACAATTTGGGCTATTTTCTCAGTGAAAAGTTGAGGAAAGAGAGCGTTCCTGGAAGAAGATGAGGAAAAGGTTGTAGTTGAATTTTGGAGAGAATAATATTAAGGAGAGTTAAGAAGTTCCTTATTCTGGAAAGGATGGACCTAGGGTGTAGGGAATTAAGATGGAGACGATGAAGGTCGAGAATTTGTTTTATATAAGGTTGATGTCGGATGAGATAGGGAGAAGGTGTTTGACCAAAATAGTGTTGACCAGTGGTATTAAAAAAAAGCAATCATGAAAAATTCTAAGAGTTATATAAACCGAAAGTGACACGAAGTCATACCAACTGCAAATACTAAAACTAATTGGGATATGACCTATATCTAAATTTCACATTTTCATCTATCGACATTTGGATGACTGATGTAAAATAAAATAAATATTGTACAACGATTTGCAAAAGATTTTGTTTGTTTGTTTTTGTTGATCAGAGCGCATCGACGTCTGTGGTCATTTAGCGCCCATTATTAAATGTGTTTAAGTAGATATTTTTTGGTCTTTTAGGTATTTGGTTTAACGTAAAACAACTTAAAATAGGCAAAAAGCCCATATTTAAGCAGTCTACCCACTGTTCTCTTATTCGTCCATCCATCCCGAGACGCGTTTCGCCGTATCACGGCTCATCAGTCGGGCTAGGATCGACGAAGAAGAGAACAGAATTTTAAGTACTTTATTCCGGCACTTACGGAACACAACGGTAAGATACAACGAATTGTACCAAATACGCACACCTAGTACTCAATCGGAGGCTGACACAGCAGCCGCAAGCCGACAGAGTGGTTGGCACAGCCAACACTAAAGGCAGGCAGCGAGATTTGCGAGGAATCAACCTCAGACCTTATGTGGTTTAACGTAAAACAACTTAAAATAGGCAAAAAGCCCATATTTAAGCAGTCTACCCACTGTTCTCTTATTCGTCCATCCATCCCGAGACGCGTTTCGCCGTATCACGGCTCATCAGTCGGGCTAGGATCGACGAAGAAGAGAACAGAATTTTAAGTACTTTATTCCGGCACTTACGGAACACAACGGTAAGATACAACGAATTGTACCAAATACGCACACCTAGTACTCAATCGGAGGCTGACACAGCAGCCGCAAGCCGACAGAGTGGTTGGCACAGCCAACACTAAAGGCAGGCAGCGAGATTTGCGAGGAATCAACCTCAGACCTTATGTGGTTTAACGTAAAACAACTTAAAATAGGCAAAAAGCCCATATTTAAGCAGTCTACCCACTGTTCTCTTATTCGTCCATCCATCCCGAGACGCGTTTCGCCGTATCACGGCTCATCAGTCGGGCTGTGCCAACCACTCTGTCGGCTTGCGGCTGCTGTGTCAGCCTCCGATTGAGTACTAGGTGTGCGTATTTGGTACAATTCGTTGTATCTTACCGTTGTGTTCCGTAAGTGCCGGAATAAAGTACTTAAAATTCTGTTCTCTTCTTCGTCGATCCTAGCCCGACTGATGAGCCGTGATACGGCGAAACGCGTCTCGGGATGGATGGACGAATAAGAGAACAGTGGGTAGACTGCTTAAATATGGGCTTTTTGCCTATTTTAAGTTGTTTTACGTTAAACCACATAAGGTCTGAGGTTGATTCCTCGCAAATCTCGCTGCCTGCCTTTAGTGTTGGCTGTGCCAACCACTCTGTCGGCTTGCGGCTGCTGTGTCAGCCTCCGATTGAGTACTAGGTGTGCGTATTTGGTACAATTCGTTGTATCTTACCGTTTTAGGTATTTGTTGATTTTTTCCTTGATTGATGAGAATTGATCAATATTCTGTTTGAGAGAGCGTCGGATGTTGTGTTTATTTCTCAGGTGAGAGGAGTGATTTGCCTCAAAGATGTGTTTGACCGTCAAGGAGGAATTGCATACCACACACTTCGGTGCTGTTTCTTTTTTTAAGAGATGTGAGTGAGTGTGGTAGGTATGGCCTATGGGCAATCTTCTCAGCAAAACATTTTCTGGTCTTTTATCATTTGGGTTATGAAGAGGCGGGAATACTTGAGGTTTTATTGACCATAGTTTATTTTCAGTATGCTCCAGGTCTCACTCCAGCTGGAATAAGTCTCTTTTTATTGAGCTTAGCATTTTAATATAATCATGACTGTTGTTTTCTCCCATGAAAGGCGTTCCCTTTGTTACCGCTCGTTTAGCCTCTCTGTCTGCTTTGTCATTACCTCTAATGTTCATGTGACCAGGGATCCACATGAATGAAATTTCAATTCCTCTCGATTTAGCCATATATAAGAGATCGCTGATCTGACTTAAGTAAATACTGTTGTCTTTGTTGGAGATAATGTATTTCAGTGAACTCAAATCAGAAGCTATGAGAAGTTTTTTTGTCCCTTGGGTTGAGGTAATTGAAAAATTGAGAGCTTCCTTAATGGCAAGTAATTCTGCTGTGAAGATGGAGTTGTATGGATGTAGTTTAAGGCGTTTAATAATTCTTTCATGGACGTAAGCTGCACCCACTCCCTGATCTGATTTAGAGCCATAGGTGAATATTATAGAGTGATCAGGGTATTTAGAATGGATTCTTTCAAAAAATGCTGACTTAGTTTCTATTGGGTTATTATCTTTCATATTGTTGGAATGGAGATGAAGGTCTACCTTTGGGGTTGGGGAGATCCAAGGTGGGAAGTTTTTCCAGAGAGGGTAATCAAACTTTGGTGGAGAGAGGTTATGCAGTAACATGAATTTGTTTATTCTGTAGTGGATTGAATTTTTGGGTGCTATTGCAATAAAAAGATTTCTGCATTACTTAGGCGGTAATTCATCTTTTAGTGCGCAGTGCGGACAACTTCTGAATCATGATATCTAATCGTACAATTACAATGGGACTCAAATAAACATAATAAAATTGCAAGAATAGTATTTTCTTTAAAGAAAGGTTTATCTGTTAGGAAATATTATGTTATTTCATTTGTTTCTAACTAAAATCCGTTTTTATTTTACAGTTTCAAAAATATATTTTAGGGGTCGTAAGTAACCCCACATTTTTTTTATACTTAGATGGTATTTAAAAAAATCTTATTCTAAACCATGCCACTTTATGACGAAGTTATATCTTATCTTCCTTAGGAAGGAAGACTGGCGAGGAACTCCCATCTTCCTTGGAAAGGAGTTAGTAGTTTCTCGTACATATTAACCCTAGAAACCACTTAACGAAATAATATAATTTTTCTTAAGAATCATATCGATATTCCGAAATAAAATTTCGGAATATGGTTTGTTACTTGATTGGTCACTACAACAGAATGTCGAGAATTTGCAAATGCAAAATGACCAACAAATAAAGATCCCATGAATGCATGGAATATAGCATTCATGGGATCTTTATTTGTTGGTCATTTTGCATTTGCAAATTGTCGACATTTTCTTAAGAACCTTCCTTTACTACTCTACATTTTATATTATTTTGTTTTACACAGGTCGCCGCTATGGACTGCTCTTACTCATGCCCATGCATTTTCTATAGAAGTTGGAAGTTGACAGGATGAAATGGATCCACCAGATCCTGTTATCCCACAGATGGTTCCACTTCCTTTCATAAAGGGACACTGATGGATTTAGATTTAATAAAGTATCATGATACTGGGCAAATTTGAGGACATTACTTAAAGTACATTTATTTCTAAGTCAAATTCATATATATATATATATATATATATATATATATATATATATATATATATATATATATATATGCCATTCCATCGAGATTCACTATTCTTTGGACCCTCAAGTTATCCAATTAAGAACTACAGAATCTATTCTTTCATCGAAAAGAATGGGTTTTTCTTAGAGACCCGACCAGCGTAAAAAATTCAACTTTTTGGAACAGACCTTTCTTGAATAATGGTAGGGATTTTAAAAGTGGTCGTGCAGAGTACGCAAGGGGTATTTTCAAAAGCTCGTGGCATTTGTTCGGTTTAAGGAACTGGCCGGGAAGGGATGAGAAGGAAAATATGTGCGATTGAGACCGAAATCGTACTGGTCAAAGAATCAGCAGCCGAGAGCGAGGGTACATATGAGTGATAGTGGACAGGGAGGGGGAGCGAAGGGAAACGGAGAATACTGGAAGATCAATTGGGTGTGATGTAGAGAAGTATGAAGGCGATAACCGACGTGCATAACAGCAAAACAGCCTTCCGTATAGTTACTAACGAAGATTAATTGCTCTGTTGGCTGACGGCATCCATGTTTCGAGTTTATCAGTTTAGTAGGTCACATTATAGGCTTTAAAATGTACCGTTTTGAAAAATACCCATTGCAAGCTCGTGCGATCATTTTTAAAATCTCTACGCTGTTTTAAAGAATGATCCGTTCAAAATTTTTCAATTTTTAACGACAATTGTATCTCGGTCAGAAACCAATACCTTTACTACATATATATATATATATATATATATATATATATATATATATATATATATATATATATATATATATATGTATATATATATATACACACATATATATATATATATATATATATATATATATATATATATACAAAATAACAAACTGTCAATATTAACTGGAACCTATGAGCCTTCTAGTGTAATTCCTAAAGGGTTCAGAATTTCTCACATTCCGAATCATGATAGAATCTTAAGAATTAGTCCTAGAAAAATTTCATTTGAAGCTTCTTAACTTCTACCGAATACTGAAAAAACAAATCTTAAAATTCCAAATTTTTTCATAAAGCTGTATGCGTGAAAAAATCACACCTCGAGATTTTATTGACATTTAAGGGCTCCCAGGTGACCAAAAACACACTCACTCATTTCCGTCTATCGGTCTGTTGGCCCGATAACTCTCGAATGAAATAAGATATCAATTTCAAACTTGACACATAGATAACAATTAACAAGGAGGTAAAGTCTATTGTTTTTGAATGGTATTGCTTCAGGCCAAGGGGGTAAAAGGGGTAAGGGTAGATAAATTTTAAAAGGTTTCATTAGTAATATGAAAATTTAAATAAATAAATATATATATATATATATATATATATATATATATATATATATATATATATGATTCTGTGCTTTTTTTTTATTTCTTAGGATTTTGGTTCTACTTATTAAAACAACTTATTTTATTTTATTTAGTCTTTACTGCGTTTCCATTTTTCTGTGGTCTTTCTCAAAGTATCCAGAAATGTTTTAAAAAGTTTCAGGACCCAATTTAAAATTAAAAATTAAAATTTTGGTACAATTCACTTCACGCTATAAAAACAGTTTACACTGTTTTTTTTATGTATAACTAATTTAAAAATATGTACGCTAATTATGTTTTAAAATTAGTACCAAAAATATTTACTGAAATATTTGATTTGGTATATGGTACGTACCTAATAAACTCAGTATTTTTCATACACAGGTCGTTATTGATCGAAATATCGGATGTTTACTAGTTTGTAAAGGTGAGATTAAAGTAAATCGTGCCTTTGGTTTAAAAAAATAGATTGTTTTTATGTTGTTATTTTTTTATTTCATGTGGATTATATTTTGATAAATAGGGCTGAGGCAGGCTATATCAGTTCTATCATTTACAACATCAGGATCTCGTCTAATTTCGATCATTTCCTTGATTTTTAGTTTTTGGTAATTAGAGTCTCTATTTAAAACCTTTGTCGCTTTATAATTGAATTCATGTTTAGTGTCTTTGGTGTGTTTGTTTAGTGCTGTGGAGGCGTTTTGCGTATATTTGTGTCCGTTTAATCGGTTTTGTAGGAATTGGCTCGTCATCCCTATATATTTTTTCGGGCATTCTGCACATGGAATGGAATAAATATATATATATATATATATATATATATATATATATATATATATATATATATATATATATATATATATATATTTATCAAAATATAATCCGCATGAAATAAAAAAAATAACAACATAAAAACCATCTATTTTTTTTAAAACCAAAGGCACGATTTATTTTCATCTCATCTTTACAAACTAGTAAACATCCAATATTTCGATCAATAACGACCTGTGTATGAAAAATACCGACATTATTAGGTACGGACCATATACCAAATCAAATATTTCAGTAAATATTTTTTGTATTAATTTTAAAACAGTATAATTAGCGTACATATTTTTAAATTAGTTATATATAAAAAAAACTGTGTAAACTGTTTTTATAGCGTGACGTGAATTGTACCAAAATTTTAATTTTTAATTTTAAATTGTAAAATGTGTCCTGAAACTTTTTAAAAAATTTTTAGATACTTTGAGAATGCCCACAAAAAACGGGCGAAACGTTAGTAGAGACTAAATAAAATAAAATAAGTTGTTTTAATAAGTAGAACCAAAATCCTAAGAAATAAATAAAGCACAGAATCATATATATATCGAGACAGTTGAAGAAAAAAAGAAATTTTATAGAATATATATATATATATATATATATATATATATATATATATATATATATATATATATATATATATATATATATATATTATATATATATATATATATATATATATATATATATATAATATATATATATATATATATATATATATATATATATATATATATATATATATATATATATATATAACATATATATATATATATATATATATATATATATATATATATATATAGATATATATATATATATATATATATATATATATATATATATATATATATATATATATATATATATATATATAAAAACAAATTTTATGCATAAATATTTACAGTAAAACATATAATGAGCAAAAGGGGTGGTGGAGGAGATTAAAGGAGGTTGCTTCCTACATATCGTGATATATATCCTTTTCTGGTTTCTTGAAGTCTAGGAATATAAAAATTACGTTATTTTTTCATCGGCTTCAAGTTTAACCCAGGAAGGGGGGTTTTTCAATAGCATTTTGGGACATATTATTTATAGTAAAATATGTAAGGGGTTAAAAGGTGGGTTAGGAGGTTAGTGGGCTTTACTTTCCCTTTACCTGAGAATGTCAAATTTAGTACTTATTTTAGAACTACTTGTTTGCAAGTAAAGTACTGGATAAATCACTTTACCGAGTTTCTTATATTGGCAAGGACAACAGTACTTTATACGCACTTTATACGCACTAAAACTTTTCATCGGTTTTTATAATAAAATTAAGAATTATTTAGACGCACGCATCTTTGACTACCACTACAAAAGTATTTACTGTAACATACATTTAGTAAATAAACCTACCTTAACTATCGATTCCTAAAATCAGATCGTAATGTGAGATATAACACACGTATGAAGGTGATTATTACTGTTTATAAATAAAATTAAATATTACTTCGACGTATCTTTGACTACTTCTAAAAAAGTATAACAAATATTCAGTAAATGAACCTCTACCTTACCTAACGATTTCTAAAATCGGATCGTAATATGGGATATAACACACGTATCGTAATGATTGATCTTAACAAATATCACCTAGGGTACTTTAAATTCAAACCTTACTACAATTATATGAGCCGTTGAGAGCAAAAGTGGTGTAAGTCAAGAAAATAAGATTTTAAGTAATGCAATGGTTTAGTAGAATTGCTGTACATAATAGAGTGTTTATTATTTTTATTTCCCACTGCACAAGCAGCTTAATAGGACATATGTCCAACTAATAATCCTGGTTGTTACTGATTATGAACAGTGGTGTGCCATTTTTGGGCATTCAAAATGACTTACACAACTATGGTCGATTTCAGCAAGTTGTTATGAATCGACATTTGTTGACAAATTCAACTATGATCGATTTTAGACTTTTGCAATGAACACGTTTATTGTATTGCTGCATCTTACGACTTGCACCAAATTTATGACCAATTTATTCATGGGGTCGGTAGTTTGAAAATAAAAAAGAATTTATTTAAAAGAAATATTTATTAAAAAAACTATTAAAACACTTTTCAAAAATTATTTTTTCGGCTTAAATTAAATTTACTAAAAAAAGTGTCTCTAAAACTTGAATAAAAATCATTCATTTTCGTCATAATACTCTTCTAATGGTCCCACATCTATGGCAATGTTATTTTCATTATTTTTTATTGGTTTTAAATTGTTAAAAAATGTGTGGTAAACCAGAGGAATGTAAGGCAGTAGGTCTATCATGTCTTTTTTTTTATTTTCGGTAACTAGTCTAGGGGAATTATATAAACGGCGTTGCTGTATTTCAAAAAAATGTCGTGGTGATCTTTTGGGTAATCTAAGCTCAGAAAAGTCTACAATATCACATAGTGTTTCTTTGTAAAACATAGTGTAAGGATTGCCTTTTGTAAAACGCATCCACTGAATTTTCAGCCAGTTGACTGCCTTTCCTTCTATGTTTACTTTTTTTCTAGTCACGGCTTTTTCCAATTGCAATGTTGATTTCATGTCGTCCTGGCTCATCTGAAATTTCTATTTCGTCCGGTACAAGTATCCGAGAATGCTATGAGATGCTTTTTACCGACTGCCTCGCTCTGTACATGTTTTGCTAGGCAGGACGATATTTCCTGGGATCCTCTTGAAGCCGTAATCTCGTCCCAGACATACATCCAGGCCTTATGAGTATTCAAATCATGCACGCCCAGATTATAACAATATAAATTTCGCTTGTAATATGCGATTGACGTGGTTAATGTAGGGAAAGGTAATGCTTTTTGGAGGCCAAAAAAAATAACATGATACTTGTCATTGGTGTTAGCCAATAAAGCATCCACTAAGGAACATTTTTCTGACATTACGACGCGGATCTATGTATCTACGATTGGGGCCGTGTGTTCGTGTGTAGTGGCTTGTGTATGCAGGAAAGCTGGCCAGATTTTTCTTTCTGTAAAGCTCTTGTCATTCTACCATCAGAAATTTGAAATGTTTGCAAAAAATATTGCTTCCAAACAATCTCACTCATCCCTTCAATGTTCAAAAAATATTTATGAGTGCAGGGGATTTTTGTCCTCTACTCCCATTACGGCGTCGTCTGTTTTCGACTGCTTGTTTTTTCACAAGCCCACAGATGTAAAAATTCTGACGCTTAAAATCTCCCAAAATGAACCAAAGAAAACTTTTCTCTGTTGTTCATTTACCTTCTCAAAACATTTTTTTCTTCAATCACAGTCTCTATTTACAAACACTTTATTGCTCCGAAAATTTCTTTTTGCTTTTTTTACATTTCTCTTCCACTGTGATGAATCCTTTTTCCTCTTGATTGCCACAACGTCTTCTTAACCTGAAACAAAGGTTCTTGAATAGGTTCATCAGCCACATTGACGTTCTCTTCCTTACGGTCTGCAGCAACAGAAACAAAATTGAAAATGTTAAATAATTTAATGAAGATACCTACAAGAAAACAGTCATGAACGTATTGAATAAAGATTTACCAGAATATGTTGTTTCATTTGGAGAAATTGTATCACCATCATCAGAAAAACACCAGTTATTGTTTTCTTCCATTTTGTAAAACAATAACTAAATTAAAGTTATTTAAAATAACATAACATATGCACAACTAGCTGTACTACTGTTAAAATCAATAAAAATATCAACAAAAACATGGCGAAATGGGATAAAACTGACAATCTTCTTCTTGATAATGACGTACACCACTTTTGCACAAAACAGTTTCGCGGTTCTATTTCACAATTCAACATTCTCCTGCCATCTACCGGCAAACTGTTGAAGCTAGACTTTCACCGTTTTTGCATGAAACATAATCAGGTTAAATCCAAATTTTTAAAAAAACTGACTTACACCACTTTTGCTCTCAACGGCTCATATTTAAAATACTAAAGTAGATTTAAAAAAATTATTAAAGTTATATAACAAGTGTCACCTAAGATAAAATTTTTATGAAAATTTAGATGAAGGTCTTTAAACCGTATCTTTTTAAATTAATGGAGCGTTAAGCTACTTTAGTTCTGACGTCCTAGAGGGTAAATGATGTGAAAATTACCAATTATAATTTTCTAATCAAAATTCAGTTATATTTTGTCCTTGTTCATGTAGGCAGTGCCAGAATTTGATATGCGTATGCCGTAAATGCGAACAAATGGAGACACAATTCTAAATTTTTGCGACAATAGATAATTTAAGTAATTATTTGGAACAGCACTGACACTGACAAGTACATGAATTTTGCAATTTAATTATTATAAAACATTTAGTAAAAGGAAATCAAGCAGTACAGCGAATTTTTTCTCTATATAATTATTTATACACAATGTGTAAAGGTACAACGTTATATGTATATATATATATATATATATATATATATATATATATATATATATATATATATATATATATATATATATATGTATATATATATATATATATATATATACTAGCTGTGCCCGCGGCTCCGCTCGCGTGGACTTGATTCACTAATATCGTCACTGCTTAGTCCTTATGTCTTCTTATCTCCCATTATCTCTACATAATTTCCATTATCTAGGCTTATTTCTGCTCATCTCCCATTATTTATCCTTATTTACAATTATTTCTCCTTATCTCCGATTATTTCTCCTTATCTCCCGTTATCTCACCGTAACTCCCAATATCTTATCTCTGCTTATCTCCCATTAGTTCTCCTTATCTCCCATTATTTATACTTATCTCCTATTACCTCACCTTATCTCCCTTTATCTAGGCTTATATCGAATTATATAAAACATATGTCTAAATTTATAACAACACGTAAATCGGATAAGCGATTCTCAAGTGATAAGCGCACTAACGGACAGACAGACAGACAGAGAGACGTTGCATTTTATATATATTCTTTGCAACATGATATTGTTTCATATTTAAAGGTTAAGGCAGTGTATTGCAACGCGCTAACGGTAACCTTTTTCCGACTTGATTCACTATTATCGTCATCGCTTAGTCTTTACGTTACCTAATGCAATAAAATATATCCTATAACCTCGCCAGAGAAAATATTTATATATAAAAAAAAAACACGTAAATCGGATAAGTGGTTCTCCAGTGATAAGCGCACTAACGGACGGGCAGACAGACAGGCAGAGAGACGTTGCATTTTATATATATTACAGATAGAAGATTATAGAAACCTGGCCAGAGAACAAATGTATGAATTAAAAAAAAAAACACGTAAATCGGATAAGTGGTTCTCGAGTGATAAGCGCACTAACGGACAGACAAACAGAGATACGTTGCATTTTATATGTATTATAGATGTAATAAAATATATATCTATAACCTGGTCAGAGAACAAACGTATGAATTTAAAAAATCACGTAAATCGGATAAGTGGTTCTCGAGGATAAGCGCACTAACAGACAGACAGACAGAGAGACGTTGCATTATATATATATATATATATATATATATATATATATATATATATATATATATATATATATATATATATATATATATTTATTGTAGATATAGATTATTATTATTATTATATAACCTGGCCAAAGAATATACGTATGAATTTCAAAAAAGACACGTAAATCGGATAAGTGGTTCTCGCCTGATAAACGCACTAATGGACACTCAGACAGACAAAGAGACATTGCATTTTATATATATATTATAGATTGTAGATATTCTCTGCTACATAATATTGCCCTATATTTAATGGTTTAGACTGTGTTTTGCAAGGGAACGCGCTAGTGGCAAACTTTTTTCCGACTTCATTCACTATTATCGTCACTGCTCATTCCTTATGCTACCTATCGTAATAAAATATAGCCTATAACCTGGCCAGAGAACATATGTATGTTTTAAAAAAAAAAGTAAGTAAATCGGATAAGTGGTTTTCCAGTGATAAGCGCACTAACGGACATACAGACAGACAGACAGAGAGACGTTGCATTTTATATATATTATATATATATATATATATATATATATATATATATATATATATATATATATATATATATATATATATATATGGGTGAATCAAATGAAAACTTGAAAATTGCAATAAATTTTATACTGTAACAATTAAGAAAAAATCCATTTATATTTCTGGCCTCATAATGAAAAAACAAATATTTATGATCAAAATTGGTTTTATTGTTTTTTAAAGTTTTCTCCATGAAGGTCAATATACTTTTACATGCGTTTGAACCAATTTTCGAAGCATTTTTTCCACTCCGATCGAGGTAACTCCAAAACATGCGTTTTGAATGCATCAACCGCTTTTTCGGGTGTCGAAAATCGTTGACCACGTAATTTGTTTTTCGTGTGCGGGAATAAAAAAAAGTCATTGGGTGCCAAATCTGGGCTGTACGGCGGATGACCTATCAATTCGATGTTTTGGCCGGTCAAACATTCCTTTGTTTGAGCCGATGTGTGAGAGCTCGCATTGTCATGATGAAGAATGATTCGCCTCTTCTTCGACTTTTTCCGAAGACTTCTGGCAAACAAATGGTCGCGTACCATTCAGAATTGACCGTCCTACGTTGCTCTAACGCCACTGTCGCCACATGACTGGTAATGCCGAAGAACCAGGCAACCATTTGCTTCGATGTGCTTCTTCCGCGAACAACTTTTATTGAATTTGCAGACGTCTGACATGTTTACGCCTAGAAATGTTTTGCAAAAATGAATGTTTTTTGACTGATGTTGCTGAAGATTAGGGACAATTAATTTTGGTAACAATTTGTTTAATTAAACAAAAACAGTGATATTTTCAATTTTAACCAACCAAATGCGTTTATTGCAATGTTTACTAGGAAATTTTTAATTGTTAAGAAGAAACAACTTATTAGATACTTATTTAGAAGTAAAGTAATAAAAGAAGAGTCATCTGATTTCAGTAGTAAAATAGGTATCGGTAAGTAGTTTTCAGTTCACCATCAGATACCCAGGGACGACGATTAAAAGTTTGAGACCTCATTTAAGTTATGTAATCTTACGTGTTATTATCGAGAGGCGCTATTTATCGATATTTTTCATCAATCGCTTTTGCTACAGAGATATACCAGTTTAAATATATTAATAATGAGATACATCTTTGAGACAGAAAAACAAACGAACATATAACGTATGTAATAAAAAAATTAGAACTACCACGCATAACATCCCAAATAGGTATGTAAGTTCGTTAAAGTCGTGTGATCAATATTTGGTCGTACACTATCATTGAGAGCCTAAAATCAAACTATCTTATCTTATCTGAAATCGTTTCGTAAATTGTTACCTGGAATATAGAATTATAATCTCAACAAAATTGAATTCCGTGGGACAATGTTATCAAATTCATGTAAATTGCTCTGCTTCTATATTGTATGTAAGTAAATCAAAATGCGAGATTAGGTTACGTTTAATTATTTCAATTAAACGAATAAAATACTTATTTGGAAACAAATTTTCTCTCCAATTATATATAAATTTTACTTATTTCCACAATAATAAGTATATTGCTTTTAAACAAATATTTGTATCAAAATAAGAAAACATTTTATACAAAATATATTTAAAAATGAAATATTATTCGCTAAACAAATTTAAAAAATGTTTAATAAATTTTTATAAAACTTAGCACACACACAGTTATCACCAGTACACCATTTTACCAATTATTTATGAACTTAACTAGAGTTTTGCTTACCATTCTAGCATCATCACGCCTTTTGTATGCATCTAATAATCTATAATTGACCTTAAATTATCTTATGTTCAGTAATACATATGTATAACATATTTATCCTATATTTCTGACGTGCAAAAAGCTGGAATTATGAATATTTACAATTTTGAAATAAAATACAGTATATCTGTTTCACTGAATTTATTCAGATCACTCTGACACGTATTTCGGTTTCGCGACCATTTTCGAAGAGGTTTACAAATAAAACTAAACTTAAATTCGAAAAGATATTACATTTGGATGGTTAATTGGTATTAAATTTAAATTAAGAGATAATAAAATTTGGTTAATACAAGTAGTCTATCTTAACACGGCGTCTAATATGGGGGAATTTTCAAATTCTTTTTGGGTGTTCGTTATTTTTACATTGTTTTTAATGGCTTTTTTATGCTAAGAATTTCTAAATAATCCATGTTTTCGTTTTTGCGCACTGTATAGCAACTTCATCCTCTCGTTATTAAAAAGGTGATTATTGTCTATGCAGTGTTCAGCAAAGCCTGTTAATTTTTGTTTATTTAAAATAGAGTGTCTATGTTATTTTACTCTTTGTGGTAGGCTCCGTCCCGTTTGTCCCACATAGAGGGCGTCACAGTCATCACAATTAAGTTCATATATATCCGATTTTCCATATTTGTTAGATCTTTCTTTGTTATTAAATAGATATCGGGCTTTATTGTTTTTATTAACACTTATACAGTTTATTTCTAACTTATTAAGGATAGTTAATAACAAACCATTTTCTGCTTTCGTATTTTACGTCTAGGGAATAAAATTGTTTAAGTATATTTTTATGTTTTTTTTTCCATTTTATCTATAATAATTGGATTATATCCATTGTTTTTGGCTATTCTTTTAATTATGTTCAGTTCTTTTAGATAGTTGTTCGTACTTAGTGGAATGTTAGTTAATCTGTGTATGAAATTGTGGAAGGTTGACATTTTGATCTGCCAAGATTGATTTGATTTAGCATGTATATTGTGGTTGGTTTAAGGAAAATATCAAACTCTATTTTGTTCTCTACATTTGAAATTTTTAATTCTAAAAAACTAAGTAATTTATCTTCTTCAATTTATATTGTGAATTGCATGTTAGGATTGATTTTATTTAAAGTTAATAAGAACTGTGACAATTGTCTATCGATTCGTTTCCAAATGCGGAGAATATCGTCAACATATCTTGCCCAAAAATGGACATGTCTGATTACATTTCTATAGTTTTCATTTGAGAAAAAGTTTATTTCAAACTATGAATGTTTAACCTGTAGTTATGTCTATATAAAGGGTCTTCCATTAAGGACTTGACAACTTTTTTTTTAAATAAAACGCAACCCATTTGAGATATTTCGAAAACTTTACTATCGGCTTGAAGTACAATCAAAACATTTATGTATGTAATTCGACTTCATTCATATGTCCACCACGGGCACGTTTGCAGCGGTCGATTCGTTGAACCCAATTTTCGATGACTCGGCCTCACATTTCGACGGAAACGGCCGCTATCTCTCTTTCAATATTGGCTCTGAGCTCCTCTAAGGACGCAGGCTTGTTAGCATAGACCAATGATTTAACGTACCCCCATAAAAAGAAGTCTAGAGGTGTTAAATAACATGATCTAGGCGGCCATTCGACGGGACCATTTCTCGATATAACACGTTCACCGAATTTAGATTGCAGTAAGTCGATTGTTACGCCCGCTGTGTGGCTTGTGGCGCCGTCTTGTTGAAACCACATATCATTAATGTCTAGCCCATGCAATTGATCAAAGAAATAACGTTGCAACATGCCTCTGTAGCGATCTCCATTGACTGTAACGTGACGGTTATTTTCATCAACGAAAAAGAACGGCTCAATGACACCACCGGCATGAAAACCGCACCAAACAGTAATTTTTTGTGGATGAAGTGATGTTTCTTCAAGCACATGAGGGTTTTCACCTGACCAATAACGCATATTCTGTTTGTTGACGAAGCTGTTTATCCAAAAATGCGCTTCATCACTAAAGATGATTTTGCGATGAAATTGGTCATCTTCTTCCAACATTTCTAGAGCCCAATTCAAGAACGTACGTCGCTTCATATGATCGAGTGGCTTTAGTTCTTGAGTTAACTTTAACTTATAAGGGTGCAGGCCAAGATCCTTTCGCAAAATTCGCCATAGTGTGGTCTGAGCGATGCCCAATTCTTGAGAACGCCGTGAAATCGACTATTTTGGTTCGTTTGAGATGGACGCTTGAACGGCAGCAATATTCTGGCCACTTCGACCAACCCGTTGTCTCACTGGCACGGGAACATCCAGCAGCGAATATGTTAACTCAAATTTTTTCAGTAGACTATGAATTGCTTGTCTACTGGGACGAGAATTACGACCAAAAATTGGCGTTAACGCTCTTAAAGTTGCAGTCACCGACTCCAAATTTTGGTAGTAAATTTTAATTATTTGTAAACGTTATTCGTTCGTGTACTTCACCATGATGAAAATGTTGACTTTATTGAATGTTTTGACGTTGACAGTTCGGTGATTGGCTTAAGGGTGCGTTCACAGTGAAATTTCAAAGTTGTCAAGTCCCAAATGGAAGACCCTTTACTAACTTATATTATATATATATATATATATATATATATATATATATATATATATATATATATAATATATATATTATATATATTATATATATTATTACTCTCATAACTAAAATATCTGGGAATGGCAATTGACCTTTGTTCTCAATTTCACAAGAAAATTCAATAGTCATGTCGGCTATTTAATTTCGAAACAAAAACATCTACATTTGATTTTTTTTGTCTCAAAAATGAAGAACACATCATCAACATACATTTACCACCCCTTCAGGAAATACTTATCATTTTTTATTTATCTATGGTGAGATATATCGACGGAGATGTCATGATATCCGTTTCCCAGATGCCTAAATATACATAGGTGTTTCACGGCTCTTTTAACATAACGCGATAGTGCTACCACAGGCGTTAGGCATTTCTGCAGTAACTACTACCTAAAAAAAAACGACCATCGGTTTAATATGTACCAAGGTCGGCTAGCTTTAATTGCCAACTTACCCATGAATAAAAAAATAGAAAAAATAAATTGTCCATAAGTAATTATCCATAGTGGTGCCTTCTTTTTTTATAAAAAAAACTGATTGTTATATTGGTAATAATTTTGTTCAGTGCAAAATTTGACTAAAATGCAGTATTTATAAATAATTACTCGAGATTCTGGAGATATCGCTATATTTGTAGTATTGGTACACGATGGAATAAAGAGCTGCCGTCAAAAGGAATCAAAATTTCGCTTTCGTTGCGAACTAGATTTTTCGTTTCGTTAATGCATTTAGAATTTTTTATTGAAAAAGTATTCTCTCTTAAATTTTCAAACTCTTTTATCAACCATTCAGAAATTAAATAGGTGGATGATTCTGCTGCCTATACCATAGGTCGCATTGCTTTTCCAGGTTTCCAAATTTTGGGCAAGCAGTACAACTTTGGTATAGCCGAATTACCCACGTTTAATTTAAATTTTAGCAAGTCGGAGATAAGGTGTTTAATTTTCTTAAAGGCATTTATAACTTCTGCTGTTATTTTAGGCAATGATTTTTTTATTACTTTTTGTATAGGGATCAGTTTCAATTGGTTTGTCTACCCGTTACTTACAAGCGAAATAAGACTAAATGGATCTCAATCCCATATCATCCAAAATATAACACGGCACTCAACAAGATATGTAGTAAGGTAGGGCTCACAATAGGCTGTAAGTCATCAGACAACTTGAAAAATATCCTGGGAAATACGCTGAGATCAACTGTAATGATTACGAAAAGGTATGTTGGGCAAACTAGAAAGTCAGTATAAAGAACATTTGGGCCATTTGAGATACGTAGAACAGAAAAGCAAGCATTATTGAACAGGATAATTAAAAATGTATCTGTTAGAAATATTATTAGACGCATACGAAAACACTGAAATTATAAAATGTAAAAAAGTAAGGACACAGGACGTACTCCCTATAGTCCCTTAATAGACCAGAACTAACCCGACATCTGTAATCGGTTGGTTCCGCTGAAGTAACTAAAACTTTTAGTTTAAATAGTCTAGCTCTGATGATGATAACATAGTTAGCGAAACAGACGTGGAGTGCGTAAATTGGTGTAGTGGTGATAATTGTTGTATAGCATCATTGTGTCAAAAATTCCAAAATCTCAACGTAGATGAAACTAATTATTAATTAATATAAATTTTAAAATAAAATGATTTAAACACTTGAATATTAATATTTATATATTTTATTGTGTATAATGTTTATATACATAGGGGTTATACCTTTAAATGTGTAAATTTCCTTTAATAATAAGGACTGTTGAAACAGAATATATGGTTAAAATATTATAAGAAGTAACTAGAGAAAAATCTAAAATAAATATAATTTTATATGAATGCTTTGTACCTCAAAAATTACCTGTCCTTTTAGGTTGTAAGTTACTTCACGTAAATAATTGTTTAGTTTAGATGCCTTTTCTAATGACAATTATTACAATATAAATACAAATTCTAATCTATGAATACAACTTGTATTTTTATATCTGGTAAGTAAGAATGTCAATATAAATAAACATTTAAACGTTACTTCATACTTAGGCGTTTGTGCTTTGTAATAAATCACATTTTGTAATAGAGTCAGAATTCGTGAAATTTATACGAAAAAAATGACTATTCTCATTTTTTATCGAAATGTTTAAAATACGGTTCTATTTGGAGTCTCGACCAAATGAGAATTTTTTTTACCAAAGTTATTGCAAAATGAAATTTTCGGTAACTTTTTAAACAATACCTTCTTGCTTTTAAACAAATCAACCGATTTAAATAAAACCTCGGCATATATAAGGGAATGGAATGGACTTTAGTTAATCGTTAGGAAATTCCTAAAAATTTATTTTTTCATAATTATTTAACTAATTGTTTATAAACAATAGATTTTTTTTCGTGTTCTGTGCCTTTTAAAAATCTGAAAAAAATTTCACCTTACATGAAAACTCTAAGGATTCTAAATCCGTCGAGAAAAGTTCCGAGCCGAAATTATCTTAAAAAATTAGGATGAAAATAATGTAGCACGACGTGGTGTACCGGCGCGCTCTGCACCTTACGGCCCGCGGAACCTTTTTTGATTATTGATAACGCTTAATCTATTACTGATTGTAGGCCTCTAGAGTTGTGCCAAGTATCTTTATATTTCATATCATGTTTGAAAAAAGTATCCAATAGTATGCCAGAAACAATAGAATTCGACTAATGTAGGTAGCGATCACAAATTACTCCTATGTAAACTTAGACTTAAACCCCATCCAAATTAAAACCTATATACGTTAACAAATATAACATCGAATCCTTAGACACCTAAAGCACAAAACAATTATATGAGAACCGCTTGAGACAAAAAATAACTCTACAACCAATCAGCGAACAAAAAAGCATAGACCAACAGTGGACATTCTTAAAACAAAACATTATTAACGCGGCAAACGAAACCTTAGGCCAGAGACGAGTGAATATCAACAAAACAAATAAAACACCTTGGTTCACGCCAAAAATAAAGGAACTGACAAAGAAGAAAAAGGAGGCATATATACATCACATACACACTAAAACCCAAGACAACTGGAACGCATATATCGCAGAAAGAAACCTAATGAATAGAAGAAAAAAAAAATTAAAGAAGAATTTTGGGAGACATTTACTAAAGGGATGGAAAGTGATCTGTATGGCGCTCAAAGAAAAGTCTGGAAAATGTTAAGACGGAACAGATTTGATATAAAAGACACGGTACAAACTAATAAAATTACAATTCAAGAATGACAAACATACTTTAAGGAATTTTATAAAGAAGAAACTAATGAAACTATACTTGAAGAAGTGGAAGAGGTATATCTAGTAGTAAGTTTAGAACAGACAGAAAGAATTATAAGAAGTCCTAAAAATAGAAAAGTCCAGACGACATTACAAATGAGATGTTTAAATATGGAGGAGAAAACATATATCAACAACTAAGCACAGCTCTTTACAAACATAGTAAAACATGGACAAATACCTATAGATTGAAAAACTAGCATAACAATTCCAATATTCAAAAAAGGACCAAAGATGTCACCCAAAATCTACCGCGGAATAACGCTCCTAAATACTACCCTAAAAGTAGTAACAAAAATCATACTGGAAGAAATGAGCAAAGATATTCAAATAAGATAGGACCAACAGGGATTCCGCAAAAATCGATCGACCATAGATGCCATATTTATAGTGAGGCAGATAATGGAAAAAGCTAAAAAATTTAACAAACGTGCGTATATGTATTTCGTCGACATGACTCAAGCCTTCGGTAGAGTGCAATTAACAGATATTATAAAATTATTACAGGAAAAGCAGACAAACCATAAGCTAATAAAAATCATATTATTAACACAGAATGTAGAACAAATTTAAAAGTGGGACATCTACTGAGCAAGGGAGCAAAGATAAACGCCGGAATAAGACAAGGCGATTCACTTAGTCCCTTTATCTTCAACCCCGTCATGGAACAGAATAGTGGAGAATCTTCCAAAAACTAGAGGAGACAAAATGGGCAACACACACTTCCACACAATCTGCTACGCCGATGATGCAGTCTTCATCTCCGATTCTGAAGATAACCTTCAAAAGATCTTTTATGCTCTCAATTTGGAAGCGAGAAAACTAAACATGATTATCAACTTAACCAAGACAAAATGAATGGTAGCTTCAAAAGAATTTTTAAGATACAAGCTGGAGATCCAACGAAGGTTAATAATTTTAAATACCTGGGAACAATGATAACAAGCTATGGAGACTTAAACAGGAAAGTAAAACAACAGTCTATGAAGGCATCACTAATAGCAGGTGGTTTGACGGATATAGTATAGAAAAATAAATACCTCACAGTGGAAAGTAAAATAAGAATATACAAGACAACAGTGAGACCGATCCTTACATATGCTATAGAAACAAGAACTGACACATGTAAAACAGCACAAATGATGAGGACAACAGAAATGAAGGTGACTAGGGACATACGTGGAAACACTATCCAGGACAGAATCCGCAACAAAGATCTACAAGGACTAAGTAAGATCCAAGAAATAGCCAAATGAACCAGAACTAGAAGAAAACAATGGAATAAACACGTAGATGGGATGGACGACAACAGACTGGTAAAAAGGGCCAAACTTAATAAACCCTGCGGCAGAAGAACTAGGGGCAGACCTCCGAAAAGGTGGAAGGAATGCTGGATGTCACATCGGAAGAGGCCTAATGGGGATAAAACAGGCAGTATGCCTACTTATATGACACACCATATAAGAAAGTAGAAGATAACGCTTATTCAGTTAATGCGGTACTGTATTATGGAAATATATTCAATTGTTCACTAAATTAAAAGCACGTGAGGGTTTATTCATCGATTTTTTAAAACGATACCCTTTACTATAATTCATCTACAATAAAGTTTAATTATAATAATTCATGTGCAACAAAATTATCCGAATTTGAGATTTCTTTACATGCCATACTTTCAGAGTCAGTAAGTACAAAAGAATGATACAATCGCAATCATGTAATTGTTTTAGTTTTTTGAAAACGTTTTCGTAATGCTAGCTCTTCCCTTTTGTTCTCGATTCTAAAACAAAATTCAAACACTATATTTTCAAAAGATTGTTCCGTCCATTGAAATAATTGATCCCAATCAATTGGCACTGAGGTTAATATTTGCAGTTTTTTTTTTTGAGTCCATTTCCTTTGAGAGAGTAATTTTTATCTCTACGGCTGTAGCAATATCTTTTTCGGAAACGGATGAAATTGATTTTTCATTTTTGATTGCATCATCTTCACTCACAACAAATTCCTCTAAAAAACAAAGTTAATTTATTTCATTAAATATAATAAATTTTACCTTCAAAATCAGAATCATCCGATTCACTGTCGTCGATCATTTCCTCATCTGATCCATATGCAGAAACAGAAATTGCTTTTTCCATAGGCTTTGGCAATGAAACTGCAGGACTTTGTTTTCTGATTTTTATTTTGCATGTATTGCATAAGTATTTTCCAAGCAAACTTGAATACAGAATGCTCCACTTCTCCGTAACTTTTTCGATTCCTTTATAAACGCGATAATGTTTATCTAATTCAAAAGGATTGCAACATGCATTTGGAGGTGGTATTTCGATAAATATTACACTTGTAGGACTCTATAATACACTACTGCATTGCGTGAATAATCATTATCAACAATCAAAAAGGTTCCACTAAAAGCACTTATAGAAAACGCGCGCGCCATAAGATGCAGAGCGCGCAGATGCACCATGCTGCGCTACATTATTTTAATCATAATTTCTAAAATAATTCCGGCTCGGAACTTTTCTCGACGGAATCGGAAAAAAGTGACATTTTTTTCCGATTATTAAAAGACGCAGAACACGAAAAAAAATTACAAACAATTAGTTAAATAATTATGAAAAAATAAATTTTTTAGAAGTTTTATTCAAATCGGTGATTTGTTTAAGAGCAAGAAGGTATTGTTTAAAAATTTGTCGAAAATTTCATTTTGCAATAACTTTGGTAAAAAAAATCTCATTTGGTCGAGACATTATTATGGCCAAATAGAACCATATTCTCAACATTTCGATAAAAAAAATGAGGATAGTCATTTTTTTCGTGTACATTTCACGAATCCTGACCAAATAATTCTAAATGTTTATGTAGCAAGTACAATCAGAGCTTTTTCTCAAAAAAAATACTCTTATCTTATCACGTTCGCCACTAGATGTTTAATGTTATTAAGCGACAAAGAAAAATATCTTTTCCGGCTCATTAGCACAAGAAAACTTCGTCGCCCAATGTATTGAAAAATAGTATCAAACTAGCCTTACAAAGCACGATAATATTAAACGTATATGGCGAGTTGTAAATTTCTGTAAATTATCTATTTTGTAACTAGTGTTTTATACAATTTAAGAAAACTAATTTACTTTTAGTTTTTAATCACAAGTAACTAAAACTTAACATATTGTAGATAGGAATATGATAGTAACATTAATTATTATAATTATAATATGTACAAATTAGTTTGTGAAGAAATTTTTTAAATAAATTATATTGTAACAGAACAGTATAGTTATTTGCGTAGTACTGCCCTTGCAAACATAAGTATAATAAATATTGCCTCTTACTCATACTAAAGAATAACTTAATTCAAGCATTACTATTAAATATTTTAAAAGATGAAGTGATATATTAAACATAAAAGAACTTGAGTACTAGTGCAGTAAAAAAACATTTGAAATTGCACAGTCTAGATACAGCAATATTATGATTATATCCTCTCTGGGATATCACCCCGAGTATTGTCCTGAGTTTTGGACCTCGGAAAACTTGTGCTCTTTTGTTTATAAACAATTTATGTTTTTTGAGTTTAAATTGTGAATAACTCCGGTTCGAGACAAAAAAAAAACAAAGTCTTCATAATGAAATTTCCAACATATCCTAGTTGGTTTTGAGTCGCTCAAGTGTGTACAAAATTGAATAAATAGGCAAAAAACTGTTTTTTTTTCTAATTTTATTGTACAGGTCGAGAAAGTGAACCGATCGACTTGAAACTTTCAGAATATATGCCTTTTGTTATAGCAAAAATACCCTGAAATTTTGGTATAAAAATATTGAACCCAGTGGGCACAATAGAATTTGTTATTTAAAATTTTAATTGCCCGCCATTTTATGCAATTTGGTCGAAAATGGAGCTTTTTTTTCAAATTTAGATCCTGACGCCGCACAGTGGGGAAAAAAACGAAAAATCGTGTTTCAAAATTGTCTAGAGCCTTCAATTTTGGTTCGATTTGGACGATTTTTTTAAATTGAAGCTTATTAAATTCCGAACAAAGTTGTCGGAGCCGATTTTGCAATTAAACTTTTGTTTCAAAATGGGGGACGTCTTCAAAATGGCGGTTTCTGATTATATAGCGACTGAGACACAGAAAACGCTTACAGTTTCAAACCAAGTTGTGCTAAAATGCGTGTATGTATGTTTTTTTATGTCGCAGATAATATATCTAATATCACAGTTACAAGATTAATAATAATGAACCCAAAATGGCTGCCAGGAACAATAAAAGTATTATAAATATGAATAAACGTACCATTATTATTTTATATCCATAACATTTGCATAAATAATTTCTTTAAGGTTGTTAATTATAAATATGTTTCAACAATTGACTTAAAATGACAAATCAAGTATGGCGGATGCCAAAATTGAATCGAGCAAGAAAGTTTCTCTGTGGCATTTAGACTGTGGCAGTCAGATCATTCAAGTTATTCAAGTTTAGTTGCGGGATTTAAATTTACATGCAGTTATTGCTAGAATATTGCTACTGTAAATTTTAAGTATCGTAGACAATTTTCTAGCAGCACATCTGGTAAAGAATCGCAAGACCTTTATTAAAAAAAAATGTCATTTTCGTTAACAATTTTTTTTTTTTAAAATGACCGAAAACCCCCATTTGTTGTTATTTAATTATTAAAAAAAACTGTTAAAATATTTTTTTTTAATGGAATCGGAAAGTTGGATTTGATACCTAAATTTTGAAAAAAAAGATCCCATGCCAAATGGCATAAAATGGCGGGCAATTCAAATTTTAAGTAACAAATTCAATTGTGCCTACTGGGTTCACTTTTTTGTACCAAAATTTCAAGATATTTTTGCTATAATAAAAGGCATATTTTCTAAAAGTTTCAAGCCGAGCATCCAAGCACTTACTCGAGTTGTACAATAAAATTTAAAAAAAAAACATTTTTTGCCTGTTTTTTTCAATTTTGTAGGTTATGTGTCCAACTTAAAACCAACGAGGATTTGTTGAAAATTTCATTACGAAGAGTTTGATTTTTCTTTTCTCTCGATCCGACTTATATAAACGGAGTTCTTCACATTTTAAGCTCAAGCATTTTGAAAACTTCTATTGTTTATAAACAAAAGAGCAGAAGTTTTTCGAGGTCCAAAACGCAGGACAATACTCCTGGTGATACTCCAGAGGGAAAAAAAAAATCATAATGTTGCTGTAGCTAAACTATACCTAGCTCATCATTATTTTGACGTTTTTTTTTTTACATCACTATATTGAGAACGGCTTTAGAAACTACTAAATAATACTCGAGGTAAAAAAAGAGTCCTTTCGGTTTAGAATATTTCTCTGAAAATTTAATGAAATTTATGTGACTACCAGACTTTTATTATATACTGACGATAACTTCGTAGCACAATGTAAAAGAATGAAAAATAATTAAAAAAAAACGCTACACTATAAATAGTTGTGCTGAAAATTTGTCCATATTAAAACCAAAAATTAGGACAAATTTTCATAATATTATTAAAATTATACAAAATGTATGCATCCTCATTCTTTTCACCCCCTTCCCTGAAGAGACATCGGTTTAAAATTATGAGTTCCTTTCCTCTTTCAATCGTTATATGTATACCAAATCTAAAATTAATATCTTATTTCGTTAAAGAGTTGTGTCAACATACTCAAGGAAATTAGAGGCTATGTTCATAAGACCTAGGGATACTCAAACGTAAAGAGATCCAAAAATCTCCTTAGCAAGGAAAGTAGATGGAAAAAATTCGGGTTGAGCCAATTTTCAATTTATCTCCTTAATTATCTCCACAAACTACATTTAGGGCGATACTTTCCAACATCTTTTGATTCTGCTTTGGAAACGACTTCCCTTAAAAAGTATTTTATTTTGCACAGGTCAAAGCCGCTTCACTGATTAAAAAAATCTAACACTAACCGTTCGAATATGGCAATTATTGATTTATTTTTGATAAGGTCATCAGTAAGTCAATTAAAGTTATGATGTCGTACACCAAAAAATTGGTTATTATTTATGATTAAACCGAATTAATTATTATGTTAAAATTCGAAAATATGTTCCAAGACCCTAACTCTGAATTTTTTATTATTTACTCTTGTAAAAACGTTTATTTGGTGATATTACAAGTCAAAATATTACATTATCAGAAATTAAAGCCAATTGGACAGCTAGAGGTTTTAGATTACATGGCAACTAAATTATGTCCAACTTCTAGATCATTTTAGTGAAGCAGACTGTACGATTTTAAAATTTTTAGTTTTCCCTAAATATTTTTATATATTTTATTTTAAAATTCAAAATTGATAGCATATACTCATATATATATATATATATATATATATATATATATATATATATATATATATTTACTTACTTACTTACTTAATTAATCCTTATGCCTTTCTACCCCGTGTTAGGAGTGTAGGGCCCGTGGAGTTGAGTCATTCTATATCTGTCTTTTCCATATTTCCTTCAATATCCTTCCATCCTGTTTAAATTGCCGATTGCCTCTTTTCTTTCTTCTGTATTAGTTTCTTCTGTTTATACGAGTTCCGTATCTTGTTCCGGTATTATGTCTCTATGTTGATTTTTGTCTGCTTTTCCTTCTAATTTTTTGCATCCATTTCCTTTCCTCTCTGTTTCAGTGATTCCTACATAGTGCATTTGTTGTTCTTCTGTCAGTTCATCCCCTTTCCGTTTATACCCCTATTATTCCGTGTTCTCAATCTAAAAACTCGATAATTATTTCCCATTTCTTTCTTCCTATCTATTTCTTTGATTATCTTCTTATTTGTATTCATTTTATAAATCCTCTCTTCCGTATCCTTTATCTTTGCCAGGGTCGTCGTCAATCTACCTATCTCTCTCCTTTTTCTCAGTTTTTTGACTTGATGATCGTAGTATTCTTTGTTTGTTCTTTCAGTTTTTCTTCCTTATTATCCCATTTATATTCGCTTCCTTCGATTGCGATTTTTTGATATCCTATTTTCACCCTTTTTCCATTATTTCTCTCGTTCTCTGCTATATGCTTCAATTTATTTGAATTTCGCGTTCATCTTCTGTTAAATCGTTGTTTATATAAACTCTCTCACTTAGGTTTCTCAGTTTGCTTTTATTTTTCATTACAACTTCCTTATCTGCCTCGTTTCCAAGTTCTATCTTGTATATAGTCGCTCCCATTTTTATCATATCTTTAATATGTACTTTTGTGTCCATACTCCTCTCCATAAAAATTTCTACACCCATTTTCAGATCTAGTTGGCTATTTGCTTCAAAACTCATTCCCGATATTACAATATTATTCCTTACGTTGTCTTTTTCCAGTCTACTCATCTTCAAATCCATACTTCTCATGGTTTCTCTTTCAATACTTCATTCCCCTTTCTTAGTTCCTTTGACTCTTATTGGTATCTCTTCTGATCTTGTTTCTTATCCTTTATATCTGACATTAGCTCTCTGATCATTTCTATCAAATTGTCTATCTTATCTACTCTTTCTTTTTTCTCTCTCTGTGGTGTTCTTATCAGCTTTTCACTCTTCTTGAATAATCCCATTGGCTCCTCTTTTTCTTCAACTCTTCCTCTTTTCGAATCTCCTGAGGTATAATCATCGCTATCCATTGTTCTTTCTGTTGTAAAACTTTACGTATGTTCCTCGTCTATTCCATTTTCAAACACGAAAGAAAAAGAAAAAAAAATGTTGTTTATATTTCTTATAACCGTAAACAGTAAAATGATCAAGTTCGTGGCTTATCGTTTCGTTAGCTTCATACAATTTCACAAAATTATTCTCATATATCTCCAAATTTTTTACTTATTGTCTTAATCTAACACTACACTCTGCTTTATTTCTAGTCCCTCTCGTTTGCAATCGACAAAATAATTAAATAGATAGAAACACTACCGTAATAATGCTCGTAGAACGAGTTGACTATTGCCGGACGTTCGATTACGTGTACACACACGTGTATATATATATATATTTATATATATATATATATATATATATATATATATATATATATATATATATATATATATATATTTATATATATTTATATACATATATATATATATATATATATATATATATATATATATATATATATATATATATATATATATTTATATACATATATATATATATATATATATATATATATATATATATATATGTATAATAAATATATATATATATATATATATATATATATATATATATATATATATAATATAAATATATACACGTGTGTGTACACGTAATCGAACGTCCGGCAATAGTCAACTCGTTCTACGAGCATTATTACGGTAGTGTTTCTATCTATTTAATTATTTTGTCGATTGCAAACGAGAGGGACTAGAAATAAAGCAGAGTGTAGTGTTAGATTAAGACAATAAGTAAAAAATTTGGAGATATATGAGAATAATTTTGTGAAATTGTATGAAGCTAACGAAACGATAAGCCACGACCTTGATCATTTTACTGTTTACGGTTATAAGAAATATAAACAACATTTTTTTTCTTTTTCTTTCGTGTTTGAAAATGGAATAGACGAGGAACATACGTAAAGTTTTACAACAGAAAGAACAATGGATAGCGATGATTATACCTCAGGAGACTCGAAAAGAGGAAGAGTTGAAGAAAAAGAGGAGCCAATGGGATTATTCAAGAAGAGTGAAAAGCTGATAAGAACACCACAGAGAGAGAAAAAAGAAAGAGTAGATAAGATAGACAATTTGATAGAAATGATCAGAGAGCTAATGTCAGATATAAAGGATAAGAAACAAGATCAGAAGAGATACCAACAAGAGTCGAAGGAACTAAGAAAGGGGAATGAAGTATTGAAAGAGAAACCATGAGAAGTATGGATTTGATGATGAGTAGACTGGAAAAAGACAACGTAAGGAATACTATTGTAATATCGGGAATGAGTTTTGAAGCAAATAGCCAACTAGATCTGAAAATGGGTGTAGAAATTTTTATGGAGAGGAGTATGGACACAAACTTTCCCTTGGATGGACGTTTGTTTTCGATCCGATAACCCATCTGACTGCGCCAGGGAGGTCTCCGATGTTATTTTGGCTGGTATGGAAGCTTACATCCCTTTTTCGAAGAAATGCTCCTCCAACGGCAAGCCTTGGGTCGATCGAAAATGCAAAGAAGCTGTTGCTTCTAAACATATTGCCTACCGACAATGGCGTGAAAATCCTAACACCTTAAATCGAAACATCTTTGTTCATGCCCGGAACAGATGCAAGGGAATTATCGACGAAACCAAGGAGGCACACAATCAACGAATTAGAAACAAACTTCTCGCTTGTCCCAACAATTCCAGGTCCTTTTGGGCAGTCGCTAAGGCAGTTAGTCAAAACTTTACCAAATCCACGATACCACCACTCACACGGCCAGATAATTCCATTGCAACCACACCTGTTGAGAGAGCGAACTTATTGGCTGAACTCTTTGCTTCACATTCTACTGTCGATTTCCAAGGAAAAACACCACCTACTATTCCCATATTGCAGTCAAGGATGCCCGATGTTGTCTTCAGACAGCGCATCATAAAGCGTATTTTAATGAAGCTAGACACCAAGAAGGCTTCTGGCGCTGACGGAATACCTGCCATAGTTCTCAAAAACTGTGCAAGGGAACTAACACCAGTTTTCTGTAGACTTTTTAACCTATCCTACAGAAAGGGAATATTTCCGTCCTGCTGGAAATGTGCCACGGTTCAGCCGATACCTAAAAAAGGTAAGAAGACCTTGCCAAATAACTACCGACCAGTTGCACTGCTTTCAATAATATCGAAAGTCATGGAAAAGGTTATCAATGAGCATCTTCTAAAATATCTTGAACGATTCAATATTATTAGCGATCACCAATATGGTTTTCGTAAACATAGATCAACAGGAGATCTTCTGACTTATGTAACACATGTTTGGAACAACGCAATTGAACACTTTGGAGAATCTCGAGCGGTTGCTCTTGACATATCCAAGGCATTCGACCGTGTTTGGCACGATGGACTGTTGGCTAAGTTGCGCTCTTATGGTATGTCTGAAAGGTTCTGTTTGTGGCTCTCATGTTTCCTCAGAGAGCGTTCTTTACAAGTGGCGGTCGACGGATTTCTTTCTAACACCCTCACTATCAACGCCGGTGTGCCCCAGGGCTCCATACTGTCTCCTACTCTCTTTCTCATTTACATTAACGATCTGCTGGAAAAGGCCGGGAATCCAATCTATAGCTTTGCAGATGACAGTACGCTTGTCTCTTCATTCGCCTTGAACGCTCGGACATCGGCTGCTCAGGCGAATATCCGCAGACAGCAGGAGGTCGTTCAACTTAACAAAGACCTGGATGAAATTCTATCTTGGGGTGACAGTAACCAAGTGGAATTTAACGCTACAAAAACCCAAGCGGCAGTTTTTTCTAAAAAAGTTAACGTTGCTGAACCCGACATAGTTATGTCGGGCCACTCCATTCCCCTAGCATCGTCGCTCAATTTGTTGGGCGTTAGTTTGGGAGCAAATATGTCTTGGCATGAACATGTTGCAGGCATAGCAAGGAGAGCTTCTCAAAAATTGGGAATATTATTTAGAACCAGAAAGCTTTACACCCCACAGCAACTGTTAATTCTTTACAAAGCCCAAATTCGACCAACTATGGAATACTGCTCCCACGTTTGGGGCTCCGCTCCCAAGCATACACTGCATTTGTTGGATTCTGTTCAGAGAAGAGCGGTCCGTCTGATTGGGGACCCGGAATTGACCGGCGGCCTTGATTCGCTGGAACATCGAAGAACGGTTGGCGACTTGAGTCTGTTCTACAAGTATTTTCATGGAAAGGGTTCGAAGGATGTAGCCCGCTTAATTCCTCCCAAAGCGGTGCATGTTAGAAATACACGTCGCGCTGGTGCTTCGCATCCGTATGAGGTTCAGCTTGTTACTCCGCGTACGACGCTTTTCAAGCAATCTTTTATATGGAGAACGTCATCCCTTTGGAATAATTTGCCCAGCGCTGTGTTTCCCACCGAGTACAATTTACAGCGATTCAAGAACAACGTGAATCGCTTTTTCCGCACTCGTGCCGCTCCTGGAGCGTTTTAGGGACTTCCCTGCAGCACGTGTGCTAGACCAATAAAAAAAAAAAAAAAAAAAAAAAAAAAAAAAAAAAAGTACATATTAAAGATATGATAAAAATGGGAGCGACTATATACAAGATAGAACTTGGAAACGAGGCAGATAAGGAAGTTGTAATGAAAAATAAAAGCAAACTGAGAAACCTAAGTGAGAGAGTTTATATAAACAACGATTTAACAGAAGATGAACGCGAAATTCAAATAAATTGAAGCATATAGCAGAGAACGAGAGAAAAAAATGGAAAAAGGGTGAAAATAGGATATCAAAAAATCGCAATCGAAGGAAGCGAATATAAATGGATAATAAGGAAGAAAAACTGAAAGAACAAACAAAGAATACTACGATCATCAAGTCAAAAAACTGAGAAAAAGGAGAGAGATAGGTAGATTGACGACGACCCTGGCAAAGATAAAGGATACGGAAGAGAGGATTTATAAAATGAATACAAATAAGAAGATAATCAAAGAAATAGATAGGAAGAAAGAAATGGGAAATAATTATCGAGTTTTTAGATTGAGAACACGGAATAATAGGGGTATAAACGGAAAAGGGGATGAACTGACAGAAGAACAACAAATGCACTATGTAGGAATCACTGAAACAGAGAGGAAAGGAAATGGATGCAAAAAATTAGAAGGAAAAGCAGACAAAAATCAACATAGAGACATAATACCGGAACAAGATACGGAACTCGTATAAACAGAAGAAACTAATACAGAAGAAAGAAAAGAGGCAATCGGCAATTTAAACAGGATGGAAGGATATTGAAGGAAATATGGAAAAGACAGATATAGAATGACTCAACTCCATGGGCCCTACACTCCTAACACGGGGTAGAAAGGCATAAGGATTAATTAAGTAAGTAAGTAAGTAAGTAAATAAATATATATATATATATATATATATATATATATATATATATATATATATATATATATATATGAGTATATGCTATCAATTTTGAATTTTAAAATAAAATATATAAAAATATTTAGGGAAAACTAAAAATTTTAAAATCGTACAGTCTGCTTCACTAAAATGATCTAGAAGTTGGACATAATTTAGTTGCCATGTAATCTAAAACCTCTAGCTGTCCAATTGGCTTTAATTTCTGATAATGTAATATTTTGACTTGTAATATCACCAAATAAACGTTTTTACAAGAGTAAATAATAAAAAATTCAGAGTTAGGGTCTTGGAACATATTTTCGAATTTTAACATAATAATTAATTCGGTTTAATCATAAATAATAACCAATTTTTTGGTGTACGACATCATAACTTTAATTGACTTACTGATGACCTTATCAAAATAAATCAATAATTGCCATATTCGAACGGTTAGTGTTAGATTTTTTTAATCAGTGAAGCGGCTTTGACCTGTGCAAAATAAAATACTTTTTAAGGGAAGTCGTTTCCAAAGCAGAATCAAAAGATGTTGGAAAGTATCGCCCTAAATGTAGTTTGTGGAGATAATTAAGGAGATAAATTGAAAATTGGCTCAACCCGAATTTTTTCCATCTACTTTCCTTGCTAAGGAGATTTTTGGATCTCTTTACGTTTGAGTATCCCTAGGTCTTATGAACATAGCCTCTAATTTCCTTGAGTATGTTGACACAACTCTTTAACGAAATAAGATATTAATTTTAGATTTGGTATACATATAACGATTGAAAGAGGAAAGGAACTCATAATTTTAAACCGATGTCTCTTCAGGGAAGGGGGTGAAAAGAATGAGGATGCATACATTTTGTATAATTTTAATAATATTATGAAAATTTGTCCTAATTTTTTGTTTTAATATGGACAAATTTTCAGCACAACTATTTATAGTGTAGCGTTTTTTTTTTAATTATTTTTCATTCTTTTACATTGTGCTACGAAGTTATCGTCAGTATATAATAAAAGTCTGGTAGTCACATAAATTTCATTAAATTTTCAGAGAAATATTCTAAACCGAAAGGACTCTTTTTTTACCTCGAGTATTATTTAGTAGTTTCTAAAGCCGTTCTCAATATAGTGATGTAAAAAAAACGTCAAAATAATGATGAGCTAGGTATAGTTTAGCTACAGCAACATTATGATTTTTTTCCCTCTGGAGTATCACCAGGAGTATTGTCCTGCGTTTTGGACCTCGAAAAACTTCTGCTCTTTTGTTTATAAACAATAGAAGTTTTCAAAATGCTTGAGCTTAAAATGTGAAGAACTCCGTTTATATAAGTCGGATCGAGAGAAAAGAAAAATCAAACTCTTCGTAATGAAATTTTCAACAAATCCTCGTTGGTTTTAAGTTGGACACATAACCTACAAAATTGAAAAAAACAGGCAAAAAATGTTTTTTTTTTTAAATTTTATTGTACAACTCGAGTAAGTGCTTGGATGCTCGGCTTGAAACTTTTAGAAAATATGCCTTTTATTATAGCAAAAATATCTTGAAATTTTGGTACAAAAAAGTGAACCCAGTAGGCACAATTGAATTTGTTACTTAAAATTTGAATTGCCCGCCATTTTATGCCATTTGGCATGGGATCTTTTTTTTCAAAATTTAGGTATCAAATCCAACTTTCCGATTCCATTAAAAAAAAATATTTTAACAGTTTTTTTTAATAATTAAATAACAACAAATGGGGGTTTTCGGTCATTTTAAAAAAAAAAAAAATTGTTAACGAAAATGACATTTTTTTTTAATAAAGGTCTTGCGATTCTTTACCAGATGTGCTGCTAGAAAATTGTCTACGATACTTAAAATTTACAGTAGCAATATTCTAGCAATAACTGCATGTAAATTTAAATCCCGCAACTAAACTTGAATAACTTGAATGATCTGACTGCCACAGTCTAAATGCCACAGAGAAACTTTCTTGCTCGATTCAATTTTGGCATCCGCCATACTTGATTTGTCATTTTAAGTCAATTGTTGAAACATATTTATAATTAACAACCTTAAAGAAATTATTTATGCAAATGTTATGGATATAAAATAATAATGGTACGTTTATTCATATTTATAATACTTTTATTGTTCATGGCAGCCATTTTGGGTTCATTATTATTAATCTTGTAACTGTGATATTAGATATATTATCTGCGACATAAAAAAACATACATACACGCATTTTAGCACAACTTGGTTTGAAACTGTAAGCGTTTTCTGTGTCTCAGTCGCTATATAATCAGAAACCGCCATTTTGAAGACGTCTTATATACATATATATATATATATATATATATATATATATATATATATATATATATATATATATATATAATATTTTAAAAAAAATGGCTAGATAGGTAAAACACGTAGGCTGAAAAGTTTTTGGTCCGACACATAGATGTCGCCCTTTTCAAAAAATCCGTATGATTCTTAGGAATATAATATATATATATATATATATATATATATATATATATATATATATATATATGTAATATAACTTTTCAGCCTACGTGTTCAATGTAAATCATTGGATTATTTTCTCTATTTAAACAAAATAAAACAATTGAACATGCAACCGTAAAACCTTAAAGTTTTTCAGAAATATGTGAACTACGTCTTTTTGACATATAAAACCGACCTTTTCGGGTATGATTTTTTTTTTATTTTACCCTTTTGATGTCCTTAGACCATCGGGAATGTGGACGTCCTCTACTTCTTTTTTTATCCATCAATTTTCGGAGAGTCTAGCTGTGTGACCAGCCCAGCTCCACTTCAATCTGCTTACTCTCTCAACCGCATCAGTTATCTTGGACCACCTTCGAATTTCTTCAGTAGTCAGTCTATCCCTTAATGATTCACCTAATATCCTCCTTTCCGTCGGTCGTTCAGCTACTTGTAGGCGATTTAAAATTTCTCGATTGGCGTTTCTGTCCCATACTGCAAATACGCATTGATCAAATACGGTCGCTTTTAGTGTATTTGCACCATTGGACGGGTAGATGTTCCTCAGTTTACCAGACGGTGACCAAATTAATGATATTCTCCTTGATAGATCCGATATCAAGTTTTCTTTAGATATTATATATATATATATATATATATATATATATATATATATATATATATATATATATATATAGATATATATATATATATATATATATATATATATATATATATATATATATATGACACGATAGTTATTTGTATGTCTAGCCGCTGTCCCTAACGGGGGCTGTTTAAAGCCACAATACAACGGAGGAATTGTTCAGCAAGTGCTTATGTCAGTGTTCTACCCCACGTATATAAAAATCAATATCAGTTACTAAAATTAAGCAAAGTTCATACTTCAGCAGGTATCTACTGTTCATTCATCTTGTTAATCCATGTTTCGCCATATCGCGCGAGCTAGTTAATATCGACAGAAAACAGAAATAATATTCAAAATACTTATCATAGTACTAGCGCAAAGAATACGTAATATAATATACAATATTTTGCATCTTTTGCTGCTCTATGCCTTCGAAACCGAACTTGCAACTGCCAGAGATCCAAATTACTGTACCTTACGTATTCTTTGCTGTGCTAAGTACTTCCAGTTTGTTCTCTTGTTTTGTCAATCCATCCCGAGACGGGTTTTGAGATGATTTAGCAAATGAGATAACAATAAATAATTTCTAAAATATGGACTTTGTTCAGCTTCGTTATCAATTAATTTCAACTAGATATTAATTGATAACATATGTTGTAGAAACTTTAGGCGCAAAAAGTTTTTGACTAATTAATCAAGAACTTTTGCATGCCTATCCTTCTATATGCTGTAGGTAGATTTATTATATATATATATATATATATATATATATATATATATATATATATATATATACATATATATATATATATACATATATATATATATATATATATATATATATATATATATATATATATATACATATATATATATATATATATATATATATATATATATATATATATATATATATATATATATATATATATATATATATATATATATATATATATATATATATATATATATATATATATATATATATATATATATATATATATATATATATATATATATATATATATATATATATATATATATATATATATATGTATATATATATATATATATACATTGTATATAGGGTCATCAAAAATTATACAAAATGGAAAACCTAAAAAAAAATAGAAAAATGCATAATCTGCCTTAACTAGAAGTATAAAAAACAGCAAATATAGTAAAAATTAATTTTGTTTATTAATCAATTTAATTTTTTGGAAACTCTAATTTCATATCTGCAATAACGTAGGCAACTGCTGTCCATACAGCAACTGCCTTGTCCATTTCGTCTGAATTAAAAACATCCATAGTATCTGCATCTGTATGCTGAAAGGTATACCATCGGCTATTTTCGTTCTTTAGACTAAAAAAAAACAGAACAAATGAATAAAAGTTGCCATATTTATTGGTTCAGTCTAATGTTACAACGTCTTAAAAATTAGTAAAATTTCTAAAAAAATTCGCTATATTTTACGATTTTACTACGATAGAGGAAAAAAATGCTGCGCAAGCTCATGAAAAATACCGTGATTTATGGTCAAGATACTTTATCAAAAACATGGTTTTCCTTTTGAAAATTTTGGTGTCATAGACATATCTCTCTCCCTCTCTGTCTGGTCCACCACTTTTCAAAAGAGTCGATAAAATTTTGGGAAAAAAAATGAGCAAGATCGGCACATAAGGGGTTATTACATCCCTAGGGAACTAAACCTCCACCAACAAACAGTTTTTGAAGAAGGCTGCTTGCTAGTGGTAGCGGGTAGATACTCCTTTACGATCCTGGTGGAGAATAGATCTACTTCAGGGATGCCTCTCTGATTCAAGAACAACGTGAATCGCTTTTTTCGCACACGTCTCGCTCCTATAGCGCTTTAGGGACTTCCCTGCAGCACGCATAAAAAAAATTTTTTTAAAAAATGCGACCCCGCCAACGCGAGCCTTGATTCTCTCCCAATACCTACCCTTAGGGAGAAATCATATCCAATCCTCATTTCGCACTAAACACCTATCTATCCCCCACCCTCATATCCTGACATGATGAAGGGCAGCAGTGTCCATCATTACTGGTTTAAAGCGCTGAGGACATATTCTTCTAACCGGTTCAGAACCAGGTTCCGTGAGGATAATTTTTATAAAATAGCTATAGAACTTCGATATAGAAGAAACCGGGAGCCTACTACATTATAATATCCCATAAACGCTGCCATGATGATTAGTGTCACTGGCAGCCACCACACCTCTGCTAAGAGGTTCAGACTGCGAAGGAGAAGGACGGTACAAAAGGAAGCTAGATGTTTGAGTACCACATGATTTAATCGTATAAAATTTCTATCCGTAAAATATTGTTAAAACGGAACTAAATCGATCGAGTCTTGATACGTCATATTACGAGCAACGAAAAATCAATTATGACGACAATAATGTGCGAAAATGATCGTGGTCGAAAGCCTAGTGAAATGGCGCAAACGGTAACAAAGCTATGGGTTTATTGGGGTTGAAAGAAAATAGCATATTATGAGGACAACCAGGACAAACAATTGGCTTTGTTCTCTATTATCAACCATTAAACATACTGCAGCAATTGAGAGAAAGTGGCTGGAATTAATCAACAGAAAACGCGTTGTCTTCCATCATAACAACGACAGACCACACATATTTTTACCAACCCGCAATGCATCACTAGACGATCAAAATCATCACCGCCAGACAAAAACGAAAAAAAAAACAGGGAAAGAAAACCAAGACAATGTTGACTTTTTCTTTGGAAACAAAACTATTATTCTTCGTGAATTAATTCCAACTAGTCACACTGTTAATGGCACATATTTTGACACATAATTTCGTCGTCTTTGACTAAACATCGTTATCTAGACAAATTGTGCTGATGTCCTATTCTGAAAAGTTAAAAGATTACTTGGTCGAGAACATAGAAAGCATGCAAAAGGTTCCTACTCGTGCCTGGCAGGCAATATCACAAAATCATTTAAGTCAGTTTAGTGGGATTAATCTCAAAATTTTATTTCTGTAATTTTTTTGTCATCCGACATGAACTAAAATTCTGTTTTAGCACTTAAAGTAAGTGCCAAGATATAAGATCCTGCCTTTTTGCTTTTTCAATGGGGCAATAAACGACCCTATTACGGTTTTGTGCATATTTGCCAGGTATTACGATAAACGTATTCTTATTTTACCTGCTTTGTATACCGCCCTCACTTGCACCTGCAATCATATTGGATCTATTTTTACCTATATATTTACTACCTGGCAACCCGGTTTAGAGCCCTTTAAGTATTTGATAATATAGGCCTAATGACCACAGGTCCCCATTAAGATTCGAAAGATACTTTTTATTATTTTTATTTTTAGTTTTACTTACAACTTACAACGTAAAGGTTCTATTTTAATTATGTGGTGTCCGTGGGAAAATTACAATAGTGGCTGTCGCAAGAGAAAACGTTTATCACTTGACGCTAACCAATAGTTTGGTAAAAAAAAAAATTGAATAAACAAAGTGCTTTGCAAGAAACCAGTGAACTAACAAAAACCCCAATTTCTACGATTAAGGGTATTATAGAAAAAAACATCACGCAGGAACAGGAAAAAACAGAAAGATTTTCAAATGCATCATGTAGACGATTCTGAAAAAGACGTTATATATTCTATGTATGAAGAGCAGTTGGTGCTGACACTAGACAAAATAAAATTAAGACCGGTGTAGAACGAGACCAATATACATTGTGGCCGATCAACCCTTCACAGAATTCTCTCAAAAATGGGAATCACGTTCCGAAAAATCAACAAAAGGCAAGTAGTGATAGAGTCACAAAGATTACGAATCTTGCGACATACTTATTTACAAGAAATTAAAAAGTATCGATCTGAGAATTGGCCAATAATTTACCTTGACGAAACATGGCTCGATACCCATGACACTGTGCCTAAAGGGTGGGTTGACAGCAGTACAAAATGTCTGACTAACGCACCTTCAAATAAAGGTAAACGAATAACCATTTTGCATGCTGGATCTGAAAAAGGCTGGGTTTCAAATTGTCTACTATTATCTGCAAAAAAACATAAAAGATTCTAGTTTGGACTATCACGAAGACACGACCGCAGAACTTTTTGAAAATTGGTTTCGCCAAATGTTCCCGAACAAAGTGTTATAGTTATGGACAATGCAAGTTACTATAGTCGCCTACTAATTGCAGCTAACACCAAATTGGAAATACACGAATATATGTTAGAAAATGACATTTATTTTGCCTTTAGTTATAAAAAGTGATCTTTTGGAAGTTTTGAAAGACTATAAATTGAAAAAGAAATATGTTTGTGATAGTATGGCTGAGAAAATGGGACACAAACCCCATTCATTCAAACTGTATATTTGTACTTCTTATCCATTGTTTTTACATGCATTTATAAATAAACATTCGCAAAAACACTTATAATTTTATTTATTTGCATTAATAAATAAAATTCTTAAGTCCATCTCTGCAACCTATCATAAACAAAAGGTCCGAATTTTTATATTGCCCACTTATCTTATCTTATATTTTGGGACAGGCTAGACCAAATTAATTTTTAATGTCCAAAATGTGTCTCGTAAACCATAAATATCTTCGAGAAGAAACTAAAACTCTTTGAGGGGATGACGCAACACGTATGTCAAGGTTTAAAAAATTGATTTGGTAAGTGATTAATACTATTTATACCCAACCAGTGGAAAAAAACACTAAAATTGCATTTTTCAATGATTTTCAAATTCAAATGTTAAGACAGAGTTATACATACCTTGCTCCTGGTATTCTAGATTTAGTCCAAAGGGATATATCTGACCCCACGTTTTCAACATAATCTGCTTGAGTAGCTTTAAGAGGGCTAAGAAGTCTAAAATAAATAATAAAGTATACACCTTTATTAATAAAATAATTTCGTACCAACTTGATACATTAAACTACTAAAATTCCAAATATGCACAAGTTTCGTACAACACCACTGCTATTTCAAATAAGTAATTTATGACAATTGTACCAATCAACAGATAAGCCAAATATACAAATGTGTTACAAAACGTGTTAATATTTTGTTTTCGAAACTCGGTATCTTGTGAACTGCTCGTTGTTTTATTATTAACTTTCGTTAGTTACCATTAGCACGAGTGTAATCAAAAAACCTACTCTAGGTCAATTGAAAACTATGACATTGCAAATAATTATGGGGTGTAATTCACGGACCTTTTATCTACCCTTACATATCCTCAATGACAGTTATTAATCCAAGGGATAAAGAAGGTTTTGTTGGATTCTTTTTCGATGAGGGCGCGTCGATAACTAGATCATTTGGCGCCCAATTTGAATTTAAATATTATTTTGGGGTATGATTTCCTTTAGAAAGTTAATTAGATTTTTGATTCCGTCATGTTTCGGTCTTAGAATTTGCTATAATGGTCCTTTGATATTATATTTTATTTTCTTGTCAAGGAAGTCGTTAGATTCCAAAATGTGCTTAATAGTCAGTGGGTTATTGCATTTAGGGCATACTGGGTGGGGTTCTCCTTTTAATAGGTGAGAATGTGTAATATAAGTGTGGCCTATGGCAATTCTCCTTCACATAACATTTTCCTTACGAGATAAGGAAGGAAGAAACCGTGGGGGAAAAACCAGAGGTTTCACCTCCCATAGTTTGTTCGTACCCTCTTGCAAGTCCCAATCTAGTTGGAATAGATTTGCTATAGTGGATCTAAAAGGGTTGGAAGGTCTTTATTGAAGAAAATGAGTTTTGTGGGGCGGATTTAGCATTCGGGTCAGCTGACTCATTTCCTTTTATTGACTTGTGACTTGGGACCCATAGGAATACAAATGATAAACCTCTGTTATGTCCGATCTAAAGGAGATCAATAATGTTCAGAACCAGAGGGTAAGAAATTTTATGAAAGGAAATAGCCCGTAGTGAGGACAGGGAGTCCGTAATAAGTATGTATTTTTTACTCGATATTGAAGTAATTGCCCATCTTAGGGCTTCTTTGAGTCCTAATAGTTCCGCTGAGAATATAGAAGATATTTTGTTAAGTTTAAGTTTCAAGATAAAGTTTTCAGCAATCACCGCAGTCTCTCTATACTTTTCTTTTTTCTTTTATTATTGTGAAAAAGGAATTCCGTATAAGTTGATCAGGAACTTGTTTTTTATCGTATTTGAGAAGAAAGAGGTCAATGGATGGGAATGTGGAGGTCCATGGAGTAAACATTGGACATTTAGAAGTTTCGTGGAATTGAAAAGAAAGGTTGTGTGTATCGAAGAATGATTTTATTCTGGCTGCTATGGAGTCGGGAGGAAGAATAGAGTTGAATCGATTTAAGAGTAATAAGCGCCTTAATGAAGGTTTAAATGAAGCCTTGGCATAGAAGAGTAAAAGAGAGCGCAGTCTAGAAAGGGAAAGAGGGGACGTAGATGAAATACACTAAGGGCCTGGTTTTGAATAGTGTCAAGCTTATTCTTATAGGATTTTTTTTGCGGAGTCACATATGAAACTTCCGTAATTTAGTTTGGAAAGGATCAGTGAGTTAAATATTTTCATTAATGAAGATAAAAAAGGATAAAGAAGGAAAAGCAACTTAACGTAAACATTGTGTGTTATGTGACCGTCAAAGAATAATTCTACATTCGTAAGTAGTTATTTATTGAATAAGGCGTGGGCAATAATAAAAAAATCCTAAATTTAAATAGCTAAATAAAGATGGTTTTCGCCGGATAAACTTTTCTAAATAAATAAATACATTGGGCAAGTACGAGGGGGACCCAAAACTAAAGGAAATTTATTTTTAACAACAGTATTATTAAATTTTTCCACAAAAAACTATTAATTTCCTTCAAAATAACTCTCCATTGGATTTAATACACTACTTATCCAATCTTTTATTTCATTCAAAGCATTTTTTTTTACATTTGTCTGATCTAATATCCTTCAGAGCCAGCGTCGTTTTTTGTTTCACCTTTTTTATGTCAGCAAAACGTCCTCCTTTCAAGTCCCTTTTCATCCTAGGAAACAAAAAGAAGTCGCAGGTAGCCAAATCCGGCATGTAGGGTGGATGGGACAAAGAAGTCATGCCGGTTTTTGTCAAAAATTAGCGTACAGTGAGAGCCGTGTGCGCTGGCGCGGTGTCATGACGGAAGAAAAAATCGGGTGACTGCCACAAATTAATACGTTTTCTTCGCACAATGTTGCGCAACCTTTTTAACACTATAAGGTAGAATGCTTGGTTCACTGACTTGGTGGAACAAATTCAGGGTAAACGATCCCTCTCATACCAAAAAATAACCCATTTTTTCACATTTGATTTCACCTGACGAGCTTTTTTTTGGACGAGGAGAATTCACGGTTTTCCATTGACTGGACTGTTGTTTTGTCTCAGGATCGTGACTGTAGCACCATGATTCATCTCCTGTGATGATTTTGGAAAAAAAAAAAAAATCGGGGTCGGTTTCAAACTGATCCTTTAGTTCACGACAAGCCCCTAGGCGTCGCTCTTAAAAAACGACGAATACACAAAACATTTTTTACAAAAAAAAAATTGGCAACTTAGCAAACTGACTTGGGAGGAGTGTAACTACATCACCCTAGCGGGCGAATCCTCACCCTAACCACAACACAATTCCCGTTACTTTGGGTCCCCTCGTATAAGTGCTTAAAATATTTTTTTAGGCTTATAATAAACGATAAATTAATGTTGCATAAAATTTGATCGATTGCTTTGTTAAAATTAAAAAAAAATTTGCAAGTTCAGTTTGTAACACTGATTCAAACTTCAAAACGCAGACTTTAGAATCTGCTATAATTTTTACACCTACTTTAATATCTCTTTTAACACACAACCTCCAGTTTCCCCAGCAGTATAATTTAATCCCAATGGATTCCATAAACCTTCGTCATTTTCCATTACGAAAATAAAGTTTTCCAGATCTTTTTTATGAGCAGCATCGTAATCATTCACACCACAATAGCATTGTTCTTCTCCAGTAAATAGTATTGTCCTAGAAATAAAATATGTTCAACTGCTCATACTTAATAAAATTTATCCAAGAAATTTTTCCCAACCAATCGCGCTTAATTATGTAGTCACAGGCAGAAAGTGTGCGACATATAGTATTTTTCTTTATTAATAGATTTTAAAGAAAATTGAGTTTATAGGTGGATTCTGCATTACTTGAAACCCAAAAAATGATTTTGCAGTGTCTATATTTCGTGCAACATTTGAATTTTCTAAAGTTTAAAGTCCAAAAGTCAGTCTGTTAAATTATCAAAAATATTTATTAGAAAAAAGTGTTTGGAATTTGATTTTATGGTGGTATGTAAACTTTTAGATAGATTGGGTAAATCTTTTTTATTTTATTTTATTTTATGAATTTTATCAGTTTTTGGCCAATAAAAATGTGATCACAAGGTAATTTTTATTCTCTGAATTTGAAATATACTTGTTAGACTGCTAAAAGAAATTAAACATTCACTTTTTAATTTCAAGTCATGTTTTACTTGTTTTACAATCACTAATTAAAAAAATTCTGATTTTCGTAACGCACGAACAATTATCATAATTTATTGTAAAACAAAGGAATAAATACAAACTAGAAAGTTTATGGTTCTTTATTTATTTATTTTATGTATGTTTGTAATTTATTTGTTTTTTGTCTGCTATTACTTTTAATAAATATTAATTTACTAGTTTTTTACTTTTTTTCCAATAAAATTGTTCTTCTAGAATTTCCTTAAAAAAAAAAAAAAAAGCTTAAACTGCATGCTATAGGGTAAAAATATTCGATACTTGTCCGTGCAACAGTTGTGTTTTTGCGAAAATCATCTGTCTGTCCGTCTGTCTGTCTGTCACACCCGATTTTCTCCAAGACTATTTGTCATAGAAAGTTGACATTTGGTAATAATATAGGAATTGATGGCCTCATCAGAGCCACGTAGTTTTGAAAGTTAAATTTTGACTTAAGGGGTTAGTTTTGGGGGTGAAATCGAAAATGAAAGCTTGTGAAAACACGAGGAATATATATGTATATATATATATATATATATATATATATATATATATATATATATATATATATATATATATATAGTAATACTTGCGCGCACTTTTCTTTGTATTATTTTTAAAAAATCGCGAAAAATCGTCTGTCCCCCCCTTATCTCGAAAAGTACTGATTAAAAAATATTTAAAAAAATATATTCTGTGTAGATTGAATGAAAATTATCACGAGTGCATTACCTTTAATAATTTATCTGGTATATAAAAAACAAAAATTTCAAGGTCATCAGTTTTCAGTAAAGACAAACTTTGTTGAAAACTCATTTGGAGTGTGTTTTGTGAAATCACTGATCATTTTATACCTCCGTAACAACATTTTTTATTTTAATAGCAATCAACGTACGGAACACTAATTGCGCAAGTTCAACTTGCACTTGACCGGTTTTTTAATTATTGGTTGTCAAAAAGGTAAAACATGACTTGGAATCAACAAATAAATTTTGAAATTAGCTTTTTCAATCAAAAATAATTATCGATTTTTTTACTTTATTTTAAAACTGTATCATAAATAATATAATTTATGCAAAAAACTCTTCAAATTCAATATAAACAAATTAAAATTTATAGAATTTGAAAAAGCCCCACGATTGGCTGCCATGTGTGTGTCGTCATTATGTTCAAGTGTTTTTACATACACATAAGTGCTGTCAACTGCTTCTACCTGTGAATATATGTACTGTCAAAATTATTGAAGTGTGAACTTGTCAATATTTAAATTAAGAGATTAAGTTTTCTTATAAATCTCTAGTTAATACTATTATCTCCTTTTGCAATAATTATAAAATAGACATTTTCATATAATAAAAATGTTTTAGTCTGTTTCAATTAGGTGATTTTTTGATTTATTTCGTTTTCATAATTTTTTATGTGCTTTCTCAAGGAGGCTAAAAAAATTAACTCTACAATCGACTTCAAAAAAAGACATGAGAAACTTTGACTAAGCCAAACTTGAATGTTAATTTAAGAAAACGGCCTAAACGACAAAATAAAAATGATTTTATGACAAGCATCCTGACGTCTACTGGAACAAATGATTCCATCAGTAACTCAACATGTACAGTAACCTATGTATAATAATTAAAAATAACTTTGGTTACTGAAAATATTATAAAACTCAAGAAAAAATATTTTTTAAAACGAGAAATCGTAAATTTGCATTTAAAAAAATTAAATTTAAGACTAAAATGGCCAATTTATCAGGCCTAAATTGTTTAAATGAATTCTTAAGTACCTCAAATGAAAGCTTAAGGACTAAGGAACATTTTCTGATATTTCAGGTAACATATACTGAAAAAAAGTTGTTTCAAAAATTCGTCAGAGGAAAAAACGTGAATCGGTAAAATTTATTAATATTATGAGGAGTGAAAAATATATCAAATACGTAAAAAATGGCTAAAATTATGTCTGGATCGATTAAAGTAATGTCTATGGAACATATTTCCAGAGTTAACTAAAAAAATAAGCTTACAGTTTGCAAGTACACCTATTTAATCATAAAAAATGACGAAAAAACATAAAAACGGCCAAGAACAAAAATCTGTCAGAATTTTTAGTTTATCTTCCATAAATTTATGAAAAAATTGCAAAAATACGCTGAAAAAAACAAAAACAGGCCAATTCTCCCATTTTTGAGGATGTTGTCCCAATTTTTCACCGGTCCTAATATTTTTTGCTTAATCTACTCGTCAAGAGGCAGTATCCAACGATATGTTTTTGGTCTATTTTGGTCGTATTCTAACTGGACTATATCACATTTATAAGGAGCGATTCAGACCTAGCATTAATTTTAATAGGGAGCGATTTAGATTTAACAGTAATTTTAATGGCACTTGTCCTTCTCAGGCATTATTATTATTTAATAAGAAACATCGTTTTATTGTTAAATCTTGATACCCAAGCAGTTAAAAGAAAGATTTTTGGATTTTATGAAAATCACATCGAAAACTCTAGTCTACAAGAATAACTAGTTTTAACTCATTTCTTACATGCAATGCTTAAAACATACCTAATAGTTCTTTTGGGTCGCAATCCTAGTTCTTTCAACGCGAATAAAGAGTGTAAAGACAAAAAACTGCCACCTCCATCGTCCATAGCTCCTACTCCTGCATCCCATGAGTCAAGATGAGCAGTAATAGCAACAACGTGATCAGGATCCTCACTACCCACTATATCACCAATTGTATTACGTGAAGTTCCATTATCTAGCGTTTCTGTTTCAATGTTTAAATATATAACAATTTTCTCGCCGCGATCCTAGAAAATTGTATAAGGATTATCAAAATTTAAGTTTATTATACTGTTTTAAAGCTGATCTAAAAAGGAAAAAATTTTACCTGCATTCTTTGTAACATCTGAGCATCCTCTTTAGTGATACTGGCTGCAGGAATTTTAGTAACATTATCCCGATATGTCTGCTGACCAGTGTATAAATTTCGCATAGAAAATGGTGTAACGCCTCTAACAAGTGCTGCTACAGCCCCTTTTTTGGAGGCTTCGGTAGCACCATGACTTCTGTAAAGATAACCATCATCATAGTCTATCCACTCCTAACAGAAAAAAAGGAATTCATTTTAATAAGAAAGAGTAAATCCACGAATTTTTAAATCGTACTATTTTTAAATTACTATGCTTAACTCTTTTCAATAAAGCTTTGCGACTTCCTTGTAGAAATAAGACAACTTTGATGTGAATGAAAATTAGTTTTGAATTATATAATACACTGGCAACAGTAAAGTGACAAAATTTGCGAATCCTCTGTGTTTCGACAATACTGGAACATGGAACATATCCCACCTATTGCAATGGCCGTCAGGCCTCCTGCTCAGTTGGGCAGCGATGATTTTGCCTTTCTCAAGGCAGAGCATTTGCATAATATTAAAATCACCAACCGAGAGCCCAGGTACAGCAACTAGGCGCTGTTCTAGAAATTTTCGGTTAACTCTGAGTGATAAAATCAGAACCTTTATCAGCAAATGGAGGTAACAAACGCTTCCGATGGGAACGATCAACAGCGAACCCGAGAGATTCAGCTTCCATGGCCAACTAAAAACAGAAAGGAAATCAGGAACATTCATATTTACAACAGCAATCTGCCCAACAACAAGATGAGAGGAGGTAATTGATTGATTGATTATTTCATTGATGAGGGCGCGTCGATAACTAGATCATTTGGCGCCCAATTTGAATTTAGATATTATTATTTTGGAGTATCGTTTCATTCGGGTAGTTTATTAGATTTTTGATTCCGTCATGGTTCGGTCTTAGGATTTCCGATAATGGTCCTCTGATGTTGTATTTCAATTTCTTGTCGAGGAAGTCGTTTGATTCCAAAATATGCTTTATAGACAGAGGGCTATTGCACTTAGGACATACTGGATGGGGCTCTCCTTTTAGTATATGGGAATATGTGAGATAAGTGTGGCCGATGGCTACTCTCCTCCACATAACATTTTCCTTGTGAGATAAGGAAGGAAGGTACAAAGGGGGAAAAACGAGAGCATTTACCTCCCATAGTTTGTTAGTACCCTCTGGCAAGTCCCAGTCTAATTAAAATAGATTTAACATAGTGGTTCTAATATGGGTTTGAAAGATCTTTAGAGGAGAAAATTAATTTTGTGGGGGTTCCAGTGGAAATAGCAGATTTTGCATTCAGGTCAGCTGCTTCGTTTCCTTTTATTGATTTGTGACTTGGGACCCACAAGAATACAAATGTTAAGCCCCTGTTATGTCCAATCTGAAGGAGGTCAATAATGTGCAGAACCAGAGGGTAAGAAATTTTAGAAGAGGAAATGGCCCGCAGCGAAAACAGAGAGTCCGTGATAAGTATGTATTTCTTACATGATTTTGAAGAGATTTCCCATCTTAGGGCTTCTTTGAGTCCTAATAATTGCGCTGAGAATATCGAAGATATGTTGTTAAGTTTCAATTTCAAGATAAAGTTCTCAGCAATCACTGCAGGACCAGCACCTGAGGGAGACTTTGCCCCATCCGTGTAGATAGGGAAAAAGCTCTGTATTTTTCTTTTAGTATTGTGATAAAGGAATTCCTTATAAGGCGGTCAGGGACTAGTTTTTTATCGTATTTGAGTAGAAAGAGGTCAATAGATGGAGGAGTAGAGGTCCAAGGGGGAAATATTAGAGAGGAGGTAAGTATCAAATCCCCTAATATCAAGCGTGCAACCAAGAGTGGTAGTCAACAGCCTACCATGCCACTGCCATTCTGAACGCTGTTTGGACCTGTTTAAGCGCAATAAAAAGGATTTTTTCATTCGATATCTGATAATAAAGATGGATCCACTACTACACACCGGAATCAAATTGGCAGTGAGCTGAGTGGACAGCAGCCGGTGAACGCCGCCGGCAGTGACCAAAGATACAGCAGTCGGCTGGGAAGGTTTTGGCCTCTGAATTTTGGGATGCGCATGGAATAATTTGCTTGCGGCTTGGCTCCATTGAAGAAGTTATCGCCGATACTGAAGCCTGTTTTGAAGGCAAAGACAAATCCTTCTACAAGAAAGGTATAGAAATGTTAGAAAAGCGTCGGATTGGTCGTATCGCTCTTGAAGCAGACTGTTGATGATTAATGTCGAATTTGGCAAAAAAAAAAGTGTTTTAAGTAGCTAGACCAAAAACTTTTCAGCCTACGTGTTAGTTAGTGTGTCTAAAAACAGTACTTATGAATGATGTTTTAAAAGTAATTATGTAAAATATATAGTTTTCGAATTTTTTATAAGTTATTATTCTTGAAACTTAAATTACCTGATTATAAACAACAATTTTCCCTTTAGCAGCATTTGAAACATTTTGTTGGTTAAGTTCGTCGAATGATTTAACGACAATAGCTTCAGCTTCCAGTCCTCCAGAAGTTCCTACTGAACTTCCAAGTGCCACTAACGGTAGTTTGTCTTTTCTTGGGTGCAGTAGTTGACCATATTCCTTTATTCTTAAAAACAAAAACGTTTTTTAATTACCTTTAACAAAAGTTATCTTTTTTCACCATTTGAAGAATAAAAGAAATTATTTTTCATATCAACTAAGGAAAACAATTTGTTGTAATCTTCAAATAAACATTTCATTTATCTCTAGGTATTAATAATGGTCAGAAAGATAAACATTATTTGATTCCATGTGTAACTTCAGCCAATAGAAAGAAAAATTCCATTCCATTTCCCACAAGTTCTACTGGGTGGAGAAGCACGGTAACCATCAGAATGAACCAACGAGCGTTCTGGTCCTCTATCTTAACGATAACACAGGACAACAAAAAAAGATTTGTAGTTGAAAGGTGAAATACCATATCATATGTTTTTTGCTATGCTAAATACGAATCTGAGGCCAGAATTGACTCATCATACAAAGATTTTGCCATAACTTAAAAAAAAACCAAAATGACCAAAAAATACTTTTACAAATAAATTAAAACTGTAACGAAGCAAACCACCACCATACATACATTATATATATATATATATATATATATATATATATATATATATATATATATATATATAATGTATACTATATATATATATATATATATATATATATATATATATATATATATATATAATATATATACTATATATATATATATATATATATATATATATATATATATATATATATATATATATATATATATATATAATGTATACTATATATATATATCTATATATATATATATATATATATATATATATATATATACATATATATATATATATATATATATATATATATATATATATATATATACATACACCATCAAACCGTTCCATTAGGCACTGAAAAGATTTTCTAGATGGTATACGTCTATTAGGGTACTCCGCTCCGTAAAACCATACTGGTAGGGGAAGCGTTGAGTATACGAAAAGGAAAGTAGTAAACCAGAAGGCTACCAATGAGGAAAAAGAAATGGAGATTTTACTTCATATTGAAGATAATCCCCAGGTCAGCAGCCGTCAACTAGCTGACTTATCTGACACATCCCAATCTACGGCTAATCGCATCACCAGAAAATACAAGTATCATCCCTTTCAAATGGGACTACACCAAGAACTTCAAGACCGTGATCTTGAACGACGAATAAACTTTTGTACCACCATGAATGGAGCAATAGAGGCCAGTCCAAATTTTTTATCCAAAATAATGTTTTCTGATGAAGCTACTTTTCGCAGTAATGGAGCAGTTAACAGCCATAACATGCATTATTATTCAACAGTTAATCCTTTTTGGGTCCGGGAAGTTCAAAACCAAAACCATTGGTCGCTTAATGTATGGTGTGGAATATTAAATTTTGGAATTATTTGTCCATATTTTGTCCGCGAACCGCTTAACGGGCCTAGATATCTAAATTTTTTGCAAAACGAATTACCCCAGCTTCTTGAAGAAGTTGATAACTTTGAAAAAGAACAAATATGGATTCAACAAGATGAAGCTCCTGCTCATTACCACCGGGAAGTTCGGGAATTTTTAAACGATCGTTACCCACAAAAATGAATCGGTAGGGATGGATTCATTCAGTGGCCCTCTCGATCATGTGACTTAACACCTTTAGACTTCTTTTTGTGGGGCTACAATAAAGATCGTGTTTATGTGAATCCCCCTACAACACCAGTAGACACGGAAAATAGGATACGAGATGCGTGCAGGACAATAACTCCCTTTATGCTAAGGAAAGGGAAGGAAAATATAGTAAAACGACTAAACATGTGTATTCAAGTAGACGGGCGTATTTTTGAGCATTTATTACTTCATAATAATTAATCATTAGATAAGTTAAACTATATTAAAATTATTATTAACTATTTGTTTATGTTTTTACAATAGCGTAAGTGTATTAAAAACAAGGGTAAAAATTGAAAAATTCAAAATAAATCGAAAACTATTGGAAATAAGTATATGACATCCTTAATAAAAGTTGGAGGGTTTTGTAAAATATATCAGAAAAAATAATAATATACAGGGTGTGCCGTTTAAAATATTTGATATTTTTCAATTTAAAATAGTCGAAATGCATAAATTTATTTTGAACACCCTGTAGCATCTAACTCAAATTTCTTAATAACATATATATCTTTTTTTTCATCTCTATAGAACGCTCGTACTAGTTATAAGTATTCCACCTTCAGAAATAATGGCGCTACTGGCAATTTTTTTACAAAACTGAAAACTAGTATTTTTCTTAAAAAATTGAAATATTAGAAAAACTACTATGTTTAGGTATATAACATTATTAATAAAAAAGTTATAAAATTTTACGCAGAATTTAAAAATAAATTAGAAAATAAGATGTTCCATTTGAAAAACATATGTTATATCGGCCACACTTTTTTGAAGTACCCTGTATACTGAAAAATAATTTTAAACTATGCACCTTAACATTTCCTAAAACTATTTTATTTAACATTTTTTCGTCATTCCCGAAACAAATGAGATAATGAACTTTACTCTATCATTGACTCGCCCTGTACACTAAGCTGCGCAAAATCGTATGGCTATATGCGTGGAATGGTAACTTCGTTATTTCTGAGGAATCGAGTTGTTCAGAATATACAGACTCATATTTTGTCGTTTTATACGAAAGCACAAACATTTTGTTCACTTCGTGCCGTAAGTCCGACTCATGTTTGATTAAACATCCTGCAAATTATCACCCCTATCTCGGTACGTCCGTAACTATTTAAAAGTATAGATACCTGTTCCACTTAACAACAGTTACATCTTCACCATGTACATTCTCTATTCCATGTTCTTTCATTAAATTTAAAACATAGTCTATTGATTTTTCCAAATTTTCGGTACCCGTTAATCTTGACCCAAATGTATCGACAAAAAGTGCTAAGTCTTCAAAAATTTTCCCCTAAAATAAAATATTGGACTAAAAATATTACATATTACACTGTGCAACAAAAAAAATTTTCACTGAGTTTACAGTATGAAATATTGATTCATGACGTCAGGATTCACAGAGAAAAGCTTTTATTGATTTATTCCAAAATACGCTAAAGTTGTGACAGAATTTTTTATTTTTTATAAAAAAAACTTATATTTTTTTGATCGACACTTCCTAAAAGCCAGTTTTGTTTTACGTAATGTTCTGAACGCGCTCTGCTATTCCATTCACATATAATAACAATATTTCGTATAGCCGGTTTCCAATCCTAAAATCGAAGCCAGTACTTTTAAATCTGCACATATTTGCCATTGAACGTTATGTATTTGATTTTTTCTAACATAAGTTTGAAAAATAAAATAGTTTCTTTTAAATGAGCACCGTACGCCACAGGCAAAGATGGAAATATGTTGCCATTATGAAGTAAAACTACCTTTAGACTTTGTTTTGATCCGTCAATAAATAGTGTCCACTCTTCTGGCGAATGATAGTGGCCTAGTGCCTACATTAAATCATCAATATCATTACAAAAAACTAAACTATCCTCTTTTGAATAAAAGGTAGTTAAGGAGCTGTGACGATTTCGATAAGCTGTGATTTTAACGTCAGTCTGTAAAAGATTCCACTGTTCTAATCTCGATCCTAATATTTCAGATCTTTCTTTGGTCAAATCTAAATCTCTAACAACGTCGTTTAATTCTGATTGACTAATCAAATGTGGTTCTGATGCAATAGTTGGATCTTGAAATAGCTCTCCACTGGAAGGAATAGGTTCGCTTTTTTCTTCTATAGAACACAATGAACTTGATGGGCTCAAAGCTCAAAGGAACTCGGATCTCCTGCGTAAAAAGTAGGCAAGTTAACCACTACGCTACGTTGCCTCTCGTGTCATTCTAGATAAGGAATAAGGCTTCATACCCGAGCATAGGACGACAATACCACAAAAGGAAACTTGCACAAAACATCGTAGACTCTTTCAACAAGAAAAGGGTACTGGGAGCAGTAATGCTAGATGTGTCAAAGGCGTTTAGTAGCGTATGGCATAAGCTTCTGTTTTCCTCCTCATCACAAAAAACTCGTGAAGTCACTCATCTTGGACACAAAAACTCAAGGTCTGGGTGGATGGTGTAACCTCACAAGCGAAGACAGCATGAGCTGCAGTCTCCAAAGACTCTCCTCTGTCATCACTGTTGTTTAATATTTATACAACAGACATTCCCAAGACAGAACATTCCAAATTGGTGTGATTCGCCGGTCACACTGCTATTTCCACGTTAGGAAGAAGCTGTAGATTAATAACCAGTAAGCTCCAGGGCCAAGTCAGCAAACTGTTAGTTTGGTTCGATCATTGGCGGAGCTGGGACTCAAGTAATTCTCTTCTCCAAGTCCTACAAGACTCCACTCCACGGATATTTGTTCCTTGAGGGAAACATGCTTACATGGCGGAGCAGCGTCAAGGAGGCTGCACCTGCGACAACTAAAGCCTACCCTCTGGTGAGTTATTCCGACAAGCTTTCGCTGCTGAACAAAATGACACTCTATAAGATGAACCGTCAGAACAAGACTTTTGCATAACTCGCACACATGCAAACCGTGCAGAATAAGGCCTTAAGAATAATAAAAAAACGGCCAGTACTTCGTGAGAAACGAACAACTCCACAAAGGTTTGTGTATCCAGACTCTGCTACAATTCAGTAGCAGGTAACATCAGCATCAGGTCATGCCAATCCAATGATCCCGGCCACCTTCAGGCCGAATTTAAATAGGAAAGGCAGGTATCTGCGATCTAGTGACCCATTATCAGATGCCTAATCCCAAAAAATAGGCCGCTCCTTGAGGCAGCCACAAACCGTTCTAGACACAACAGCACAAACAGCAAGTCAGCAGTAGGACGCGGTCCTAACCAAAAGAGACAGAAAAATGCTTAGGACCCACACTTGACCTGTAATTTGATATGTTTAATTGAAGTAGTCGTTACTTGATGAAAATTCATAATATTTGTAGTGTATTATTAATTTCCATCAAGTAACGGCTACTTCAGTTGAACATATTATTGGAACTTCAACAAACTTTGTAGCCTTGTGGTCTTTCAAACTATTATTGAAGACGAATGTTTGGTTTTTCCCAAGATATATGAACCTAAGAACGAACAACAGCTGCCAAACTCGGACAAGATTAAGAATTGAAAAAATGTCTAATTGAAGATAGAAAATTTCCGTATAGCAAGAGAGAGATCTTTAATCTTTACTTAAAAGTTATTCATTCTGAACTTTCTAAGGCCGGCATTACACTATAAAAGTTCTTTGACAAAGATGTATTATAAAAGTTGGATAGAAATTGTTTTACAATTTCTTTTATAAAATATCTTTTATGACTACAAAATTTGCATTACACTATGTAAAATATTTTACAAAATATTTTAAAAGAAAGCTCAGTTTTTCGTTTCAAGACAGTGTTGTGAGTTGTGACTGTTGTGTTATGGATGACGTTTTAGCAATTGCCGCAGGTTTTGTGGCTGCTGTAGGTGCAATACCTGTGGCGGAAAAAGATAAAAACAGAAATGTAAAGAAACGTTTGTGGGTAAGACCTTGAGTAGCCCGGCGCGAATTAAAGGGCATCCATCAGAATTTACTCAAAGAACTGGCCATGGAAGATACAAAAAGTTACATGAACTATTTGAGGCTGGATGAAAAAACCTTCGATTACTTGCTTCTGAAGGTGGGACCTATATCCGACACATTTGCGTAACCCAATACCCCCTGAGGAACGGCTTATGGTTACTCTGCGATTTCTTGCCACAGTAGTCGCATACCTCGGTGTACACTTTCAACCCATTAACTTTTTTTCTACGTGGTCAACCTGTATCCATGTTCTTTTAATACAAATAGTACAGGAAATGAAGCTCAAAAAATGGCAAAACCTCGCTATTTTTTCGTCCAGCATCGATTTGTACAAAAATTTGGGATTAGGCTCATTTCACCCTCTAGTTCATTTTCTATATCGTGCCGTTGTACGCTTTTTGTTTTTTAAGGGTGAAAACTACCCCTAATTGTAAAAAATTATAAAATAACATTTTAAACCTTAATATGGGTAAAATTTGGTTTGGATTAGTTAAATAAGGATTGTTTTATGCTTTAGGATACAATTTCATAATGTTTCAACCCTTAAAAATCAAGCCTTGTTAGATCTTAATATAAAAAAAATTATTTATCCTCAAAAAATGATTTCGTCTTGCATCGATTTGCATAAAAATTTGGGATTAGGCTCATCTCACCCTCTACTTCATATTCTATATCATGCTCATGGGCGTTGATTATTTTTAGGGGTGAAAACTACCCCTTATTGTCAAAAATTATAAAATAACATTGTAAACCTTAACATGGGTAAAATTTGGTTTGGATTGGTTAAATAATGATTGTTTTATGCTTTAGGATATAATATCATAATATTTCAAAACCACCCTTAATAACATTGCAATTTTTATAAAGTAATTTAATAGATCTAAATAGAAAAAAAAGTAGAATTACATAAAAAAAAAATTTATTAACACAAAAATACACCGCATATTTACATACATTTACATACATAGACGACTAAATTTACAAATACAGATACAAATACATATACGTTTTTTAAAAGTCTGTCTCATTGATTCGATCTTCATCGTGGTCGATGTCATCTTCGTCTTCTTCGATTACTGGTGGACTATTATTACAGTCTTCACCCGAGCACCCAGAACAAGTGGAATTACAATACAACCCAACTTTTCTGCACCCGCATACAACGCCGCACCCTTTTTTGCATTGGCAAAAAATCATTTTTAAAAGTTCATCGGGGCAGGCAGTTTGTTCATGCGCACGGGGTGTAATAAACCTTCTTTTAAGTACCATCCCCAATCTGTTGCTCGAATGTTTTCATTTCCAAACCACTGTTGAATTTGGTAGTAGCATCTTTTTGTGTGCTAGTCTAAGGCATCAACAGTGGGCAGAAGGGAAGATAGTTTAACCGCACTGTTTTTTGTTGTGGCTTTGATGAAATATTCATTTCGCATCTGCTCGAGAAAAGCTTTCAAATCTTTTGTTTTTTTTTAACTTTTTGAGCTGTGTATCTTTGGCAACTCCGTACAATATTATTGCGCAGTATCTGCCGGCTTCTAAAATTTCTTCGGGTTTGGCAGTACTACTGTAAAGAATCTCGGCGTGTTCTCTCACGTCGGGTCTTTTTTCTACAATATCAAAAAAAAAAATTTTTTACCTTTATTATAAAAAGCTGATACGGTATCGCATCCAGTAAATGCATGAGAAAAAGCTATTAATTTTGCACTATCTGGGTAGCCTATTTCAAAATTTCCAGATGAATATATCGTGGAAGGAGAATTTTGTTTTCCAAGTTTGAGAAAATAAATTTCTTTCTCTAATTTTTCCACTTTAGCTCTCGCAGTTAAAATTACAAGTATATCGACATCGTCTGCTACCATGATTTTCTGTAAAACTGACCTATCCTGAATAGCTAATTCAACAACTAGTCCATCAGCTTCACCTTTACTTTGACGGCAGTGGATAGAGTGTTTCTCTAATTCCACCATAATATGTTAGTTGTTGTATGAATTTACTTTTGTTTTCGTAATTGGATAAAAATTTGTCTTGACTTACAGAAACAGGCATGTTTGATGTGAATTGATAAACTTTACAGCTAAATTTTTGTCAACGACGGTTTCTTTCTATTATTGTCGTACTTTGCTCATTGTAACTATCGAAGATAACAGTAATGTTAGGACCAAAATTTCTTTTTAGATATGATATGTACTCTTGGAAAACTCGTTGAAAGGTACAGTCTGATGGCCATTTAACGCGATACAATAGCATACCTCCATCGACGAAATAGTGAGAATTATTTTTATCTATATTCGCGTCGGTTGGTTGAAATAATGGATATAAGGAAGCTTTTGCTGTTTTTCTTAGTCCTACGTCATCAAATAAAGATAGAGGATACGGTGACAGCTCAAATTTTAAGTACAATTCTAATTCTTCGTCGCTTTTTTTTATAACACAAATTCTTTGGAACAGCAAAAGTGGATCTACAGGTACAGTTTTGTCACCAATTTTTAATTTGCTGTTGACTCCATACAGTAAAATTACTTTATTTTTTTTCAGATAGTTTGATCTCATTAAAATACTTGCCATTGATTGCTTGCATCGCTTGAATTCCAATATTTAAGGCATCGTGACAATTTATCTCCTCTGTACCAATTAATCCTGTCACAATATTACGTAAATTGTCAATATCTTCAAATGGGTTGTGTTCTCGTAAAAATTGTTACAACGTCCGAACATCTTTGATGTCTCTCGCAATCCTTGCATCTCTAGAGTCCACATGCTGGTGGCTTTTACTGAATTCTAAATCGCAAAATCTTTCTAAGCCTTCAATGATATTTTTTGTATATATACTACCTTTTGTAAATTTAAAGACTACGCTTTCTGTACAACCTCGCTTGAACGGTCCACCTTCCACGCTCATGGCACTCATCAACGTTTGTTCTATAGTTTGATCAGAAAAAAATGCCTGACCAGTAAATATTACTTCTACGAGAAGTAAAAAATCCATCATCAGCGAACTTTTTTATATTCTTCTGGATCCATTTTTTTTTTGAAACTCCTCATATCTTGTAAGTATAACCTTGCACTTTTAGCGTAGTGGAAATGACTAGCTGCATGGAAGAAAGGTATCGTAAGTTCGATACATTCTAGGTGCGATTTCCAGTCACCCATTCTTTCAGCAGCGAGAAATTGTTTCATCAAAGAGACCATTCGAAAATATTGGACCCATAATTTGGCTGTTTTCCCTCTTTTTTCGATTTTTTCCAGATGATTTTCAAATAACTCGTTGAGTCTTTTAAATGCCTCATTTGAATGAATTTCGTCAATATTCATATCATAGGTAAAGTTATCTTCATTTTCAATAAGTTTATTGAATTCAACGCTGCTATTTCTTTCGAACTTTAAAATACACTGGTGAGGAATCAACGAAATATACACTCACATACGCAGACACATGAGCAGATGTTTCTTCTTCTCTGTCTTTCGATTTGAATGGAAAAAGTGGAACATATAACGAATTACTGCCAAATATACCGGTTATGTAGATTATTACGCTCCGAAGCGGGCTATTCGAATTTTTCGAAAAAAAAATTGATTGGTTTTTTAAACATAGCTCCTTCATTTTTAGTGATAGAAAGTTTTTTCAAAAACGATTTTGAAGGGCTTCTCAAGAGCTATAAGACTATGTGAATTAAATTCCTTAAGATCCCTTAGTTTTTAAATGGGGTGAGTTTAAAGGGCTCGAATAAGGTGGTGTTCGCTCGTAAAGAGAGGTTTTAAAACGGCTATATCTCGCCAAATATTCATTGTACAGAAAATCTACGCACAGGGAAATTTTAGTCATTAAAAACAAACTACAATTTGGTACTCTATCATTTTTTTCGTATCTCCAGTATTTTCGGAGATATTTTGAAGAAAAGGGTGAAAAATACGAAATTGCAAAAAATCGTTTTCTCTTTAAACTCCAATTTTTCTAAAATTAGGCATTTTAAATTGGTCAAACTTCTTGGGTGTATTGATAATACATATATAAAGAGAAGATCAATTTTAATTAGGGGGGTAGTTAGGGGGTTGTTTTCACAGATTTTTTCGTAGAAAAAAGTAGGTACCGACCTTATTTTGATCATAAGTCGTTCAATTTTCATGCTAGAGACTTTTTTTTAAAAGGTCTAATTATATACTTTAAAAAAAATTCTATAAGTTTTCCTCGAAAAATGCAAAGTTTTCCCGTTATTTGGCTTTGAATCTTTCAAATTATGCATTTGACGAAAAAAAGCTAACCATTAACATGCCGTATCTCGGTTCGTATTGGTCGTAGAAAAATTATAAAAAAAGGATTTTGTTTGTTTTTTTAAAAGCTACAATTTTTTTGATAAAATGCATATTTTTCGAGTTATTCGCAAAAAAACCCTTTAAAAAAGTCGATTTTTTCGTCGAAAAACTGTTACTTTCAATCGCGAATAACTCGAAAAATATTAGTTTTTTACGAAGAAAACGTAAAGAACATTTTTTTCTTAGAATTACTTTTTCCATCGATTCCTATAGTTAAAATGTAATAAAAAATTTCCACCCCCGAGATGGGGTGGCAACCACCCCCAAGGTTTTAACGTACAGCGGCATGATATAGAAAATGATCCTTGGGCTATTCCCTACCTTCTGTGAAAATTTCAAGTAAATCCATGCTGGACGAAAAAATTGCAAGCCAAAATGCTTCATTTCCTGTACTAACAAGCAATATCTTCATAAGCATTCAACCGTTTATTTCTATTTTTATACTCTGTATGGCAAACGTCATACAGATAATCTATTCTTTCATATTCACAAATCAAAATTTTAGTAGCCGCCACTTGCACTCAATCCTCGACTCGGCCATTCTTCGGTTACTTTCAAAGCTTTTGTTTTTAAATTACAGTTTAAAGAAATAATATTTTAAAAAACGCAAATAAAATTAAATATACTACGATTAATAAGTTGATAACTGATACGTGTGATTAGATTTTATAGCGAGACGTGAGATATGCGTATGGGTACAAAGAGAAGAGAAGCCAACCTACCGGCGAGTCGAGTGCAGGAGTGGGAGAAACTACTTCTATCAAATATTGGATGAATATGCAAACTATGATAAAAGAACTTTTATAAAAGACAAATTTTATAAAACTAGAGCTATTACACTATCACATTTATCGTAAAAGTTCTTTTATAAAAGATCTTTTATAAAAGAACTTTTATAGTGTAATGCCCACCTAAAAGACTACATTATTTGGAATTTAATAAACTTGATTCACAAGTAGGAGAACAAATAGATCATATAATTTTTAAAAAACACGAATCTCAAAAATCAAAACTGAATAATTTTTCTCATAAAAAGAAATGCAATGCTGCTCAAAATCCTATTAAATACAGTAATCACGAATTTAACGTCTGTCAATTTAACGAATATTATTTTTGAAAAAGAAGGAGTAGATCTCTAGGATAAAGACTTACCACTAGATACCAACAAAGGACACTTTGCTTAGAAATACAAGATCATTAAATTTTTGAAACAGAAAACAGTAGAACAAAATATAGTATTTCCTAGGGCGACAAAGATAAATCCATGGTACTTTTGTATAATGAATTTATGATTTTAAAAAATTAATTTTAATCCAACAGAACAATTATAGACATCATTAGAAATAATCCAATATTTACAGAATTCGAAAAATGTAATTTGTTTATCACGAATCCACAACCTCCAAAACTATACTCACTGGTTAAATTATATAAAGATAGTTATCCTATTAGACCAGTAGTTCCCTTTGTCACAGCCCCTACAATTAGACTTTCTAATAAACTTATACAAGTTTTAGAAGACATGACATTATCACAAAATACCAAGTTAATATCATTCAACGCACAAAATCTTTTTCCGTCGATTCCACCTAACGCAATAATCGAACTAGTAAAAAATATGTCAACACACAAGATAGTTTAGACACATTGCCAGTTTGTCTGTATCAGAATTACGAGTACTTTGAATTCAATAACTTTTTCTATATTTCTAAGGAAGGTTTGTGAACAATTTAGAACTCTTAATTCAACAACATTATATTAAAAAAAAATGTATTGTTATAGGTATGTAGTCACCTTTATTGAATTGTAAAATAATTAGAAATAGGGTAAAAACTCAACTTCAGTTTTTTTTTTATGGGTCTAGCACACGTATTGCAGGGAAGCGCTTAAAGCGCTACAGGAGCGACACGTGTAGGGAAAAAGCGATTCACGTTGTTCTTGAATCACTGTAAATTGTACGCGGTGGGAAACACAGTCCTGGGCAAATTATTCCAAAGCGTTGTACGAGGAGTAACAAGCTGAACCTTATACGGAAGTGAAGTATTAGCGCAACATGTATTTCTAACATGCACCACTCTGGGAGGAATTAAGCGGCCTGCATCCTTCGAACACTTTCCATAAAAAAATACTTCTTCGATGTTCCAGCGAATCAAGGCCGCCGGTCAGTTCCGGGTCTCCAATCAGACGAACAGCTCTTCTCTGAACAGAATCCAAAAAATGCAGAGTATGTTTGGGAGCGGAGCCCCAAACATGGGAGCAGTATTCCATAGTTGGTCAAATTTAAGCTTTTTAAAGAATTAACAGTTGTTGTGGAGTGTAAAGCTTTCTGGTTCGAAACAATATTCCCAACTTTTAAGAAGCTCTCCTTGCTACGCCTGCGACAGGTTCATGCCAGGACATATTTGCTCCCAAATTAACGCCCAACAAATTGAGTGTGAGTGTTAGAGGAATGGAGTGAACCGCCATAACTATGTCGGGTTCAGCAACGTTAGCTTTTTTAGAAAAAACTGCCGCCTGAGTTTTTCTAGCGTTAAATTCCACTTGGGTACTGTCACTTCAAGATAGAATTTTTTCCAGGTCTTTGTTAAGTTGAACGACTTCCCGCTGTCTGCGGATATTCGTCTCAGTAGCCGATGTCCGAGCGTTCAAAGTAAATGAAGAGATAAGCGTACTGTCATCTACAAAGCTGTAGATTGGGTTTCCGGTCTTTTCCAGCAGATTGAGAAAGAGAGTAAGAGATAGTATGGAGCCTTGGGGACACACCGGCGTTGATAGTTGTAGCTTATGAAAACTGTCCTCATTTTGAGGCATCTTTTTTGTACCCTGTGAGAAGTTGTTTGTCCCACGCTTGAGCGCAATTTTGTAACATTAGAACTTGCCCGCACGTTGTGGTGTCATTTTGTATCGTTTGAATATTGGATGCCCCAAGCTTGAGCACAATTTTCTTGCAGCCCCGCTTTAATTTCTGATAATGAATCGAGTGAATCCTGATTTTAAAAGAACTAAAGAAATTAAACACACACTAGCTCAGTTTTCCTTGGTAGAGAGATATGGGTAAGAGATAATTTTTATACGTCTTTTTGGAATTTTTTTTTATTTTTTAAAAAGCTTCAGTTGTACAAGTTTTTTGGGCACCATTCATTTTAAAATAGAAAGGATCTAACTTCAGTTAAAAAAATGAAAAAATACTGAAGGGTTTTATGGGTATTACTAAAAAGAATTAGTCTAGTACAACTTATCCCGAAAAGAAAAATAGGTATTCTGTGAGACACTAGCTTTAATCAACAAAAAGAAAATTTATTCATGTTTTTTAAAAATAAAAAGTTCTAACCTTGGCAGTTTTACAAAAAAATTCTAGCCTAACTAGTAGTTATTACATTTAAATTTTAAACTATGACTACCCCGAAGACGAAAAATAGTGCTTTTCACTTCACTTTTTAGTCAGTTTAAATTGCTGTTAAGGCACTACTCAGGGATAGGTCTATTGAAGGATGTTTTGGTAACTTACTGTTCTTATTCCGGCTTCGATGGAATACGACCGATTTCACACTTTTCTAGTAAACACTTAGAGAGCCCACTACGGCTTTTCGTTAAGAAACTGGTGCTTTACTTAGCTCGCATGATGGTTGTTATGAGCCTTTACTGTAGCTCAGTCGAAGGAAGCCTACTTGGCGGCTCCGATGAAAGTTAGCCTCTGCGGCTTGATGGTACTCCGCCTACTCGGCGGCTGGATGGAAATTAGCCAAGATTTTCGTTCACCGGACTCTTAAATAAACCGTGCGAACTCTGCCTGTAATATGGCGACGCCGGAACCAAAACTGCGGATACACACATTTCACCAATCGCGGCGTAGCGGTAGATTCGGTCAGGAACCCGCACTGCACAGTATATACCGAACGTCTTGGAATCTCTGTTTAATATACCGTTCGATACAAAAATGAAAATAAGTACAATTTGAAGTGAAAAATCAGTAACATTACATGGTCTTAAAATCTAGGAAAAAATGAATGTTACAAAGTGTTAAAAAGAAATCTGTCGATTGCCACTCGTAAAAAACGCTCTCTGAGGAAACATGTGAGCCACAAACAGAACTTCTCAGACATACTATAAGAGCGTAGCTTAGCGAACAGTCCATCGTGCCAAACACGGTCGAATGCCTTGGATATGTCAAGAGCAACTGCTCGAGATTCCCCAGTGTTCAATTGCGTTGTTCCAAACATGTGTTACATAAGTCAGAAGATCTCCTGTTGATCTATGTTTACGAAAACCATGTTGGTGATCGCTCATAATGTTGCATCCTTCAAGATATTTTAGAAGATGCTATGATATCAGCTACTACATCAGCTTCATCACTTATATGATTTGGAGCAGCTAAAACTGACGTTGCTAATACACATAATAATACTGTGAAATTTAATTTAGTAGCCATGAATGTCCAATAAAAAAAGTTTGTTAAAAAAACAATTAAGTGCTCCTATTACGACATACAATATGATTATATGTCGATAAATTATTTTAGCAGCAATCATTTATAATGAAGATAATTATTAGATAAAGAGAGAGACCGGTATTATCAAACCTCTTAGATTTTATAATATTTATTATTTTGTTGGCTCGTAATTGATAAAAAAATTGTTAAATACTTACTTTTGTATCACTAGTCTCCTGTGACAATGGGTAATTAAAGTAGAGTGGGTGTAACTTGATGACACGTGACAAATATAATATGCAGGATTGAAATAAACACTTACGTTAGTTCAAAATTTCCACCATGTTTTGTATCTTATGACAATTATTTCGGTATACAATACCTTCATCAGATAATCGGTAACTAATAGATCAAATGTATAAACAAGTAATATATACCTTAAGTATTACATAATTAAACCCTAATTTGTACCTAAAAGACTATTTTTATGTTTGTTAATTTTCATCTTGTCTAAAAGATTTAATTTATGAGATTTATTCCGGAAATTATCGTTCAAAATATAATTTTCATTTAAAATATAAGAAACATAATTCGAGTCAAATTTGTTTTTGTCTTTTTAGTCTTTAATACGTTTCTCGAAATTTCTGCCAATTTGACGAATATAAATTTTTGAACGTGAGCCGCATTTAAGTTTGTAGACCCCCGATTTTTGGTTTTTATTAATTTTACTTTTGTTATTCTTAATTAGTTTACTTAACGTATAAAAAAATCACTTTTAAAGGATATTTTTGAACCTTTATTCGACAATTTTTTGGAAATTTTTTTGGTGATATTACCTGCATATATAAGAGTTTTGAATTTGTACTGAGGAATATCCTGATATTTGAAAAACGTTTTTGTATTGGTATAGATATGTGGATGACATTTTAGCTTGTTTTCTAGGAACAGACAGACAACAATTTCTCAATTATATCAATAGTTTACATAAAAATAAAAGTTAAGCAAGATAAATCAACTAATTTTCTTGTCTTGACTATGACAGGTGAAAATAACAAACATAACTTTGCAATCGATCACAAATCGCACATACATACAAATTCAGTTATCCACAATAGGTCTAACCATCCTTTTTTATGCAAGACATTTGCTTTTAACTCTTTTGTTTACAGAGTTAGTCATATTCCTATGTGTACAGAAAATTATCAAAAAGAACTAACAAATAGCTTTTGACAATGGACATGAGCCTGATGTGATCGACAAAATTATTAACAAAAAATCTTATAAAAAATATATTAAGGGAACATTACGGTTTCTCGGGTCGAAAAAATCGACTTTTTAGAAAGTATCCCATTGGAAAGTATTAAATTTCAATAATATTCTTTGAAAATTTCAGAGGAAAATTTCAAATACTTTCGAAGTGATTGACGATTATAGTGCCAAGTGTAAGGCAGGACAAATCAAACGCGAGGCGTGCCAACTTACCTTTCGGCCGTTTACAAAGGTTTTGCTCTACCTGCGTCGAATATCTGCTGCTACTTTTATGAGTATAAAAAAGATAGAAGCAGGTAAAAGGAGAGCTTACTATAATGGGTATAATAAATTTTTAGTTTGAGGCAAAACTGTAGCTCCAAAGCAAAGGGTACGCTGGCCCACTCAGTTCGAAAATATCGTTCGCAAGGCTAACATCACTCAGTAAACGTCTCGGCTAATAGTATGCAAAATGGATAAAAAATACGGGAAATTCAGTTCGAAGCGAGAGTGCAGACCACGTAAAAAACAGTTTTATGGTAATCAATTTTCAGATGAAAGTAATTCTAATTTTGCCAGTAAATCTGCAGAAAAAATTGTAAAAATTTCTGATTTGAGTCCAAGCACTGCAACCAGCATCTCACGGAGAGACTAAAAAACAAGGCGTATGAGGAGTCGGAAGGAATTTTGTATGCAGCAGGTATAGCTAATTGAACATAAGTAGATTTTATATATGAAAATTCGTTTGTCAAAACTTTAAACGCGTTTTTTCTCGTGCACTATAACTTAAAAATTTGACTTTTGCGGCTTATGTCCAACCGATCAGTCTGATATTTTAATATGTTCTTCTACATAACAATAGTCCCAGTATAAACTAGAATGAAAAAGATCGGTTAATTTTTTCCTCAATTTTTAATGTTTTTTTTATGAAAAAAAAAAATGCTATTTTTGAAACCACCAACTTTTGTGAATTTTTGCTCAAACAAAATAATCCTAGTCTGTAATGGGGCCATAGTCATACTTTTTCTAAGGATATTTTTTTTTCAGACGTTCCAGTGAGCCGCAATCGTGCACGCCAGCAGATCAAAATTTTCAAAATAGCCGCCATGAGGCCGCTAAAAAACCCAATAAAAATCATTTAAAAAATTAAGTAAAATTTTTTTCTTGTATTTGAAGGTTTAAAATATATGTCAGAAAAATTACGGACTTATTAAGTTATAGCTCCCATAAAAATTATTAAAATATTCGACCGAGAAAGTGTAATGTTCCCTTAATTTTAACATACCCAGTTATGAAGGATAAGACTCAGCACAAATTCAAAACTCATATACAGGTAATATCATGGAAAAAAAAATTTCAAAAAATTGTCGAAAAGATGTTTAGAAATATACTTTAAAACTACAAATACGTTACTCAGTATATATCACCACTACACCAAACACTTTATTTTTGCACTCGACGCGCGTTTCGCTAACCATGTGACGCGCGTCGACTGCAAAAATAAACTGTTTGGTGTAGTGGTGATATATACTGAGTAATGTCATTGTGCCAAAAATTCCACATTCCCAACATAGTACAAATACGTTAAGTAATTTAATTAAGAATAACAAAAGTAAAACGACTAAAAACCAAAAGTGGAGGGCCTACAAGCTTAAATGCGGCTTATGTCCAAAAATTTATATTGGTCAAACGGGAAGAAAGTGTAGCTCCAAAACAAATGGTACGCTGGCCTATTCAGTTCGAAAATATCGCTCGCAGGGCCAACATCACTGAGTAAACGTCTCGGCTAATATTGTGCAAAATGGATAAAAAATACGGGAAATTCAGTTCGAAGTGAGTGTGCAGACAACGTAAAATACAGTTTTATGGAAATCGATTTTCAGATAAAAGTAATTCTAATTTTGCCAGTAAATCTGCAGAAAAAGCTGTAAAAATTTCTGATTTGAGTCCAAACACTGAGACCAGCATCTCACGGAGAGAATAAATGAAGGGTACACAGTCAAGAAATTTCAACAAAATAGGAATCTCAAAAAATGCTCGCCAAGCATTCAATGAAATCTCTACTGGTCTTAAACCGCCATCTTGTAAGGGACGTAGGTTAATTATTACGCGTATTGGAAGCGAAAGTAGTTTTGTACACGGAGGTCTTTTAACATTCGTATCCAAGAAAACAGGAGATTATCACGTAGATATGAATTCCGATGTATTTGAAGATTGGCGAAAATGCGTCGAGAATGTATTGAGGGTGGGAGATAAAATGTGGACTGTGGACATGGCAATGGATGCCATTGTTGAACCTCTAAATATACATGTAAATTTAAATGAGTCGGACAGTGATAGTTTTTCAAGCGTGTCGGAGACTGGTAATATTTTGTTCATTGTTATTTGACTTCCTCATTTGTATATTTTTTAATTAATAATGTTTCATTACAAAATGTTATTTTTTTTCTAATAAATGTTTAAACATTATAAAACTGTTTCATTCATACTATTCGCAAATAATACGTATACGCCCAGGCGTATCACCAGTGGCCAGAACTATTTCAGACTAAGTAGCCCCAAAAACCAAAAAAGGGTGGTTTTCCTATTGCATTCAAACATAAAAGATTGCGAATATTAGACCAATAAAGTTATTAAACTGCTGTATTACAGGTGAAATGTACGTAAAACTCTGGGGCCCTTACTACTGCTTGATGCTAATTTGCATAAATCTAGATAATTTATTGTCACTGTCACTTTCAAATAAATAGAGTGTAAGAAAATAAATCCTTAAAATATAGGTATTGAGGTATTTCTTTTTAACTGATCTAAACGCGTCCCCATTGTTAAATTTAAATTGGTTTATGGCATCAGTTATGGTAATCAGTTGAGGCACCATAGTGGTATTTTAGGTATAAATTAGAGTTTAATTATGTAATACTTAATATACTTTTGATCTCTTATTTACCGAATATCTGACGAAGGTACTGTGTACCGAAATAATTGTCATACGGTACAAAATATGGTGGACATTTAAAACTAACATAAGTGTTTATTTTAACTATAATTTAGAAGCTGGTCATAAAGTTTGGAAGCAACCTCCATACCATTATATATTTATACATATAATATGTTTTTTTAAACGATTAATACTCCGTGTGGTCACCTTTATTGAATTGTAAAGTAATTAGAAGTAGGGTAAAAACTCACCTTCAATTTTCCTTTAGTTAAAATATCGATTATTTTATTCACAGTTGACTGATACGATTGAATATCAGCTACTACATCAGCTGGTAAGTTGCAATCATCACTTATACGATTTGGAGCAGCTAAAACTGACGTTGCTAATACACATAATAAAACTGTGAAATTTAATTTGGTAGCCATGAATATCCAATAAAAAAAAGTTTGTTCAAAAAACAATTAACTGCTTCTACCACTACCTACTATATGTCTACGAATTATTTTAATCAACAACCACTTATAATGAAGATAATCATTAGATAAGGAGAAAATCTGGTATTATCAAACCTCTTAGATTTTTTTGTTGACTCGTAATTGATAAAAAAATTGCCAAATACTTACTTTTGTCTCCGGTGGCAACAAGCGCTTAAAGTGCAGTGGGCGTAACTTGGTGACACACAGGGTTGAAGTAAACACTTATGTTAGCTCTAAATTTCGACTATATTTTGTATCTTTTGACAATTGTTTCGGTACACAGTACCTTCGTCAGATAATCGGTAACTAAGAGATCAAATGTATAAACAAGTAAATATTACATAATTAAACCCTAATTTATACCTAAAATACCACTATGACGCCTAAACGGATTACCATAATTGACACCATAAATCAATTTAAGTTTAACAATGGGGAATTGTCTAGATCAATTTGTTTATTTAGTAAATAACCCATATTTTTATGTTTGTTAATTTTCATTTTCTCTAAAAGATTTAATTTATGAGATTTATTTTCTAAATGCAAAATAGGTGTATGCATAAGTTTTTGCCGGTTTCACTAAGAGATGGCACCAGCGAACAGTACGCAGTGTATAAATTTGATAGATCCGTCAGTTTGTTCGTACTACATTAACCTAACCAACATACACAAGTTGAGTCCGCCAAACATTAGCGTCTGTATTGTATCGTTCAGCGATCATGTCGACTTTTGTGCCTGAAAAAGAACATTTGCGACACGCATTGCTTTTCTTATTTAATCAAAAGAAAAATGCTGCGGAAAGTCATCGTTTGCTGGTAGAAACATATGATGAACACGCTCCATCGATTAGAACATGTGAGACAAGGTGTCGACAGTTTAAACGTGGTGATTTCAATGTGAAAGACAGTGCGCTAGACCACAAAAGTACGAAGACGAGGAATTGTAGGCGTTACTGGATGATGACCCAACTCAAACACAACAGCAATTGGCAAAAGCATTAAATGTGTCACAAGAAACAATCAGCAGACGTTTACGAACAATGGGGAAGATCAATAAACTCGGTAAATGGGTCCCACACGATTTGAATGATCGGCAAATGGAAAATTGTAAAGTCACTTATGAAATGCTGCTTCAACGAGACGAAAGAAAATCATTTCAGCACCGAATTGTGAAGGGTGACGAAAAATTGAGTTATTTTGAAAACCCGAAGCGGAGAAAATCGTGGCGAAGCCGGGCCTTCAACAACAAGGCCAAATCGCTTCGGCAAGAAGATCATGCTTTGTGTCTGGTGGGACCAGAGCGGTATTGTGTATTATGAACCCTTGAAGCTCAGCAAAACCGTTAATGCACAACACTATCGCCAACAAATGATTAATTTAAATCACGCATTGATCGAAAGACGACCGGAATGGGCCCAAAGACATGGCAAAGTGATTTTGTTACACAACAATGTGCCGTCTCACACAGCAAAACCAGTGAAAGACACCTTGAAATCGCTTGGATGGGACATCCATCTGACTATCACCTCTTCGCATCAATGGGGCACGCGCTTGCAGAGCAGCACTTCAGCAATTTCGAGGAAATTGGAAAATGGTTCGACGAATGGGTTACCGCAAAAGACAAGCAGTTTTTCTGGCATGGTATTCATAATTTACCTCAAAGATGGGCGAAGTGTGTAAAAGCCAATGGCCAATATTTTGAATAAATAAAAAATGAATTTCCCTTGAAAATTACGTGTTTTCTTTACCACAAAAACCGGCAAAAACTTATGCATACACCTGTGTATAATTTTCATTTAAAATATGAGAAGCATAATTCGAGTAAAATATGCTTTTGAGATAACACCTTTTATGTTCTTTAACACGTTTCTCGAAATTTCTGCCAGTTTGACGAATATAAATTTTTGAACGTGAGCCGCATTTAAGTTTGTAGATCCCCGACTTTTGGTTTTTATTTTTACTTTTATTATTCTTAATTACTTTACTTAACGTAGTATTAGTTTTAAAGGATATTTTTAATCGACAATTTTCTAGAAATTTTTTTGGTGATATTACCTGCATATGAAGGTTTCAGAAGCAAAAGGGTACAAGTGATATTTTTTAATAAAATGACTTAGTTGCATTTTTCGATACCTAAAATTACTATTTTCTTCGTGGCAAAACAAATCAAGTGATTTTTGTTGATCTAGGGACATCTAGCGGTAGGTCAAAAAAGCATGTATGGTAAATCCCAAGATATAAGATCCTGCCTTTTTGCTTTTTCAATGGAGCAATAATTGACCCTATTATGGTTTTGTGCATAGTTGCCAGGTATTACGATAAACGTATTTTTATTTTACCTGCTTTGTATACCGCCCTCATTTGAACCTGCAATCATATTGAATCTATTTTTACCTATATATTGACTACCTGGCAATCCAGTTTGGAGCCCTTTAAGTATTTGATAATATAGGCCTAATGACCACAGGTCCCCATTAAGATTCGAGAGATACTTTTTATTATTTTTATTTTTAGTTTTACTTACAACTTATGTTACAACGTAACGGCTCTATTTTAATTAAGTTGCGTCAGTGGGAAAATTGCAATAGTGGCTATTGCAATAGAAAACATTTATCACTTGACGCTAAACAAATAGTGAAAAATGTTTACGACGGTTTGGTAAAAAGAAATTTGAATAAACAAAGTGCTTTGCAAGAAACCAGTGAACTAACAAAAACCCCAATTTCTACGATTGAGGGTATTGTCGGAAAACCATCACTCAGGAACAGGAAAAAACGGAAAGATTTTCAAATGCATCATGTAGACGATTGTGAAAAAGACGTCATCAGGAGAAAAATATATTCTATGTATGAAGCCGAAGTTGGTGCCGGCACTAAATAAAATAAAATTAAGACTGGTGCAGGACGGGACCAATATATATTGTGGTCGATCAACCCTTCACAGAATTCTCTTAAGAATGGGATTCACGTTCCGAAACGTTCCGAAAAATCAATATCAACAACAAAAAGGCAAGTAGTGATGGAGTCACAAAGATTACGAATCTTGTGACATACTTATTTACAAGTAATTAAGAAGTATCAATCAGAGAATTGGCAAATAATTTACCTTGACGAAACATGGTTCGATACCCATGATACTGTGCAAAAAGGGTGGGTTGACAGCAGTAGAAAATGTCAGACTAACGCACGTTTAAATAAAGGTAAACGAATAACCATTTTGCATGCTGGATCTGAAAACGGCTAGGTTTCAAATTGTCTAGTATTATCTGTAAAAAACATAAAAGATACTAGTTTGGACAGTCACGAAGAAGTTGAAGATTCATATATTTATGTAAATAATATAAGACCACTGATAATTACCTCAGCTGATGACAGTGATAGTGAAACCGAATTAGACTTAAGTTAAAATATATTTTTATTTATACAATATGTTCCCTCTTGTAAACCCCATTCATTCAAACGGTATATTTGTACTTTTTATCCACTTGTTTTTGCATGCATCTATAAATAAACATCTCCAAAAACACTTATAATTTTATTTTTTTGCATTAATGAATAAAATTCTTAAGTCCATCTCTGCAACCTATCATAAATAAAAGGTCAGAATTTTTATATTGTCCACTTAAAACGGCAAAAATCAGGATCTTATATTTTGGGACAGGCTATACCTAAAGGCAAAAATGCACGTTGTTTATGATATCCCATGTAAACAGCCACAAATATCTACGGGGTCTGAAAGGTTCTCGGCCTGACACTTAGCTGGCGTTAGAAACTGTGAAACCATAATTGTATTGAAAAGTTCCATCCTCTATATAATTAATATATTTCCATCTGTCAGTTCATTCGAGTAGTAGCAGCTGTTTAATACTGACGTGTTATTTTTTTTTTTTTAAATGGAAAAAATTTAATATCGTGCAGTCATTAAATTCTTTGTTTTGGATGGGTTAACACCAACAGAAATCCATTCAAAATTGTTAAGTGTATAAGGATCCATCACTTTCCACTGTGAAAAAAATCGGCTGCTCTTTTTAAACCTGGTTGTACAAGCCTCGAAGATGATCCACGCGAAGATCGTCCAACAACTGCTACAAAACCATAAATCATTTAACAAGTCCATGATATGGTGTTAGATGATCGACAAGTGAAAGTGCGTGACACAGCCGAGGCCAAGGGCATCTTAAATGAACGAATTGGAAATATTTTGCATGAAGAATGCAAGATTTGCTGACCATTGACCGAAAATGCATTCGAATGCGCATTTCTCAAGCGTGTTTGGAACGTTTTAAGCAAAATAAAATGGATTTCAGGCGTCGTTTCATAACTGTTGATGAAATCATGATCCACCACTATGCACCAAAGTGAAAAGAATAGTCGAAACAATTGATTGAAGACGGTGGAAGCAAACCAAAGAGGCAAAGACTGTTCCATCAGCAGGAAAGATTATGGCAACAGTTTTTTGGGATTACAAAGGTGTTTTGTTGATCGATTATCTTCAGAAAGATAAAAAATTCTGAGAAAAGACCTGCTTTAAAGAAGAGAAGAATTATTTTTCATCAAGACAAATGTTTTGCCGATGGCAAAATTCAACGAATTAAAGTACGAATTGCTTGAACATCCAGCTTATTCACATCACATTTTTTTGGCTTAAATGATGCTTTAGGAACTTAGAAACAAAGTACAAAGGATTCTAAGAGGGTAAGCAGGTTATAAGTGTGTATTTTATCAGGTGCGCGAATTGTCTCGCAGCGCTCTCGAAACTCTCCGAGCTGCTTAAATGATTGTACCTTTAGATTGAAGAAATCTATTTATCTACAGAATTTAAGTTCATCTAGATTGATTGATTGATTATTTTCGTTTGGCGCATCGATATCGAGGATCATTTGGCGCCATAAGTAGAATGTTTAAATCTTAGAAAATAATTGTATTTCTTTGAAGAATTTGATCAAACTGGAGATATTTGTAACATTTGGAATCAATATTTGATCGACAGGTTTTAATAGATCTAACCTTGTCTTAATGTCTAAATATTCATTTGAAGTTAAAATATGGTTAATAGTTAGAATATTGTCGCAGTTTGGACATCTGGGTGGCGGATCACCTTTCATCAAATAAGAATGAGTGAGGTAGGTGTGTCCGATAGCGACCCTTCTCCATATTGTATTCTCTCTACGTGACAGAGCATCGAGCTGAAGGGGCGGAAAAACTAGAGGTTTAACCCCCCACAACTTGCACGAATCCTCCCGCAGGTCCCACTCCAGCTGAAATAGATTATCAAAAGTCTGTTTGAAAAAGTTTTTTAGATCTTTTGGAGCGAGGATTGAGTTGATTGGAGTACCCGAGGTGATGGCAACCCTAGTCTGTAAGTCGGCTCTTTCATTACCTTTTATGTTAATGTGGCTAGGCACCCATAAGAAGGATATAGTGATACCTCTATTGGACGCCATTTGTATAAGATCAGATATAGCTGTGGTGATCGGGTGAAAATGCGTAGAAGAGTTGATCGATTGTAATGAACTCAAGGAGTCTGTTATGATTAAAACTTTAGTATCTAGTTTGGTGGATATTAACCATCTTAACGCTTCTTTGATAGCGAATAATTCTGCTGAAAAGATAGAAGTGTAATTGTTTAATTTGAATTTAATGGTAGTGTTATTGTGTATGAAAGCGGCCCCCGTTCCCTGGGCAGTCTTAGAGCCATCAGTATAAAATATGAGAAGAGTCATTGCATTTCTCGTAGATGAGTGATAGGAAGGCTGATCTGATTATGTAGCTTAGATTTGATTTCTTGTTATATTTTCGGAGCGTATAGTCAATGGAGGGTCTTACTGATGACCAAGGCGGGTATATAGATACTTTTGTAGAGTCGTTGGTTTGAATGGAGAGGTTGTGACGATTTAGGATGATTTTTTATTCTAGATGCTATGGAGTCTGGTGGAATAATTGTGTTGGGTGGCGGATTTAGATGTAATGCTCTATTCATGATGGGTTTGAATGAGGCAGTTGAAAAGTATAGCATGAGGGACCTTTGTCTTGAAAGGTTGAGAGATGGAATAGCAGAGACACACTGTAAACTTGGGATAGGCGAAGTACGAAAAGCTCCTGTAGCCAATCTGAGAGCTTGATTCTGGATTGTGTCTAATTTTTTCTTGTAAGAGGGTCTTGTTGCATCGTATATAAAGTCTCCATAATTTAGTTTGGATAGTATGAGAGATTTATATATCCTAATTAAGGTTGTGAAAAAAAGTTCATCTAGAATCTATCAACAAAACATCAGGCCAATTATATAGCACAGAACGCAGATTAGAGGTATCTAGAAAATTTATATAAGTTTAAAACACGTTTTTCTCAAAACTACATATTTCAAACTGGCTGGAAACATAACTTCTTCAAATTAGCACCGATTTATTTGAAATTTTAACTTAATCTAAAATTACATTATCTGGCGAAGTACGTACGGATTTTACAATTTGTTTTAAATTTTCTTTTTTATAAACGATTTTTTACGTGATTTTACCTTTTTTACAGTTTCTTCAAACATGTACCATTCATAAAAAAAATCAATATTTTTTAATATTTCTATATACTTCCCGGGAAAATCTTATGTAGAACTCAAAAAACCAAGCACTTTGTTCCAGATAAATATATAATAATAAAATAATAATAATCACTACATATTATAAAACAAAGTCCTCCGCCGCGTCTGTCTGTCTGCCTGTTCGCGATAAACTCAAAAACTACTGAACGGATTTTCATGCGGTTTTCACCAATAGATAGAGTGATTCATGAGGAAGGTTTATGTATAAAATTTGTCAAGGTTTTGTGTAAATTGGTTGAAATATAACGGTAATTGTTGGAAGTGTCGAAAAAAGTCAAGCCGCCTGGGAGCTTTCATCGAAAACGCTGCCTAATCCCTTTGAGATATAACAAAACAACGCATGGTGGGATATTCCTCTTTTATAGATCTACAAAAAAATCCGCGATAGCATATATCTATCTTTTAAGGATAGCTTACTATAGCCATTCTATCTTCTAAAAAAATGGTCACGTACAATGCGGTAATTGGAAAGCTATTTAGACGGATACAGTATTAATTAAAAAAATTCAAGCGCGTTTCTCACACCGATGACGGGACTCGCTTGATGCGATCACCCCCGCGCCGCGCCGCGCCGCGCCCCCCGCTGTTTCTATATAAGCCGAGCGATAACGCGCGCGAGTTACGACCCTCGTATAATACTAAAACTGCTAATGTAAGCATTAGTCATAAGTAAGATAAGAAATGTTATAAAAACCCTAAAGTACGATGATTAATTACTATTGTTCTTTCATTGGTTGTGAGAGCTGTACTCTGATTTTCCAAAACCTCCCAAAATTCGTTGTACGTTTCCAATAAAACTATTTTTTTATTAAACAAAAAGTGTTTTTTAAAAAAGAACCTCCATCGGTCCGACGTATAACTCGCGTACGCCTATAATAAACAGACTTTTGGAGCGAATGGAGGTGACGGCTGGAAGGTATTTGTTTTCTTTTTGGGTGTTGTTGGAAGGCTGCAATTGCGTTGGTTTTGATATTTTAGAGTAAAATTTCAAGGTCGCATTTTTGTTTTATGTTTGTTGTCTTTAGGTAGATAGATACTTACATACTTATTATTAAAATTTAGGGTAGATAGACAGATACTTACATACTTATTATTAAAATTTAGGTAGATAGATAGATACTTACATACGAGGCTGGTTTGAAAAGTCCGTGCAAAAATAAAAACTACTTATGTGTTTTTGGGTAAACCTTTTTTATTTTTCGACATAGTCTCCTTTTAGGCTTATACACTTCGTCCAACGATGTTCTAGTTTGTTGATCCCTTCCGAATAATAGGATTTGTCCAAGTCTGCAAAATATCCATTAGTGTCTGCAATCACCTCCTCGTTTGAATAAAATCTTTGTCCCGCCAGCCATTTCTTCAAATTGGGGAACAAATAGTAGTCCGAGGGAGCCAAGTCTGGAGAATAGGGGGGATGTGAAACGAGTTGGAATCCTATTTCCATTAATTTTGCGACCACAACTGCTGAGGTGTGTGCTGGTGCGTTGTCGTGATGGAAAAGGACTTTCTTGTGGGCCAATCGCGGGCGTTTTTCTTGCAGCTCGGTTTTCAAACGGTCCAATAACGATGAATAATATTCACCTGTAATAGTTTTAAACCCTTTTCCAGATAGTCGATGAGGATTATCCCTTGCGAATCTCAAAAGACAGTCGCCATAACCTTTCCGGCCGAAGGAACGGTCTTCGCCTTTTTTGGTGCAGATTCCCCCTTGGTAACTCATTGTTTAGATTGTTGTTTGGTCTCAGGAGTATAGTAATGTATCCATGTTTCATCCACAGTGACGAAACGACGCTTAAAGTCCTCCGGATTCTTCTGGAACAGTTGCAAACCATCCTTGCAACACTTCACACGATTCCGTTTTTGGTCAAGCGTGAGCAATCGCGGCACCCATCTTGCGGATAGCTTTCTCATGTCCAAATGTTTATGCAAAATATTATGTACCCGTTCAGTCGAGATGCTCACAGCATTAGCAATCTCACGCACCTTAACTCTTCTGTCATCCATCACCATATCATGGATTTGATCAATGATTTCTGGAGTCGTAACCTCCACAGGCCGTCCAGAACGTTCAGCGTCACTTGTGCCCATATGGCCAGTCCGAAAATTTTGAAACTTCTTATAAACTGTTCTAATCGAAGGTGCAGAGTCACCATAATGTTTATCAAGCTTCTCTTTAGTCTCCTGAGGCGTTTTGCCTTTCATAAAGTAATGTTTAATCACCACACGAAATTCTTTTTCGTCCATTTCTTGAAAATCACTCGACTTCCTTGATTCACACGAATGCCAAACACAAAGAAATAGACCAATATGGCTGAAACTTGGTGTGCGTTCATTCAAGAGATGCTACTAACAAAACATGACCTCGATACGCGCCGGTGGTGCCATCTCTCGGACTTTGCACGGACTTTTCAAACCAACCTCGTACTTATTAATAAAATTGATAGTTCTGAACATACTTTTATTTCATTGAATTTTATCAAATGTCAGCGTTATTAGTCATTTGTTTCGGTTTCTTTTCACATCGTGAATCATTTTAAAGTTAATTAACATTAAGGTCGCATTTTTTATTTGTTTCGTGTTGTCATTCGTGTTGGTGTAAGTGCATAAGTAAGTATTTGAGTGAAATTTGTCGGAGGTTATTAATCCATAAAACTGATTTATGTTATCTTTCAGATTTTTTTTAGGTTGATAGGTAGGTACTTATTATTTAGGTTTAATTAACATGTTAAAGTACCTACACATGATAATTTAATCATGCCTCGGCGAAGATCTAATATAGGACGCAGTACGTCGTCTGCCAAGAGTTCGTTTAAGTCGAAACAACGAAAATGATCAAGAGAGGGATGTTCGTCAGACAAAACATGTAGGCATAATATGCTCTACTACTCGTACGAAGCCGTGGCGGGTCGCTAGTATAAAATATATAATAAATTCCAAATGTGCCAATACCACAAACTTTACAATATCTGGAACATTTACTTAGGATGAATGATTTTGAGGACAAAATTAGTCATGAATATTTAACATTATCTAAATTTTGTATGGAATAAAAATTACTTTCAACATAACAGTCAATTTTATATTCAGAAAGAAGGAAAAGCTATGGGTAACTGCTTAGCACCTTTCATAGCCAATATATTCATGAGTAAGTTCGAAACCGAAGCCAGTCAAGAATTTTAGTATTTCCCAAGGGTATGGTATAGGTATGTGGATGATGTTTTTGCGATTTTTGATACAAAGGAAGCAAATAAAGATAATTTTGTTTCCAAATTAAATAGCCCATATGATTCCATTAAATTCACTTACGAAATTGAGAACAAAGGACAAACTGCCCTTTCTAGAGATTTTAATTTGTAAAAATAATAATAGGGTAGAATTTGACATCTATAGAAAAGACACAGTAACAGATACATATATTCCTAATGATTCATTTTATTGCAAACAACACAAATTAGCCGCATTACATTTTTTAGTTCATCGTTTGGTCACTTTTCCTCTGAATAGAGTAAACTTCAATAATGAAAGGAATCATATTAGAAATATAATTAGAGTTAATGGTTATGACGATGACTTAGTAAACAAGTTAATAAATAGATATAAGTTCAGGTTAAATATTCAGAATTCCACCTTTTTTACATGCGAAGAAAATAAGACCAAGTATGTCTCCATACCAAATAATGCGAAATATAGCAAGGGACTCAATAAGGTATTTAATAAGATTCCTAATTATGAAAAAAGTGAAATTTATAAAATTAGTTGTAACGATTGCGACAAAAAGTATGTTGGGCAAACAAAAAGGTCAAATAAAACACGATTTAAAGAACATTTAGCATATTTAAAATACAGTAGAACAGAAAAGTCTAGCATTGCCGAACATACCCTTGAAGCTGATCATACTGTAACATTAAGTAATCTAAGATTATTTAAAAATATATCTGATAGATGATTGTTGAACGCATACGAAAATATGGATGGATGGATATTTTGGGGTCAGGGCGCATCGACAGCCAGGTCATTTAGCGCCCCTGAGAGTGTTTGATTTGTTATACGATAAAATTTATCTCTTTTAGGTAATTTTTAATGTTAGTGTGGAGTGAATCGAGTGAGGCTATTAATAGTGGTAGGTTTGAAGGGATTTGATGTTTATCTCTGATAGACTTTAAGTGTGGGGTCTCAATTATATGGGAGACTGTCAGAGGGAAATTGCATAAGAGGCAAGTAGGGGCTTGTTCATTTTGTAGTAGGTGTCTGTGAGTACTGTAGGTATGTCCTATGGCCAGTCTTCGCATGAGGACGTTTTCTTCTCTGGTTATATGCAAGGAGTTTAAGGGGGGGTAGACTAGGGGTTTAATAAGCCAAAGCTTATTATCGGGAGGTATTAGGTCCCAGTTCAGTTGGAATAAGGAACGTAAATTATGGTTAAGGAAGGAGTTGAAATCTCTGGGGTGGTTCTCTCCCCATCCTGTGGTACCTCTCTCTATTGCTAGTTTTTGCGTGTAGGTCGGCTTTGTCGTTGCCCCTGATGCCAATGTGACTGGGGATCCAGAAGAAGGCAATTTTACGATGTTTTAGAGTTGCCATGTGGCATAAGTCTAAGATCTGGCGAACATAATTGTATTTTAATTTCAGTGATTTTATTGAGGCAAGAGCGCTGTAGGAATCGGAGATGATTAGAATACGCATTGCAGCTGCTGAGGGTTAGAGCGTGGCGTATGGCCTCTTTAATGGCCAAAAGCTCGGCTGAAAAAATGGAGGTGTATGATGGGAAATATGGAAATAATAAAATGTAAAAGTAGTTTAAATAAAGACAGAGGGCCTATTCCTTATAGTCCCCTCTACTGGTTACTTGACCGGAACTGATCGCCTCGCCTATGCCATTAGTTCCGCCTGAGTAATTCAGGCTAAGTATAAATAGGGTAGATTTATAGTTTAGCTTTAGTCAGTCATCGCTCGTCAAGTGCAAAAATAAAGTGTTTGGTATAGTGGTGATATATACTGAGTAGTGTCATTGTGCCAAAGATTCCACGTTCCCAACATAGTACTTTAAAGTATGTATAATAAAAGCATTTGAATAAATTTTGGATTGGGTTCACTATATTTCAAAAACAAAATCCGGCTTTTTTCTTAGCTCTAGAGTGGCATTACCCCTTAAGTATTTTTCGAGGTAAAGTTTTGAAACATGTCGTCTTTATGTTTACTCAGATAATAATTGGCAAAGGGTAAAAAAAATTATTTATTGCGAACATATTATTTACTAATAATATAGCAACAAAAATTCTTAAAATAAGACAAACTGTGAAATTTTATATACGAGTAAATACTTTATTTTATTTTAAAATTTAAAAAGACTAGAATATACGGTAATTTTTTGAGCTAGGTGTCACTTTTCTTACTTTTTGTATCCAACCTCTCTTATTTTTGTTACTCTCTTCTTAAGCTATAAGTAATAAAATAAATATTTCAAAGTTTAGTAGGATGTTTAAAAATCTTGTTACTGGTTCAATTCACGAAGTGTCACTAATAAAGGACCCCGCACGGATCTTATGCAACAGTGGTTTCCGTCAAATTGGCTAATTTTAGTAAAATATTACAGTTTTAGTCATCCTGAAAAAAAGTCTCCATGGGCACGTAGTTCCATGATCAACATTATGGGAGCTACGGAGCTCCAAAGCTGCTGTAGTTCCATCATTATTTACAACTTTCTGAACATTTTTAATACTTTTTAAAAGATAATTTTTTTAAAATCTATATATAGTTTTGTTTCTGGACTCGTTTTCTGGAGTTGCTGAATTTAAATCTTATGTCTAATTGACATAATTGACAATTGACAGCTGTCAATTAACTGTCAAGAAGGTTTAAAAAATGAAAATATCCATCAAGCTTGTACACCTTTAAGTTTTTGGGGTTGCAGAATTCAAATCTAATGTCCAATTGACATAATTGACAATTGACAGCTGTCAACTAGCTGTAAAAAAAGCTTTAAAAATGAAAAATCTATCAAGTTTGTTTTCTTTCATATTTTTGGCGTTGTTGCATTCAAATCTCATATTTGATTAACATAATTGGCAATTAACAGCTGTTAACTAGCTGTCGAATAGCGTTAAAGAATAAAAAGCTCTAGCAAGCTTGTATACTTATGTTATTATCACTGCTTAATTCAAATATGTTGAATAAAAAAATTAAAACCTTCTCAATATTATATGTCTTTAGAGAAAATAAGAATGTTTGTATGGATAGGTTGCAGTCGCAGGAATTAACTGCGTCTGATTTCTAAAATACTATAATATCTAGCATACCAAAGGTTACTACTTAAACTGTTACTACTTAAAATATTAGTACATATTAAGTTTAGCTAGTGGAAGTATTACTACCTAAAGTATTAGTGCTTATTATGTAATACTACAAAATATTATTACTTATTAACTCCTTAAATCAAACTTAAGTTCTAAGTCACAAAAGTTCATTTGAATCTAGCTTAAATCTGTTTAAAACATTAATGATATTGACCTACTTACCGATGACCAAAGAAGCATAATAAATTCATAATCTTTGTAACATAATTTAATTTCATAGTCTATTTTCGGTAGTTACCAATAGCTAATATTAAATGCAATTCTATTTACATTTTTTAGATGTTAAAAAACATTTAAAAACTTATGAATTATTGACAGCTTGACATTACTTAACTTTCGTGTAGAAAAATAAACTAAAACATTATATTTAAAAAAAACACTAAACGCACTTGTGTTTTAAATCCATATTTTAAAATAACTGCATTTTTTTTATTTCCGGGAATAGTTTGGTTTTTTGCCATTTGTTTTGTAAACTTAAACAGTTTAATTATAAACAAATATCAATTATTATTACATTGTTAAAAAGAAACAGCAAAGTAAACTTCTAGCTTAGTTAACGCTAATTGTTATTAATCCTTTCGATTTCTATTTACAATAGAATATTCATTTTCTTTATTTTTAATTTTCAAAATATTTTAGACAGATTTTAATTAATCATTATAAAAAATTATTTAGTCAATTTTTCATAAATTGTACGTTATTTTATAATTACTAAAATGGCTCAACAAGTGCGTTGCTATGTTTGCAATGATCTTTTTCTTCCGCGTACAATGCGCCTTATGCGCAATTTTGATAACGAGGAGAAAACAAACTTAGCAATTGGCTATCGCCAAGAGCTTAATTATCCACCTATGCAAGTAGATAATAATTCTCGCATCTGCATAACATGTGATACACTTATCAATCGTGATTTAGAACCATTACAGGATCCAGATAGCTTGCGATTAAAAGTTATTAAGCAAAAGTCATCAACCACGTGTATGGTTTGTAATAATTTAAGAGACAATATGCACAGACTTTCTGTTAAAGCAAGGGTAAAAATCTATATAGATACTAGTATTTACATTCCTACAGCATCTCGAGTTTGTCAGCACCATCTTGATAATGAAAGTTTTCTTTCAAAAATATTTTATGTTGGTTTTCAATCGTTGACAAGGCCTATTGTTTTAACTGGATCTGAAATTGGTAACTTTTTCGCAGGTTTACGTGACTTTGCAGTACATTATCAGCAAACTCCTTTAGATACCGAATTATTAACAGATGCAGAGTTTTTATATTTAACATCTTTAACTAGACCTCAATTTGATGACCTATTTAACTATTGCGTTCCCGTACCTGAAGATAATTTTATGCGTCATGTTACAAAACAATCCTTACTTACCTTTTTAGTAAAAATGAAACACGGAGTTTCTGATGATTTTTTAAAGATTTTATTTAAATACTCGAACAGGCAACGTGTTAGCATGATCATAAAAGTCGTAAGACTATCATTGATGCAGCAATTTGTACCAGAAAACATTGGGCTTGGAGCCATAAATCGACAAACATACATTGAAAGACATGTTACACCGTTTGCAAATGAATTGTACAATGAGAATCCAGAGCAAAAGAAGGCTATAGTTATAGTGGATGGAACTTATAGTTATATTGAAAAGTCAGGTAACTATCGAAGTTTGAGACAATCTTATTCTGTACATAAAGGTCGTCACCTAGTTAAACTTGAAATGAGCGTGGCGCCCAATGGCTATATCTTAGATATCCGTGGCCCTTATTTTGCTGATTCACGAAATAATGATGCTTCTATTTTAGTTAATAATTTTCAAAGAGATGTAAATAATATCAATGAATGGTTCCAAGATGGCGATGTATTCATTGTTGATAGAGGATATCGAGATTCAATTCAGTTTTTGGAAAATGAACGGTATGTAATAAAAATGCCTCCATTTTTAGAAGGAAATGAGCGCCAGCTTTCAACTCGTAATGCTAACATCGCACGTACAGTAACAATAAATCGTTGGACTGTGGAGGCTCGAAATGGACACATTAAGTCAATTTATAGATTTCTTGATGGTATAATAATAAGAAATCATGTCTTACATCTTAGAGACTTTTATTTAATAGCAGGAGCGCTCATTAACAAGTATAGAGGACTTTTGTTAATGGCAGATAAGACTGCTGAATTAGCACGCAGTATTAAAGAAAAAATTAATGAAGTTAATGAATTGCAGGAAAGGGTTATAGTAGAAGGATTAAATAATAGAAGAAATGCTAATTGGGAGCAACTAAATCAGGGCCATGTACCTGAATTTCCGCGCTATGACCTTGAGTTTTTAAAACGTTTGACGCATGGACCATATCAAATTGAATTAGCTCCGAGTTATATTCAAGATAAACTTGATCATGATAGTACAGATATTTTTGAATTTGACAGGAATATTATTGAACCAGGACTTCTGCGGTTCAGAATATATTCACGATTTAGAAATGCGACTCGCCATATGATTTGGATATCTTTTCAAGCAAATAATAATGATATTAGAGAAAATAATGAAGCAATGGATATTGGAGAAGCTCTTCAAATAAGACATTACTGTACATGCAAGTCTGGTGCAAGAACAATAGGATGCTGTGCTCACATAGCCAGTATCTTATGGTTTTTAGGGTGGGCACGACACCAACAGCATATTCAATATCCTAGTAGAGCTTTACTCAATTATATACAAGATGTTGCTAATAGAAATCCCCAAGATGACGATGATCAATTTCAAGTAAATATTGAAGATTAAAATAAAATGGACACATTTAACTATGGAAAGTATGGCATTACATTGACCTACGTACTCGGACTTCAAAACTAACAGAAATAAACTGACAGACAGACTGACTGACAGACAGACAGACCAAGGGGCTTAAGTCCGACTATGCAACCTCCACGCGGTAAGCTCTGGGTAAAGCTAATGCTAGCGGCAAAATGCATTTTAATATAAATATAATTAGTTTTAAATGAACGAGAAAATCTGTTTCTTACCTACATCGGTATAATGAGAAAAGGAGGTCGTCTTCTAAAAAATAATTCGGAGCTAAATAATTCTATAATCTCCACGAAAAATTATAAAATCTACGAATTATATTATATTATATAAACAATCTGCAATTAAAATAAGAATGAAAATCTGAAAAGAAGATTTTCAAGTTATCAGCGCGTAAATTAATTAAAAAAAGGTATACAATACTGAAAAAGCATCAAATTAGAAATCAGCAACACCAAAGCCATAAAAGTATACAAGCTTGCTAGAGCTTTTTATTCTTTAACGCTATTCGACAGCTAGTTAACAGCTGTTAATTGCCAATTATGTTAATCAAATATGAGATTTGAATGCAACAACGCCAAAAATATGAAAGAAAACAAACTTGATAGATTTTTCATTTTTAAAGCTTTTTTACAGCTAGTTGACAGCTGTCAATTGTCAATTATGTCAATTGGACATTAGATTTGAATTCTGCAACCCCAAAAACTTAAAGGTGTACAAGCTTGATGGATA